>OY723297.1:1068479-1462698 GCA_963210315.1 Rhynchopus euleeides | reverse complement strand
AGAGAGAGAGAGAGAGAGAGAGAGAGAGAGGGAGACGGTGCGAATATTCGTTCGCGGGGATATTCACACCTGAAGTATAAGAGAGAAGAGAGGCAGAGAAAAAAATTCCAACTCCATCCCTAGGTGTGTGTGGTGAAGGCAGGGGGGTGGGGGGGCATTTGCAAATCTGCGATCGATTTTTTTGAAGGGGGGGGGGGGTTTCGTTTTATCGCAAGGAAGCGATTTTTTCTCGTTGTAAAGGAAATGACAAAAAAGAAAAATTGAAATGACCAAAACAGAGCGGCCAGCACAAAACAGAGGTGTGTTTGCGTTATTATTGAGGAGATTATTATTATGCGAGGGGGGGGTGTGAATCATCAGGAATGGGTGGAAAGGCGGACACCACACACACCAAACACCAGACGAATGATAACCCTGCGATGGTCTCGAACGGCCCTTGTGACCCGCCCTGAACGATGCCTTTTCCCTTCGCTACTCAGAGGAGGCAGCAGCCAGGACGTAAAAGGCTACAAAGGCTAGGATAACCTCATGAGGACATTCTCTCTGTGCCAAGCTGTGGCAATTTGACACATTTCGTGTCAAGGGATTCACTGCTCCGCACTTCTGAGCGAATGCCCCCCCCCCCCGAGATCTTCCACCGGGATGGTGGGGGAGATCTTCGCCCTGTCTTCTGAGCGAAGGCCTCCATGAAATCTTCGCTATCCGCAAAACCTTGCCTGTCGATGGATGATGTCGACACACATCGAAAAAGTGACCAGGAGGTGGTGGGGTTGCATTCGCCCACCTGGCGCGTACAATATCAAGGGGTGTCAGATGATGGTCTTCTTCTGGCTAGTGACAGTGCCGATTGGACCTCCTTGATATTTTTGTATAGGTACACGCAACCCGCAAACATCAAACAGCGGAGGAGGGGGGAGGGTGGGGGGGGCGATTTTTTCTCGCAAACACACCTCCCTTTTCATTGTTTATCGTTTCTCTCACCTTTCGAAACCTCGGCGACATTCATTTTTGGTTATTTTGTTGCAGAGCCACTTGCATTCGGGGTGATAGGGGGGGGGGAGGGGGAGGCGCTGCATGTGATACGGCAGGCACCTAAGGCCCCTAGTAAGGCAGATATCGGACCCGCTCAACTTGGCGGGAGGGGTTATGCAAAACAACATTACAAAAATAATCGAAGAAAAAAGAACTTTCCCTCCTTACATTTTTTTGCATGTGAGGGGGGGGTTGAGTTTCGTGGATTTCGTTGGTTAAAAGGTTGGTCGACTTTCGTCCATAGCGATCCGTCAGCATGGTACACCGCCCCGTTGCATGTGCTTTTTTTTCCCGAGGGGACTTGGACACGAACACACAGAGGGACATCGGCAAAAAGTGCTGTAAGGCAGCATGCATCCTGCTTCCAGCCTCCGCACGACATAACCCTCGCATTCGTCTTCCATTTGCGATAAACCCATCACATTCCCCACTGGACATCCACAGTTTGATCGGCTCGGCGTTCGCTATTTTACTATCCTCGGCTGCATTTGGAGCGCGTATTCCTCGGAGTCGTATTTACATAAAAATATCGTTAAGTTTTTTTTTCCTTCTTCTTCGGATATTCTTCCACGTGGTGGTGACAGGCAGCCGCCTCCCACAAGCTGTATACAGCCAGGACAGCCTGGCCCTATGTGTATGTGTTGATGCACAAACTTTTTTGAGCACTTTTGAAATCCATACGTGTTGCTGCCACAGCTGCCGGAAACGCTATCTCAGACACTACAGCATTTCCCGACACGGCGGCAGCACCTTGTGATTTTTGCTTGTGCTCTTTGTTGGAGAGTGCATTCATAGGGGAGAGGGCTCGCCAAAGCAACCACAGATTGACAGGACGCACGCAGGCACCGGGGCCCCTCTCCATAAAATGTTGGAGGGTGCATTCATACGGAACTCTACTGCGCTGTTTTGAGTTGTTTTTCTGGTTTGGTCTTTCATTTTTTTTATGGACAGGGCCAGGGATTAGTGGGGGGGGGGGGGACGCGTTCCTATTCCATGGGGGCCTATATCACCTCTGTGCCTGAGAGCTGCGTCGCTTTACACACCGCGGTGTCTTTGCAATGTGAACAAAAAAAGATATTCCTCTCGCGTTTTCTTTTGTTAGTTCGCCAAACGGTTTGCACGAGCACACGCAACAGAACTGACTGAGCACAGGGAACCCGAAAGATCGGGGATACCGTGAAAGGAAACAAGGTCATTTTTTGTTTTGCCTTCCTCTTTTATTTTTTTGCTGGGTGAGAACATTGGAGAGATGAAGTTGGGTATGGAGTGGTGTTGGGGGGTGGGAAGGGGTGTGTGGGAGAGTGGACGTGTTCACCTTCCTTGTCCTTCTGTCTCAGCACAGTGGGCTGTGCCCAAAAGGCCACGGTGTACCTGACTCCCTTTCTGGTGCAGAAAGAGAGCCGGGGTGTGGGGGTATTTGGTTTCTCTTCTGAGAGTAAATCTCGGGGGATAATTGGGAGGCCCAGGGCGCGTATAGGTATGGCACCACGATCAAAGAAAATGGCACTGTCTTTTCTCGTCTGCCACAAGGTTTTTCATTGAGAGCGTGCCTTGTTTCTCAAGGCGGTGTGAAGGCCCTGTGAAAAATGGCATTCGGGCGGTAACCCGACAGCTTCTCCCTTCCAACCAAAAAAAAAGGCCTCCGTCCCGACAGTAGCATCGCGGTGCAAATCATGCCTGCACCCTGGACCCCCTCGATACCCAGCAGAGCTGTCTAAACAACTTGGCTTGGTAGTGAAGTACAATACCACGTTGAGGGGATTCGCTGTATGCGGCAAGCAGTGCCATTGCGGAACACAAAAGTGTCTTTACAGGGGGGGGCAAAGTGCTGCAGCGAAGCACGCCCAGAGGTGCCGGGACACCGCCCATTCAGCACCCCCAATCGAAACCTTCGTAAAAAAAGACCCCCCCTCGGAGCCTGGTCGAGAGAACAACAGGAGTGATTTGAGGACATAAAAATGCCGCAGTTTTTACAAAAATCTGACAAGAAGGAAAAATCAACATAAAATTATGAACTACAAAAAAAAGGGGGGGGGGGGTGGTGGTGGTTTGGACTGTTTATCTGAGTATCGACGACCAGGCAGTGACGGTTGCACGGCGAGACTTTTGTTTTTTGGGTTCGTTTTTATTGGTGTCAACAAACACGAAATAAGGGACAGAAGACTCGCCTTGGGGAGGGGATACTATGAGCTCACGAAATGATGGTTTGGCACGGCGCACGTTAATACCTGTCATGTGGCCCGATGCGCGGTGAAGACAGTCTGCTGGTTTGTTGCGTCGCCCAAAATCTGCTGGGGGCATGACAACCATTTTAGGCGTACGCAACGTTCCCAGCTGCACGATGATGTCGACATTCATCTGAGATATCACGAATCCCCCAGGAACACAAGGCGTCAAGCTTTTTTTCCGTACAGAATGACGTCAATTCACGCTGTACATTGAGACACAGCAACGGCCAAATGTGTGCGTGTTATCGACAACCCATCGCCCTCCGTAGACCTAATGGGCACAGGTTGCCGAGGGGGATGAGCACGTAAATCACAAAGAAGAATGCGATCAGGAAAAAACATCAGAGAGCGCAGGGTTCGTAGGGGAAGGGTGGGTGGTGATATTCTGAGTTGTCTTTCAAACCTTGTTGGACACAGGTGGCTTGCTGTGCGGAGTGGGCACTGGTGCCTTGTTTGTCCCGCTGAAGGAATAGACAAGGCTGGCCGAACCCCGTCACACAGCAGCAGCAGCGAAGGAGCAGTCACCCAAATTCTGCCCCGGGTTCCAAAAAAATACTCTGGGTTTGAACAGGGCTTTTGTATTCATTCAAAGAGTTCATTCCAGATGAGCAGGTGAGTGCAGCACACAGAGACAAGAGGTGTGCAACCCAAATTGGAGGGGGTGGGGGGTAGGGGGCTGGGGGAAATGATCCGCTGAATAAGGCCCATCACAAGTGGGAATGGGGTGTATGTGCAGCAGCAAGGCAGCAATGCAGCAAAAAAAGCAGTTGCATCAGTATTCCAAAAAAGGGGAGAGGGGGCGGGGGGCGCGGTGCGCCGTGTTAAAGGAAAAAATATAACTTTAGAGGACGATTCACTCGAAGCTGCAGAACGGTGAGAAGTCCTAACAAGGGGGTGAGACGACACACTGGCACGCAGGTAGACGTGTCACTTCAGTTCTTCCACTTTTCCCCCCTCACCCCAGACTTCTTTTGTTTGGTGCGTTTGGGGCTTCCACACTCCAGTTGTAGAGTGAACGACCCCCAAAAAAGCGCAAGAAAAAGATGAAAACGTGGGAGGTTTTCAAAATCGAGAGTAAATGGCGGGAAAACCGTCGTGCCATGCGGGAAATCATCCCGCGCACACACGGCAATCCCATTTTGTGTTTGGGGGCGGGGGTGGGGGTGGGGGTGCAACGAGCGGAGCCAGCTGCCCCCGCTGCACAGCACCTCTGCTGAAGTGGCTCTCCCCACTCCCCACAGCGCGCTCTCTCTCCGAACTGCTAAGGGGTGGTAAGAGAAGGCGTTGTGCGCCAAAATCCGGGCAGAGACAAAAAGCAGCACTGCAGCCTGATAAGGAGGTTGTCTACGGTGCTGCCTACAATCTTTGAGCTTGACACTGACAGGAGCCCCCCGTTGCAGTCAAAAATCAGCTCCAGTTGTCTGGCTCGAAATGAGCCTCCGGACAGACGCAGTGGAAGGGAGGAAAGCTCAGTGGCGTGTGGGGCATTATCGTTGAACAGCGAGGGGTAAGACAAGTCTCCCCCGCACCCTCCAGCAATGTGCGTGTGGGGAGAGGGGGTTTGATCGTTATTTTTACATTTTTTGCGGTTTTTTTTGGAGGGCAGGGTAGGGTCGGGTGGGGTAGAGTGGGGGGGGATACCGAACCAAATAACGGGGCAGTGTCTTTTTGCATGGGGCACCTCTTTGATCTCTCTTCCATGATCCGGCAGATAGGAACATATCTTTTGACAAGGGACAGATGTTGAGCACGTTGTCAATCCCGCCACATTTCCATTTGGAATATGCGGCGTCACAAGACGGGCGTTTCTTTGAATTCTTGACAATCAGTACCCATGTCACGTACGTAAGGACGATGGGGGATGGGCCTTCACGTGTAAAGTGCCGAAAAGTGAGTGCCCTAACAGAGCGCGGGCAACACTTCACAGAGGTTGACAGCTTGACACAGAGCAAAGGCCCTCTCCTGACAGATAGATGAATATGCGCGAGAATGGCAGGGGGGTGTGGGAGGTGGTGGGGGTGGGCTTGCGGCGGCTTCTGCTTCCAATTCAAAAGACCGGCCAGCTGTTGTTTGCTCACAGGTTGTGAGCCCATACACCCTCCCCTCCCCTCCCCACCGGACACCACCAGCTCTCGATATGGTAATGTGTTTCACCCGGACAAAATAAAGGGGGGTGCTGTATTGCGATCAAAATGACCGCGCCCCTTCGGACTCCATTCGAAACATAGGTTTACCCGTTTTTTTATTGATTCATGTGTGTTTTTACTCTTTGAATTTCCTTTATTTTTGTTAAACGCGCTCCCCTGGGACCTCTTTGCCACTCTGTGACAGCGGGCCAGACATCGGGTCGCAGCGAGAGGGCTTTTTGCCTTGTGACACCTCCTTGATCCTGTGTGCCTTGCGTGACTCATTGATCTCTACCTTTAGATGCTCCCCTGGAAAGGAAAAGAAGAAATCTCATTTCGAGAAGTGACAGTTGGGTGATCTCCTGAACGCTTTGAAACCGTATTGTCTCAACGCATTGTGATATTTTTTTGGAGAAGCCGTGGTGAAGCATGCACCAACATGAACCACGCACCCATATTTTTTTTTGCTATTTCGTTGTGACCCCAAACTGATTGTAAATAGGGGCCCTCTCCATGAGCTTTGGAAATGGTTCACCCCAACAGGGTTTGCCGGTGCACACCAAAACAAAACTCCTGGAGCTGCACGGCGAAAAAAGGTTCGCTAGTACTCCGTTCAATGAACGGCAACACGTCCTCAACCCCGACCCTATCGTCCCCCCCCCCCCCCCCCCCCCCGCCCACCCCACCCTTTGCGATGTCTGGTAAGCACAACGATCATTTTCTCCCTTCTGGAGTGGACCAATTCACTGAATGATTTAGTGTGTCTGTGTCTGTGTGATCGGGTTGTTGAGTGGATCTACCCTGCACAGACCCTGCCCCGCCATGCATACATTTGTCTCCAAACAAAGAACCTCCCCAGCATCTTCATCCGAAGACGGCGGGGTCTGGCGTGCGAGAATCCGACACACAGGCTGATTTTATGTTTGATGCAAGTTGCTTTGATCGTCTGTTGTTTTGTTTGTGCCATACCATAACTTAGTTTCGGCCAGTACCTGTATTCCCTCATATTCTTTAACGCCGGCCTGTCTGTGATTGTGCTTGCTTTCCCCCCCCCTCTCCAACGGTGCTGATTTTAACACTCCGATTCTTAATCCACCTCACGATGTTCCTTTCAGCAATGCTGTGATTCGGCCTCTCGACGAGCCTGTCATCTGGGATGACAAGACATGACGACGCCGTCATACGAAATCAATCTGCACTTCTAGAGTGCCATGGTTTGGGCGCAGAATATCAAGTGATTGGCACCCTTTCCCACCAAGCGCAAGGGATACCCACTGTTCGTGGCATCGAGTGTGTGGCTTTGGGTGAAGAGAGGAGATCCCCTTTGTCCCAGAGAGAGGGTCCTGGCACAGCTGGCACACGAGAGGGCTGGTCTGTTGCAGGTTGCAGGCACTGACATACAAGCGCCACCGCGACCCTTCCCTGCCTCAAGACAGGTGAGTCGGTACCGTAACAACAGCCATCCTGAGACCAATGGCCAACAAAGTGCAGGACTCGCTACTATCTCCCTTCTCGGGAGGGAGGGGTCACCTTTTGAGCATTTTTTGGCCGCCTCCTGGCGGTTTACACACCCCCCCACCCCCCATCGCCCACCAAAAAAGAAGCACAACCTTCACAAGCACAAAGAAAGCAACGCGGGTACCGATCGGGTACCACAAAAAAAAGGGTCTTGAAAGATCGTTTGTTTGATTGTTTTTTTTCCCTCCGTCCCCCCCTGCATCCGATTCCAATGCGGACATGGGGAGGGATTTGGTTTGTCTGCATATGTGCATGCTTTGTTGTTTGTTTTCTCTGCTTCTCTTTGGTATTTTTGGTCTGCCCGGATGCGGACACTCGGTATGTGTCCGCACCTCCACAGGCGGTTCGTATGTGTGAATTAGTGCGGGGCAATGCAACAACACTACCCTAGACTATGCCACGCTGTTCTGCGTGTGTGTGACAGTGAAGATCACATCAAGATCAGCTGCTCAGTGTGCTTGACACGACTACAAAAGAGTCACGTGCGTGTGTGTGTGTGCGGCGACATTTTAATAATGTGAGCGAGTCACCCCCATTCAGACCTCCAGCGCCACACTGCCACAGAGCGGGATACCCGAGACGTGGCACTGGGTTGTATGATGTCTCTTCTGTTCACTGCCACTCCTCGACATTCGTGAACTCTTATGCAGCGCGTATGTGTGCATATGTCACTTCAGATCGTGACCCACTTGCGCACAACCATGCCTGTGTTGAACACGCTCTCAATCGGGGCAACACCTGGAGCGGGGGGTGGGGGTGGGGGGTTAAGGGGGAGAGGGTGAAAGGGTGAAGGGGGGGGGCGGTATTTCTTCGGAATCGGATTCGCTCCACCACATACGGTCATCTTGGGAACACAGAACAAGAGGGTGGGGGGGGGGGGGGTCAGTGATCAGCCCACGGGGACAACTGATAACTCAGGGAGGGGCCTCTTTGAGGTGGTGGAGGGTGGGGGGCAGGCGATGGTAAATAACCCCAGGGGTGCTGGTGCGTGGGGGTTAGGGCGGAGAGGGGGGGTCGTAACAAATATCCGGGGTGTGGGGTGTGGGGTGGAGGGTACGGGCATAACCAACATAACCAACATGCACTCTCTGGGCATTTGATTTGCAAACAATTTTTTTTGCTTGCTTTTTTGTGAAGCTTTTGAACGATTTGAGCGTTTTTTTTGTGATTTTGTGATTTATTGCCTGTGCTAACATATCACGAGCAATCAAGGGGGACGACACCACAACCTGAACTGCCCCCAAACGACTCCAAACTGCCGCAGTGCAGGGCAGAAAGCGAGGGCCTCGCCGGTGAGGCGACCCCAGGTTCCCGACGCTGAACGAATGGGATGGGGGTTTGACATAGTGCTATGGTATGCTCTGTGTTTCTGCCTCACCTGGCAGGGGAAAGTGCGCAGCTTCGTGAGGTGTACTGGTTTTGCATCGAGGAAGACACATGGCTCGAATTTGGCAGGGCAGGGTGATGCAGAAACCAAAAAAAATCGCAGAAAAAAAGATGGCGAAACCCAACTGTACTCGGAGGGGGGTAGGGATAGTCGTCATGTAGAGAAACAGGGCAGCATGTAGAGAACAAGACAACCCCACGGGTAGATGGGGGTGTGTGTGATCGCACTAAAGTGAAGGGTAGACAAGTCTCCCGACACCCTTGAGCAAAATGCGATCCCTTTTTGGGACCCAGAGGAGGGCGGGGCGGGGCGGGGCGGGGGTGGAAAGGGGCGGGGGTAATGTGCTGCCAGTCAAGAGTGGCGCGGGGGGCGGGGGGGGGGGGGGGGGGGGTGGGATGGGTCAAATCTGATGAAAAGGGCACTTGCTCAGAAGCATCGCTATTCAGCGCAATTGTATATTCTCTGCCCTGCAGCTCGACCTCCATGCCACACAACACAGGTATATCAGATGCGACACAGCATCCCCATTTGACACCTGATTCCACCCATGTGGTTGAGGGCGCAAGGGGAAAGGGGGGGTGGGGGAAATACCTTGATCGAAACCATCATCAAAGTCGGGACGCAAGGGCAGATGGTGCTGCCTTGCCCTTCCTCTATGTGTTTTTTTTTGCTGTGGCGGTGGGGCAGCAAAAGAAAATGACAAGGCACATGCAATACTCCACAACACACACACACACACCCTTCTATACCGGTCTGCATCAGTTAAAGGATGTTCTTAGGAGTGTTGGAGCAACAGCATACACCTGGTCTCAAGGCGGTGTAAAGGACTCAGAGAGGTGGTAAATCACAGTGCTTTCGCTGGGCGATTTCCTTCTTGACTTAGCGGTTCTCTTCGCTTCAATCGCTCGTCACTCGTAGGAAGAAAACAGCCAGTAAATCGCACTACCTGTCGAGCAGATCTCTCTGGAGACTTTGTGATGCTGGGCGTTGTTGACTTGGAAGGAAGAGAGATGACGTTGAATATTCACGTCAAAGGATGGTGTGGACAACCAGGTATTCTGTAGCCTTTCGTGGTTTAATTTTCCCTGGAATCGACGATTCTTTTTTGACCCGGCTTTGAGCCACTTCCGGCACGGGCGTGATGTGTAGGATGATCGCAACAGGCATATTTTTTTGTCTAATACTGGCACACAGTGCATGCCTGGGAGAGTCGGCCTTTCTTGAGCACCTAGGGTACCCCGAGAGAATGTCACCCCTCCCCCCCCCCCCCTAGGGGGGGTCAAATGCCACCCTTTTACGTGGACAAACACGATTTTTCAAAAAACCGGCGCAGAGGCCCCAAAGCCCCCGTAAACCCTCCAAACCCCCCCAGATCGGTCCGGAAACCCATCGAACCCCACTTTTCCACCATTCCGGGCACCTCAGGTGCCCGAATTGGGGTACCTAAATTTTGTGCCACCGTTTGGTACCGTACAGTGCCACTGTGTGGGAGGTTGGAAAAGAAAATGCCCCAACACACCACATCTGAGGGTTGCAATGCATGTTGCTTGCCAACCACGTCATCCGGTGGGTGTCAGGCGCTATGTAGGTGGCATTAGCCAGGTCTTCGATGTGTTCTGGCTTGTATATATACCTCCCTGCCACCATGCACCGGGAGGCTGCCTGTAGGTACGGAACAGTCCAGATGGTCGTGTGATTCCTGTGCAGCAGTGCTCCACAACCGGGATGTGTTGACAACGACTGTTGCAACACGAGCTGTACATTCCGGGAACACATGAAGTGCGCTGTCGTGGTACCCATTGTGCCAGAATTGGTAGTTGCTGCGGTCTACTTTGCCTGGCCCAAGAGCACTGGTACTGAACGGTGCAATATGCGTGGCGAGGTGAATACAACGGAAGCGCGCAAAGTCAATACAGCTCTCGGATGGCGGGTGGTGGTGCCACTAGTGTGACGTTCACTCGAGGATACAACGCATCACAATGAATCAGCAACCGTGGACCGAGTACAATACGCTCTCTGTGGCTGGTGTGGGGGACAAAGGCAGTGCCTGTGCCGCAGGCAGGGAGGTATATATACAAGCCAGAACACATCGAAGACCTGGCTAATGCCACCTACATAGCGCCTGACACCCACCGGATGACGTGGTTGGCAAGCAACATGCATTGCAACCCTCAGATGTGGTGTGTTGGGGCATTTTCTTTTCCAACCTCCCACACAGTGGCACTGTACGGTACCAAACGGTGGCACAAAATTTAGGTACCCCAATTCGGGCACCTGAGGTGCCCGGAATGGTGGAAAAGTGGGGTTCGATGGGTTTCCGGACCGATCTGGGGGGGTTTGGAGGGTTTACGGGGGCTTTGGGGCCTCTGCGCCGGTTTTTTGAAAAATCGTGTTTGTCACCCCCATTTGACCCCCCCTACCCCCCCCCCCCCCGGCCTCCGCGGCCATGGGTGACACTCTCCAACGGCCACCCTGTGCAGAGGCGGGAAAGAATACCACCCCCTCGGCCCTGGGTCCCTCGAGGGAGGGTGAGATTCTCTCGGTACCCTAGGTGCATCTATCTCAGCCCCTCGCTGTGCTGTGTATGTGGATAATGATGATGTGATGTTCGTTTCAGGCTTAAAAAGCACTGAGACCTGCCACCCGTTTACGCAACGGTTGCAGGCGATTGTGTTGTGGGTGGTGGAGCTGATGTCATGGATGGCGGCAACTGAATAAGAACTCTTGTGCGGAAAACATGCCAACCTTTGGCGCACAGGGGATCGGTTGCATCGTTGCCGCCATGGTTGCCCTTCCCCGTAGAAGAGCCGATCGGGGCGGGGTTTGGACATACACCCCCACTCCAAAGGGGCCACGAGGCCGTTGTTTCTGTTTCACGCGGCCAAAGGAGGATACTTCTTGGCCCTGCTGTCATCTGCTCTCTCCAATGTTTATTCTGATATAAGCATGCCACAACCTCACGAGCGCCTTCTCGATTGATGTGCTGTGAATCAGATTCTGTTTTGTTTGCAATTTACACGCGCTATTCACACAAGGTAACATAAGGCTTCGCACGATTCTGTACATGGTGAGAGGACAGATCCCAAAGAAGGAAGAGAAGTGTTTTGAGGTTTGCTTGTAAAATGCGATACCCGTGATACCCGTGAATTTTGGCCGCCCTGCCATCAGATGTGGCCATCAGAGTGGGCCGCTTTCGGGAAAGAATAGAGAAATGTCGCATGGCATCCCGCTGGCTTCTGGGAAGGGAGGCATTCGTTCATCTCGTGATCTTTTTGAAAATCTTTGGCCAGGGGGTGCACCCCATCCCCACCACGTTACCAAGCCCAGGGCGGGGGTAATCCACCGCCCCACCCGTGAGTCACGTTGATAATCGCAGACACACACGTTATCTTTTTTGTTAGTTCGGCGTAGCCAACTGGGGAAACTTTCTGTGCCTTTAGCTGGATCGTGCGTCCCCACTCACACCACTTCATCAGACCGGGGAGTGGTGTACACAAAGAGTGGGGTCTGCGTTCCAACAAAACAACTTTCGGCAGTAATTGGTTTGTTGTCTCGTTTTGCTGTCACTTTACGATCCAGCGGGGGCACAGATAGTTTTTGGGGTGCCGACGGCCCTTTGGCAGGCCAGTGCCCACAGCCCTTCAGACATCTAAACACGTCCAAAAAAAAGATGATTTCTCGCTGTTCTGTGCACCTTCGCCACACTTCACCGACCATTCCTGGGCAGACACCGCCTCGCTTGCATGGTTATGTTTGTTTAATTTAGCATTGAATTCCTGCCGCCAGCAATGAAGTCACAGCCCCTGGGAGGCTTCAAACCTCACTGCCTGCGGGAGTGACGCGATTGATTGGCCATGTTCACCTAGGCCAGATACACAGCATGGAGGCGGTACCGCACAGGAAACGACGGGAGGCAACAGTTGATATGGGATGGGTGAGGTGGCAACACTTGCCAGCAGTCGCGTTTAGCAGTGCGTGCCGGGAAGGAGGCCAATCGAAAGAGAGAGAGAGAGACTGGGTGCGAGTATTTTCGTTTCGGGGATATTCACACTATAAGCATACGAGAGAGAGAGAGAGAGAGAGAAAGAGATAAAAGGGTTGGTCCCGGGAAGGTGTTCGTCAGAAAAGCTGGCTTCGTCACTTTACGACTTCACTTCGCTTCATCGGGAGAACAACCCCCACAGTGAAACACCCAATCGCGCTGCACATCGAACAGATCTGCGTCGCGCAAAAAGTTAAAAACATCGGCAAACAAACCCTGTGAACACAAGCAGATATGCCCAGAGAATGTGAAGTAAAATAGTGAGAGGGATTTGCTTGACATGACGATGTGATGGAAATAGCACCCCATCCCCCCCCATCACACCGTCGCAAGAATGAAGAAACAACACCTGTTGCCGTGCGGCGTTAAAAAAACGTGTGAGTGGCGCTGAGATGTGGCACCATCAGGCTCATCCCGAGCAGAAAGCCAACAATCCAAGCTATGCCAGGCAACCGACGATAAAAAATGAAATAACCACATTACCCATGCCAGCCCACTCCTTGGGCCTCGCAAGATTGCACGAAGCAAGCATGCTGCCTCCAGGCAGTAACGGCGGAGGGCAGACTCACACGACAGCACACACGCTGATAGAGATGAAAGACGGGGCAGTTTGCCTGCCCAGGATACCACGGTAGGGATAAAACGCGAACAATACGGCGATAAGCGCCCCATCCACTTAATTTGAGCTTCAAGAAACATCATATTGTGGGATGGGGAGGTAGATCCGGAGGCAAAAGGAGAGGGCCGCCATCCACCGATAAGTGCAGTTGTTGTCACCCGCCTGCAGTACAGGTGAGGACGCCAAAAGCAGATCAGGATGAAAAACCATCGGGGAGGTTCGTTTTTGTTATGCACGTTGGCCAGTATAATGCTGATAACGTCTCGCTCATCTTCAGGAGAGCGCTTGAGAGGTCGGGGGGGAGGCAAGGTCATCTGACACGTGTGTGCGGCTTGGGGTGCCAAGCCCATAAGCCGCACCGAGAGGGAGATGTGCCAACCCTTGCACCCCAATCCGATTCGCCTTGAAATATGTCGATACTTTGTGTTGGGGGCTGTCTGGGCCATCTGACAAGAAACTTCAACGAAGGCCGTATTTTCAGACGCAAAAATCTTTTTTCCGGAACAGGTTCTGAACGATTTGTTTGGGGCGTTTCCCCGATAGGGGTTTTTTTGCGGCACATATTGTATGTTGCCTGCTTCAACCTTGGACAAATTTGGCAAACGGCCCAAAGCTTGCATCATCTCACCCGCCCCTGTAATCATCCGGCGTTGGTCTACCTGGGATACCGCCAGTACAGCATAGGCGCCGATCCCACAGGAGAAGGGAGACCATGGGGATAAAAATATCAATCACACGCAAGAACACCACCACCACCACCACCCATCCACCACACACACTCATCACAACCCACACGTTGACGGCGCTTGCTTTTTTTGACAGCAATCTCAAGCTAGGCTTGGTCTGCCGACTGACGGCCCCGCTTCCTGCAAGCAGAATTGAGGACTTCCAGACAGTAGCCGACCACTCGAAGAAGGCGCCGTGGGATGGAAGGGTGGGGAGAGGTAGGGGCTGGCAAAAAATAGATAAATCAGAACTCCACACGAAGAACCGCATGTCCCGCCACACCCACTGAGAGGCTTTCCTGTGCCCTGCACACTCTGCCCGTGAGAAGGGGGGCGGGGGCGGGGAAGGGGCGATCGTGATGTCGAGAGAGAAGTACGGCACAGACCCCCCCTCCCCCCCTCACCCCCACCCATGCGGGTGGAGGAGGGTGGGGAGGGTGAGTCCGATCGCACGCCCCACGCCCTCCCCCCCGTTCTCGGTTCCCCTCTTCCCCCGGGCAGGGTGGCAGGGAGGGTATTTGTCCTCTAAGTGTGACGATCAAGCCCCCCCGCCCCCCCACACCCAGTCAAAAACAATCAGCCATGGAGGGGTTTGCGGAACAACGGGTGTGGATTGATGGCCTTGCCCCCGTTCAGTGCGGGAGCAGGGTGGCCAGATGCCCTGTGACAATGCAGCGCGTCTTCGTGTTAGATATGGCTGTGAGCCCTGCGTCAGCACTGTGCTTGACGCAACGAAGTTGGCTGATAGTGGCTGGATTGGAGGGGGGGCAGGTATGGGCGCGGTGGTGGTCGTCGCGTTCGTTATACAGGATTGAGTTGGAGCGTTATAGCAAGAAGAGAAATGGAAGAAAAAAAAAGGCACCAATGGCGGAGTTGTAGCTTCGACGATCAAAGACTGATGTTCGAATCCGGCATTCTCTTTCTGGAGAGGACATTCGGGGCGGCGCTGTTAAAAAATGGAGATATCAGAGAGAGAGGAAGAGGAAGAGAAAGAGGGGGGGGGGGTGATGTGGATCTTCACCATTCGGCCGTTTTCGGCATATTTTGGCATTTTTTTCTCACATAGGAGAAACGCGCCCAAAATGACGCGCTGTTTTCGGCACCCCCGTGGCGAAGATGCCCTTGAGATAAGAATACAAATAAGACAGGCAAGCAACTCCGACACCAGGGCAGCAGCATCGTTTGAGCAGAGTGGTGGGGCAGCGCATCGCGCGGCAAACGACTTACACACGCCCTGTTCGGGGTAGTGTGCCTGCTGCAAATCTGGGCCGTTGCATGGCAATATCGGCAAAGCCGTGAAAGAACGCTGAGAGCCCTTTTTCCGAAGAGGTCTGTCTAGCCAAAAGGGGGGTGTGTGGGGCGACAACAACTGCGCAGCGTATTGAGAGCGAGTCCGCTGCAGAGTTCTGTTGGTTTTTCATCTGTTCCGAGCACCCCCTCCTACCGCCACCGCGAGGGCAGCCTGAGTCACCTTCATCACACTGCAGCCTTCCGGGCCGCTGACAAAAGGATGCAGCAGAGGCGGCAGCAAGGGGATGGAACAAGAAGACAGTGAAGTACCCTCCAGCCCGTAGACAAGGTTGCGGTGAGTGTGAGTGCATAGAAACGGTATGTAGAACGGTGTCTGGGGCATATATTTTCTGAATCTGAACAACAGGAAACATCTGGCGAAAAGAAAAGGTGATGACAAACAACCCTTGGGAGAGGGGGAAATTAAAAGCGTGTGTGTGTGAATCGTGTGAACCGTCGGAGAGCTATGTCAAGCGATTAAGTCGTCCAAGTGGTTTGGCGTGTATCACGACGTTGCGATTGATTTCTGATTCACTTCAGAACAAAACAACAAAACAAGTGACAGGTGCTACGATTTGTCAGTGTGTCGGCAGGTGAGGCGGCTGCGGCACGTTCGTCATGAGCCGTTTCATGCCAGGATTCGCACTTTCATGGATTGCCAGAGAACCGATAGAGTTCACTGAGCAAACTTGTTGGGGTGCCATTAACACCACCAGAGAGGCCTTCGTGCGAAACCCGTTTACTGCCATGTGTATTTGGGCGGGGTCACAACAGCTGTGTGTGTGACAGCAAGCACCAATCACAACCTGTCGCTGCACTTCCCCCTGACAAAGCACCCCGTTGGTAGAATAGTAAGAGAAATATGTGAGAATGAAGAGAGATTGCCCAAAATAACAACAGCGTGCTGGGGGGTCGCTGGGACATGACTCATCCACCCGGACGGCATTTGAACATGTGTGTATGATATGAAGGAGGTACCGTGATCTTTGATTGTACTACCTTACAAACTAACCGTGCCCTTCATATTTAAAACCATCGTTACGTTGCTATGCCAAGAAGAACTTGATGCAAAAAAAGAGAAAATAAATCGGGAGGGAGGGCATGTGCCAGAAGCTACCATCCACGTCTTGCCGCACATTCAGCATCTGGACGGACCACCCCTTCTACACAGCGTGAAGATGAGACTTGGTGTTGCGTTAGTTTGCACAAACGGCGCCTGCTGTATGTTGAGTTGAACCGAACGCTGCCACGGAGCCTCGAAAAACACGTTGTTCTGGCGGGAAAAAAATGATGAAGAAACACCATTCATGGCGTTTCAGGGCCTTCATTTCTAAGGCTGGCAAAAGGATTTTTTAAAAGCATCGCATGGCGGACCGAACAACCCCCGCGGGGCGACAGAGAGCATCCCGGATTCCATCCCACAAGCTTGGATCATCTCTTGGAGAAAGGAACACTCCCAACCATTGAGATCCGCAGAAGGGGGAGGCGGTATGCTCCTTGCAACGTGCGATGGCGTGTTGCTTGTTCGGTGTTCCGCAAAAAGCAGTGACGGGGCAGGATCAGGGTGAGTTGAGGGAAATAAAAGAAAGATGGCAGGACCACGCACGGCACTGTCCAGGTGATGATTCACGTGATTTGCACTGTCACAGTTTCCTACGTTGTGAGTACAACTCTCAATTGCACCCATGTTTGCTGCGACTTGTGCAGACCATTGCTCAGGTTGTAATTTTTGTGTGTGCTGTTTCAATTCTTGTACGTACCGCAGCATGCCCAGTACGAACACCACGTGAATCACGTTTCTGCCTTGTTTCGAACCTCCGAAACGGAGGTCAATGGCACCTAGAACTAGCTAAGGTTTCGTTCTGTTGATTTGATAAAGCTACCACAGCCCACTGAGACCTCCTGATCATCATGTCGTTTGGCGCCGCCAAGCAGATCACCAGTACCTCACGACGCCGATGGGCACCCGAAGAACACCTGCCTGAGGTTCCTGGCTCGCAGGAAGGCCCCTCGCGCGTCCTTCAGAGGGCACCAGGAGACGGCCAGCACCCCCCATCCCATGTCGTCAGGGTTGGTGTTGAGAGGCCCAGTGCCTGCATGCATCCGGTCGGTCTGGAGCTGTTTGGTGGTGCTAGCACAGCAGGTCTTCCCCTTGCGATGGGCAACCTGGCGTGGGGGCCTCGGAGGACGAAATGGTGGCTGCGACGACAGCGCTGACAACGCGCAAAAAAAAAACAGATCCCAGAAAAAAAAGTCGGGAAGAAAGGCACAAAAAAACGAGAATAAATCGCCGTGTTTTTTTTTGAAATATAACGGGGGGCATTCGCTCAGAAGTGCAGAAACGTGAGAAAAGGTGAGCTGCCTCACAACACTTGGCTGTGAAGTGGCACAGTTTGGCACACAGTGTGCACAGAGCGAAAGCCCCCAGCGCGGGCGAGACTAGCAGGCAGACTAGGAGGCAGGCCTTGGTGAACATAAAGAGGAGATGTTTGTGATCTGTGCCGTGCCAACCGATGCCAGCCTGCCAAACTCTCAGGGAGCTCGATTTTATGTCTCGCACCAGAGTGAAGGGCCCGAAAAAGGTGGTATTCGGTGATTGTTTCCTGAAGCCACATACCCTGGGGACCTAGGTGTTTTGTAACCATGCGAATCAGCACAGCGCAGCCGGCACTCTGACAAGAAAGAAGGCGGATGGCGGGGGTGCGAGGTAAAATTTAAATCAAACACGATCAGGGAGAGATGCAGAAAATGTAAACATACGGAACGAGCCTTCTGAGGGGAGGGGATGGGGGGAGAGGGGGTGGCAGTGAAGTCGAAGATAAAGAAAGGAATCACAGAGTTGGCTTCCCTTGGCTTTGTCGTTATGCAGGTTGTGATGGGAACCATCGGGCAAGATTTCCCTGCTGTATACATAGATGTCACAACCACGCTTCATATAGTTTTTTTTGGATGGAATAGTCGACAACAAAGGCAAATAACTTGTCGCATTTTTTGGGCGGTTTTCTAGTTTTCTAGGAAGTGTCATAATGCCTTGCTTGAAAAACAAACTGCACACACAGGCCGGGCTTGACCCTGCTGGAGACGCTGTGCCGACGGCAATGAGGGTTGGAGGGTTGGATGAAGGATGCTATCTGAGCCATGTCGCAAGAAGATGTGGTATTTGAGTGCGGGTGGGGGTTTCGGAGTACTGTACAGTTGGGTTTCGCCGGGGTGAAAAGTTTAAACCCTGTGCCTGGAATTTTGACCGAGTTAGATAAAAATTTCAGTGCAATCCTTCAGCACCTCCCCCCTAGATTTTTAGGTTTTCTTGACTCAATGGTCGAAATCTGCGACATAGTGGAAATCCCGGGGACATGTCGAATTCGAAAATTTTGGGTTAAAAAACCCCAGGGGGGACCCTTTAGTTTCACCCCCTGTTGGGGGGCCTGGTGGGCGTTCAGGTGAGCTGCGACCCTTGGTTCTGACAGAGTGCAGCAATGGTAATCAACCGTCGTGAACGTACTTTCGTGCCGGCATGGCTATCCATGGGCACCGTGGCATGTCGCCGCATCCGTTCCGATCACAAGTGCCAGAGGCAAATCAGGAGTCCTGGTCCAGTGCAGGCACCTGCGCTGCAGATACCCAAGGGACTGTTGTGCACAAAAATGCACACACAAGGACATCAACTGACCGAGGCAATGCAGCTCGCAGCCTATCGATTCGATTCGGGGCACAAGCCTCACGAGCTGGTCACGCGATACCACGTTACTCTGCGTGGCGTATTCCGTGCAGCCGAAATGGCTTGGGCAGCAGTGCACAGGGGACCTTCTGCTGCACTGCGACAGGACAACCCAAGCACGTGCCGCGTACATCCAGAGGTGAAGTTGGATGAGGAAGATCAGTGGCTTCTGGGAGGAAGAGGGCGACCGCATCCACGTCGCGGATAGCACACTCAGCACACGAGCGGGCGTTGCAAGAAATCCCCCATGTGTAAACAGGGGAAATCGGGCTTTTAGGGGATCCTGGTCAGGAATAAAAATTTCCACACATATTTTTCGACTTCCTGAGGCCAAAAACCGGTGTTCCTGGACCCAGATGTGACATCTGGATGACATAATAAAAATCCAGAGTGCCTTAGAGGCGCGCGGGACATTTTTTTGGGGTTCGTGACTGGGGACCCCCTATTTTGGGGGATTTCCCGTAGGTGGAAAATGTCGATTTTCCAATTTTAAATCACTCTGGGGGCACCTGCGGGGCCATATTTTGCATTTTCAGACAGGGGACATATACCCTACAAACCCGATTTTCGGGTTTTTTGACCATTTTATGCCTTGTGCGAAAACGTAAATATTTTTTGGACAAAATTCCAGGCACAGGGTTTTAAAAAAAACAGGCATGGTTTCGGGAAGGAGTCAGCACATCAAAATCATAAACCCTGCAGTGCAATGAATGGCGGGGGCGGGGTCGGAGAAAAACTTAAAAAAAGGTGCTACGGCGATCGGGGCTTGGGAGAAGGAACGGTGTGGGTGCTTCGGGGCTGGGGCCCGCTGCGTCTTGCGGGCCTATTGGGTTTGCAATGAAAATTGCAAGTGCAGAGGCGGGTGGTCAGGCCTTTGCAAAGAAGTCCTGTCACTGGCATTCGTTGCCCGGCACGTTGGCATAGCCTTCTGAACACCCATCTAGATTGTCCACAAGAGGGGAGAGAGTCGGGTGAGATGTCATGGGGTAGGGATTCGGGTTAGGGGTGGGTCATTCCTTGCAACGCAAAAAAAAAAGTCCGGACGGAGGTGTGGGGTATCAGAAACTGTCGAGAGACGAAGAAACAGGGGTGGGCACATGTGATGGTGTCTGATCCGTTTCCAACTGGCATCGGGAACTATCTGTTGCCTCAAATGAATCGTAAAATGGCAGCAAAAAAATGCAAACAAACACCACAGATCAAAGAACTGATTCCGAACAAGTTAGTTCGTTACCTACCCCCCCCCCCTGTGTTGCAAAGAACTGATTCCGAACAAGTTAGTTCGTTACCTACCCCCCCCCCGTGTTTAAGTCCCCTATCCAAACGTCAAAATCGGGGCCAAGGGGACTTAAACACATCGGAGCGGACTTAAACACGCCTGCCACCTGTTTCCTGAGGGAACCGGGGAGAGGCCGTATTATATCGATTCCGAGGCACATCTGGACAGATTCTGGGGACCTGGGTGCTGGGGCCTCAAACCCCTTTGCCTCTCACACTGCTTCAGGGCCACCCTACTCTGCCAAGCACTGCCCATAACCACTGACTTGGGGTGGTCAGGCTGCCAAAGCTGCAGGGCAAGCAACCCAAGGGGGCCTGAAGTGCAAGAGTCGTGCCTCAGGGGTTGATGCTAGCCCTGGGAGGTGTCAAGCTTTCCGCCAGATGTCCCATGGGAGATGGCATGTCCCCTGGGCCAACCGACGTTCTCCCCTGGGAGACGGGACACACGGCGGGTGCTCAGGCGGGGCCAGCTGGGGGTGGCAGTATGGGTGGCTTGGGGATCCGAGGGCGCTGAGCACTGGCACACTGCGGCCCTCGCCACTGCTAGCAGCCCCGCTGTGCCGCAGAATTGATTCCTGACTCCAGTGCGACAAGAGGGGCTGGCGCACGACCTGCATCGCACACAGCGAGGCTGTGGATGAGGACGAGCGACGTGACCCGGACTGCCCCCTGCGGGGCAGTCCGGGCCACGTGCGGGTATCCGAAGCCCCCAGGCTCCCTCCCTGGCCTCCACACGTGCCTCACATACTGGTGGTCCGCCAACGGATACCTGGAAAAATCGAGAAAAAATGCCCCCCAACCAAACTACTAGACCGGGGTGTTTAAGTCCCTTCGGGAAAATTGGCCGCCGAGGGGACTTAAACACATCATATGGATAGGGGACTTAAACACGTGGGGGGGGTAGGTACAACGCAATTAAAGACCCCCGCATTTTTGCAACGCGGCCCGTGCTGGCCCGTTCTGACTCTGCCTTGTGATAAAGGAATTGCACAACTGAAAACAGACAGGAACATCACATTATCCAATAACTCGACGTTGTAACTATGACACCATCGTACGAAGTAGGGGGGGGTCATTGCACGGGAGTGTGCGCCTACTAAGACAGGGCTGCGGGTCACATATAACTGTATGACGTGCCACTAGGTTTACCTGTGGTCTTGACTTGGGAAAGGTTCCAACATGACGAATTGCATATTTTGATCTGCTTTCTGCTGCACGGGTTCCTCTACCCGGCGGCTGTTGTTTGGGAAGGGGGTGGGTGTTCATGGAAGCCGCATGTGAAGCCCACTTTCTCGAGATAGAGGCGATCAGAAGGCTCGCAAGCACAGCAATCAAGCACAGGCCCACCCCTGCCTCCCCACAGTGGCACATCTGATTGTCTCCGAGGTCAACACTGGTCGACTGATCATCAGGGTGACACTGTGGAGAACCCGTCGGGTCACTTGGGGTTTGAAAATAATTCATCTCGTGCGCAAAAGCAGGAGAGCACTGATCCAGAAGGGGTATGATTGACTACAGAACCGAGGTGTCAGGAGGAGCCGGCAAGTGTTCTCCTAAATAAAGAATACAGCCAAAACCACGGAAGAAAACGGAATTTCACTAGCGAAGGGAAACAGCAGGGAACAACAGGTCGCCGGATGGCCAACAAAAGGATCACTGATTGGCCATCCAGAAATACTCTGTTAGGTGCACGAGTGTCGCAATGGGCAGCATGCGCCTTGCGATGCGTTTGCATCTGGACATCTGGCGGCAAGATTGAACGAGCCCCCAGACGAGAAGATACCGGGGCCTTTGCTCTGAATTGCAGACTTAGTGAGGCCACGGTTTGACACAGAGCAAAGGCGTCCTCAAAGCGCAAAAAGGTGACATGTCTAGAGGTTGGCGCATTCACCTCACATCTGATTCGGTACTGCCCCTCCAAGCGCACCGGAGGGGTACCCACTGTTGATGTTGTGATAAATCCCACATCAGCATCCGTTTGTAAAATCTGGTTGATCTTCTGGATACGCTTGGGTTTTCGCCCCCTTCAGTGCAAAGGGAAAATACCGCCATGTTTGCGAATGCGCATTTCCTTTATTTCATTTTTGTCAGCGTGGTTTGTCACGTCAAACCAGCCGGGGCGGGGGCGGGCTTCTTTATGGTTTTTTTACATGCCCTGGGACAGCCGGACATGCGATGTGTGGTACTGCAAGACAAAATAATGTTCGCATCACCAAAATACACCCCCCCCCCCTTCCTTTGATAAGGAGAAAGAGCCTGAGGTACCCCTGAAGATGCCGATTTACGTAGTTCCTTTTCGATGTCCAGGGGCACCCAGTGCGGTTAGGTAATACTTTTTGTTGGTTGAGTTGTCACAATACAGCACACGAGGCCCAACAACGGAAGTGTTGTTCGACAAAGGAGGGAGCACGAGGAACAAGACATGCACGTCTGGGCGAACAGGTGCATGTTGGGTCCGGGCAGGAGGGTATGGATGGGTATGTACAATACAAACGTGAAGCATCGAATCGAGGCAAGGGTTCATCGTGGGTTGGACACGGGGTGGATCACCAAATCGCGCGGCTTCAGGTAAGACACAATCGACCAATTTAAAGTTGAGTCGGGAGATGGGGAAGAGAAGAAAGAGGGTCTCTGCTCAATTCTGCTCGAATGAATCCTGCATTATTTTCACATAAGCTAAGCTCTCTTCAATTTCTGTATCTGGCAGAACTCCTTTCGGTATTCGTATCGTTGGTGGCAGCCCGTTTAAAAACACACCCGCAACCAGATACGGCATGCGGCATTCCCTTCTCCAAGGGGGACGGCAGTTGCTGCCGAAGTGGTTTGCAGGCATGTTCTGAGGGCGCAAAACAGAACAACCGAGCGTGCAGCACGGTAAAGACATTTCCATCCAGCGTTTTGCCCACGCTGGAAACAGTCCTGGTATGGCGCAACAACAAATTACAACAATAACAGCAACAAAAATATGTCACCAGCCAGTCGTCCGGGCGATTATTGTATCATCACCGTGACACGCCTTGCATACCGCCACTATACTACAGAGAGACCCGGCAGGCAATAGCCAGCAGACGGAACAAGTCACCAGAAGCAGATCAAACCCACCTACCCACCCCCCCCCCTAGGGGGGGTCATAAGCCCCCCTAAAAACGTACGAAAACCAAAATTTTCAACATACCATCAGAACCGCCCTAATACCTGATCTGACCCGAAAATCCGACCCATACCCCCCCGGAAACTGTCTGGGGCCCACTTGTGACACCTGATACGCACTTTTGTGATGATTTTTTGGGGTCCTAAAAAATGTACCTCAGTTTCGTACCTTGCCTTTGTACCTGAACCACTCCCGACCGCATTATTTCGTTCTTTGCCTTTTCTGCGGTGGTTCTGGCTCAGGTGGCACGCATGTTGCCTTCCCCAGTGCCTCGGCAAGGTCTTTCTTGACCTGATTAGTGGGAATGTTGTGTTGTTGCGTCAGCAGAATGAGTTCAGCCACCTTCTGGGTGTAGTACTTCGATCGCATATGGGTCATTGTGAGTACTTCGTACGCCTGGGAGGCTGCATCGGCATTAGTAGGCAGCGTTGTAGATGCCTTTGCTTCGTCGATCTTAGCCTGTGAAGGCACGATTGGGATATTGTACGCCCTGAGAGCCGAAGTGGTTATGATTGTGCTGTGTAATTTGCGCCCCGCAGGATATGCACACCACGCAGTCTCGACAACACGTATGAGAGTGTACCATGTGGGGACTCAACAAGGTCATTGGATCGGCATCTGCCTGCCGACTCAGCCCCCACACAGTGCGACCGCAAGGTCGCCAGGGATGTCTCAACGCCAGGGGAATACCCTCCCCTGGCGTTGTACAACCCTACTCTCAACCCTCGGGTCCTCTCCTGGAGGCGGTGGTGGCGGGCCCGCAACGCTTCGTACTTCCGGTACAGACTGAGGTAGTCTGCCCGGCTGACCCGCTCATTGCTTCCTAGATCATCTGCTGCTCTGGAGCTGCCATCCCTCTCACTGCCCACATCAGTTGGTGTGGGGGTAGGAGCAGGAGGAGTGGGAGGAGTAGGAGTGCAGGTGACATCTTTCTTGGCTAGCAAGGAACGCCGCTTTTCCCGCACGTGCGTGCAGTTGATGCACCACTGCATATATCTGTCGTCACCACGTCCCACTCGCTCTCCTATGTACCCAGCCCGACGGAGCGCCCGAAATAATGTCGCCTCACCGATGTCGTGTGCCGTTTTCTTTTTACGCAGGTCTGCCACAACGCTCTCTGCCGAGACCCCGCACATCTCCCGTTTGGCGAGCGTCTTTCGAGCAAGGTACTCCTCTGCAGCAGCATCTGACACCTCTGCGAGGCCCTGGGCACGCGGCATGTGTTGCTCGGCGTGCTGAGTGAGCGTAGTGACACCCTTCCCTTGCAAAGAACGAAATAATGCGGTCGGGAGTGGTTCAGGTACAAAGGCAAGGTACGAAACTGAGGTACATTTTTTAGGACCCCAAAAAATCATCACAAAAGTGCGTATCAGGTGTCACAAGTGGGCCCCAGACAGTTTCCGGGGGGGTATGGGTCGGATTTTCGGGTCAGATCAGGTATTAGGGCGGCTCTGATGGTATGTCGAAAATTTTGGTTTTGTACGGGCTTATGACCCCCCCTAACCCCCCCCCCACCCCCTCCGTACACGCGCGCGCATTTACGGTGGCAAAACACACATTGTCCAATCACCTCGATTCGCTCCAGTTTCTCTTCTATTTGATAGGGCCATGGGGTGTTGTGGAGAGAAGGCTAGAGCGGCTTCACCACAACAAGGCAAATTGTATCGCAAGAAAATATAGAAAGCAAACAGACCGTTGTTATCCAGAGGGGCAAGGTGTTGCTAGGAAAAAAAAACAATACGTAAGGTCTTGAGAGGGGGGAGACGCCAGCAATGTGTGCACGTTGCGGGTCATGAAGGAATGGATCAAAAGAATAGCAAGCACCCTCCATACCTCAGTCGCCAGCTGCAACCGGATAGGGCACAGCGCAGGAGTGGGGCCCGCGCGTCGGACGCCCGCAGCTGGGCAGCTGGCAGGAGGGGTTACTGTTATAAAAATGTCGCATAGATGTTCCCCCCCTCACAGACTTGCCATGTCAAGGCAAGATTCGGGCGGATGTATTGTTATGTTTTGCACGGCATCTGGAGCCGGGGTTCGCAGTGGGATTTCGAACACGCCTTTTCGTTTTGTTTCGACCTGCCCAGTGTCAAGCCATTTTGAACGATTCACTTTACCTTGGCTCTTTTACTGGCTCGCAACCCCCCCGACGAGAGGGGGGTGCTCTGTCCCGGGTTTCTCTGTCTCTCCTCCAGGGGATCGTCATGAAACCCGAAACGCTGTCGTCGATATTTCCTTCTGACAAACCGGCGGATCCGAACTATGCATGCAAATGTTATGGAGAAGCGTAAAGCCGTAAAGCGCATCCCCACCCCCTCCCTCACTCTACCCTACACCCAATCGCAGGTCGAAGCCCACAACCCTGTGAGGGTTGATCCCTTCGTGGGAGCCAGGGATGAGGGGGTGTTTGCGATGAAGCAACACGCCCCAGGCTGGGTGTCGGGCAGGGGGCAGGCGGGAGGGGCGAAGGGAGAGAGAGAGAGAGAGAGACGAAGAAGTTTACGGGTCGTCGAAGGAATTGGTTTCTCAAAATAAAAGGAAGGAAAAGGTGGCCAGTCGGAAGGGGGAGGGGTGGGTGTGGGTCAGAATGCAATGGGGGGGGGGGGGGTAATCAGCCTCTGAACAAGGTGCAATCAGTTTTGGTGTTTACTCCCCAGCCACATCGTCTGCACGCACAGTGGGTGCAAATCATGGCAAAAAAGATTTGGATTGCCCGTTTAAAAAAAAGAATGGCAGTAAGTCAACCCAGAAATGTCGGGAAGGAAGGCAGCCCCTTGGGTAAAAAGGCAACCTTGTTCTGCCCCTCCCGTTTTTGAACTATTTGCCTCGTGCCCATTCCCCCTCTCACTGCCGTGGGTAGACAGCGTAGAGCGGGTTTTCAGTTGGGAACTGGGCTCCAAAGTAGGCACGGAAATAAGTTAAGAGCAGTTACACTATTTTTCGGTCAACAAAATGGGACAACTTTTTCGGAAACTGCGGGATATTAACCCCAGCCATTGGCCCCGCAGGGCCAGGGCAGCATTGTGGTACTGACTGGGGTGACCGGAATATCGAACAGGGATGCTGCCGCCACTGTTCATTGACGTCAACGGCACGGACCGTGTATTACCACAGAACGTGTTTTCGGAATACTGGCTAGAAAACTGACAAAACAAACTATAATCGCAGGTCTATTGGGTGGTTGCAACGCAACTCGACTTGCTTGACGCAAGGCATCCGGCACGCAAACCCGATCAGCGTGGGATATCGGTGAAGTAAAGCGTTTTCGAGGCAGCAAGACAGACGGTTCAAAACTTTTCAAAAAATATAACTAAATCAACACAAACTAGCAACGGAAAACGAGCAAACAGTACAGAAGTGCCCAAACAATGTGGGGTAATCAGGCTGGGGGAAAAAACAACAAATCACAACGAATCACACCCGATCACAACAAATCACAACGCCAAATGTTGTGATTTGTTGTGATTTGTTGCGATTTGTTGCGATTTGTTGTGGCCAGTTGTGATTTGTTGCGACCAGTTGTGACGACTTGTGACCCTTTTGTGATGAGTTGTGATGAGTTGTGATGAGTTGTGATCTGTTGTGATCTGTTGTGATCGCGATCCAAAATTTCAAAAATTTAAAATTTTGGATCGCGATCACAACAGATCACAACAGATCACACCTCATCACAACTCATCACAACTCATCACAAAAGGGTCACAACAAATCACACCACGTCACACCTAGTCACAACAAATCACAACTGGCCGCAACAAATCGCAAAAAATCACAACAAATCACAACATTTGCCTTGTGATTTGTTGTGATCTGTTGTGATCGGGTGTGATTTGTTGTGATTTGTTGTTTTTTTCCCCAGCCTGATTACCCCACAATGGCACATTTTATCCGACGGATTTGAGATGTGTGGGGGGAATCACGGCCTCTCGGGCCTGGAGGGGGGTGTTGTCCCCCTTCCCCTGATTTTGGCGCTTTTCCGCACGCTCTCAGAAAGAGGCGGCGATATGTGTGTATACTACAAAACCAACCCATCGGTCAGCCACAGTGTATAACAGACGCACCATCGTTGGAATGGCAGAGGCGAGAAAGAGAATACAGAAACTTCTAGTTTTTTTGACCGTGCGGTACTGGTCTCAGTGACATGCACATCGCTGCACCCATTATTTTTTTGGCTTGAATGTCTACTGTCAGTGACTGTATGTCTCGAACAGTCTCACGCAAGCACCACGATACACACATCACGGGTCACGATCGCCGACACAATGCAATGATCAGAGCCTTGACCGATGCACCCCCGTGACGACAACGAACACGCCACCACATCTGGGACGGGGGAGGAGGATACAGTTGCAGTTGCGCAACGTCTATGAGTTGGGTACAAGCGTGTGCTCTTCTTCGGGGACTGCTCTCCCCGACTTGGAAGTATGTGTCGAACACGAAAGGGAATTTTCCGACGTGTGAGTCAGAGAGCTGCCTTCGGGCACAGGAGATCCCATGATGCATGGGCGGCCCGCGCTGTATAAATTATCTCACTTGATTACGTTTATCCGGCTATGCCACACTGCGTGTGTGACGCCGTGCCAATAAAAAACGAAAAGGGGCGGTGGTGATGATGGGCCCTCGATGTTCTATCCGAAACATCCGTTGCAAGGAATGGTGGGGCAAAGGGGTGGGAGTGGAGTGTGGGGTGGGGTGGGGAGTGTGGGCGTGAAGGGAGAGGGGTTGCTCATGCGGGTTTGAGGACAACAACAATCAATGTGTGTGTGGGCTGGGGGAGGGGGAGGGGGAACGGGGGGGGGACAGGTAATGGTAGTGTACACGACGGTGCAGCAGCAAATGACATGCACAAAACGGTTTTACATGCATTTTACATGCGGCTTCCATGGTTCCCACGGGCTTCCCCACGAAAACTAAAAAAAAATGACAGGGGAACCACCGTAAGGTTGTATGTGTCCATATGTGACATACCACACCCACACGTAAAACAACCGACATGCAAAACCACATGAACATGCCATCACAACACCACCGTGTAACGCCGCCGCGTAGCGAATATGGGGAGGGGGAAATAGCAAAATTGCTATAGCGCGCTGGTGGGGAAGTGACGCAGAGAAGGGCCAGTCACAGAACCGGCCCTAATGCTCCGCCACTCAATATACAGATACGGTGGACTGTGGGCTGGGCGGGGCAGTGGGAGGGGGCGGGCAGGGGCGGGGTGACGGGGGTGACGGTGGGCGGGGGGCACGCGTCGCACCTTTGTAACCCATCAGGTGCTCGCCACGCGTTGTTGGGGCGGGGGGCGGGGGGGATCGATGCCTGCGAGGATTGCTTCTTGCCATCCGATTGTGTCCACGAGAGGGAGAGAGAGAGAGAGGGGGGGCAAATTGGGAGAGTGCCCGCGCTGTTTCTGCAAGAGTGTGTGGGTGAAACACCACCCCCGAGAGGGATATAGCTACGATATGCGTGTTGCTGGGAGGGATGGCCTTCACATGCGAGTTTCTTTCGCTCAGAAGTGCAGAAAAAATTGAGCCGTATCGCAATTTAGATGCCACACCCAAGAAGCCCCCACCCCCTCGGTACGGTTGGGGAGAGGCGGATGTGCGGGTGGTGAGGATGGGTGTGAGGAGCATTGAACGATTCAAACAATTTTTTTAGCCGTGCTATTTGCAACCCGGCCCTTCCCCCCCCCCCCGGTACACCTGAGAAAGGGGAAGCTCGCCTTTGGTGACAGGTTCGTCCGATGGTATGGTATTTGCACCGCGTTATCGCAAACTCTTTTCCACTGGTTTTGGCTTGTTGACCCAGAGGGTGGGAGATTGTGTCGACACACAGTGACGATTAGAAGACCAGACAGCGCCCACCCAGGCAAGCTGTGGCCGTTGCTTCTTCATTCTCAGACTGGGGGCCGGCTGGGGGCCGGCGCGATAGCTGGCTATTTGTCCCCCCGAGAGGGAAGTCCCCACACACCCGTCTCTTCCTCCCATGTTGTTTAACGATTTGGACGGTGTGAACGAATTCTGGCCGTGCTCGTAGCAGCCCCCCTGGCGGGAAGGGCCTTGTTCTGAACGAACTCTCCAGAGGCAGCCACAAAAATATAGCTCGAAAATTGATGAGGAGGACAATAAATTACTCCGATGGGGGAGCTGACAAGCATGGTATCACTTCCAGATGAAATTCGTACGGGGTGTTCGCAATGTCATGAGAAATACTGAATCAGTGGCGTGTGGATTTCCATTTTTTTTTCGGTTGGTAATGGTTTCGTGATTTTTTTTTGAAACAGTGGATGTCGGTGTGTTAGAATGGGTGGCAATTTGCTGAGATAAAAACATGAAAATAAAATGGTGCACCCTCACGCGAAGGGCGCCAGAGGCGGGTGCCCGAATTGGCTGTTTTGATAGGTTTGAGCGGTTGTCAGCCAGAATCCAGTCAATCCTGGCTGTACCGAACGGTTCCGGACACTCGAGAACAAGGCAAGCTCCCCCCCTACTCAGGGCAGCCCCCCTCCTGAGATTCGAGATACGGAAACGAACACACCACCACTCCGCGTTAACGTTGATGAATGCACGTGCATCCGGCTTCGCCACCCTGACAAACGGGGAAGTGGAGATCCTGCGGGAGGGGTGGCTCTTCCTATTTGCACACACCATTGAAGTGCAGGGCAGACCCCACTCCCCCCACACCCCACCCACAGGGATCTTGCACAAATGCACAGATGTAGACAAAATGTGTTTGATTGCCACTCGCCCTCCACCTGGCGGCTTCTTTTATCTTTCGTGGGTTGACAACTGTGATGTGCGTTGGTTAATCGTCGCGATGCGGTTATGATGGATTTGCTGAAAATCCCCAGAGGGTTTCTGCAAGACCCATTCGGTTGGAGACAACGTTGCTCCCTTTCCTTGTTCAAACCCAGAATGACACGGGCAGATGACAGGGTTGTCAGCCAAGGCCGCCACAGCAGAACAGGTTGAAGAGACCACACGTAGTCGCTCCGTACACCTCGAAAAGTTCTGGAGGCGTCTACAGTTGGGCCTTTCGCGCGGCCTTTTTCAGAATTCCTGCACCAGAGGTGACATACATTGCCGTGAGGGGCCATGTTGGTGACATGTCGCTTTTGCCTGATTAATGACTTCACGACATCTCTTACCCCAACCATCACTGTCGAGGGGGGGGGGGGTGCCAGAACCATCCCCACGGTAGCCTGGTCAGCTGACTGACCAGGTTTTGACCAGGTCCAAATCTGACCAGGTCATGACCAAATCTGACCTGGTCATGACCAGGTATGACCTGGTCATGACCATGTCATACCTGGTCATGACCAGGTCATTTTCACCCATTTTAACCGGGGGGAACATGTTGAGTGGCCAAGCAGGGGGGACAATTCGCATATTCCGGACTCTCTCCGGCCGTTGTGGAAAGTATGAGTCAAAAGGGTTCAACCATACCCCGAGTCGAGAAAGAAGTCGAAGCTTGAATCATGTTGGGCACAAGGGGAAAATGGTCAAAATTGGCCCAAAATTACCAATAAAATATGCTGCAGTGCAGGGGGGTGGCGGGGGAGGGGAGGGTGGGGTCGGCGACGAAACTTGATGATCAGCAGCTTTGGCCCAAAATTACCAAAAAGGAATGAGGCCCCCTGCCCCCTGCCCAGGTTCCCTGCCCGCCTGGACGCACTCAAGTGCCTCACACCGGGTCCCTCCCCCTGGTGGTATCCCAAAAAAATGTCGAGGAGGTCTGCATCATCCCAGGCCACGCAGAAGGCGTCGAGCTGTTTCACAGCAGCCTCGCGGCGCTGTTTGAAAAGCCATCGCACCACCCACTTTGACAAGGAGTGGGGCAGGAAGCTGACACGGAGTGAAGAGGCCGACAAGAAGAAGGCCAGGACACTGCCCGCAGTCTACTCCATGCGTGTCTCTGGCAACGCGCGTCGGAGGCGGCATGAAGCGCCTCACGAGCGCCGACAAGAACTCGTCTGAGTACGAGGTGCTGACGGAAGCGGGGTGCTCGGATGAGGTGCTGGGAACCGATATGAAGAGGCTGCCCACCGCTCAAAGCGCGGTGGGCAGTACTTCTTCGAAGGCAGCTGAAAAACAACTGACCCCGAACCCCCCCCCATCACGCAGATCGGGAGGCATTCGATAGCAGACGTCCTCTTCTACCGGATCATCGTAGAGGTGGGTCCGGGAGCTGACGTGCCCGACGAGCACCCACCTGTCCTCGACGGATCGGTCATGACTGTCACGGTCATGAGGGACCTGCCCTACAAGAGCGAGGTTCCGAATGGTCTGCACGCCCGAACGTTTCACATTCCGGATCCGTTCATTGTGGCGGTGGGGGCAACACCACAGGCAACGCAGGGGCAGGGTGTCGTGACCATCGACATCCAGTTGGTGAACGCGGTGATGAGGCAGGCGGTGGTGACAAAGAAGCCCGACCAGCGGGCGTGCCAGAGGACGAGAGTCCCATCGGCAGTGCCGTAACGGTTGACCACATCTGATTGTGACACTTTTCAAAGAGTGTAAAAGAATGGAGAAGGGAGTGCCCTGCCTTGAATGCCTCAGGACCCTCAGGATCCTCAGAACTGCCACCTCTCCGACGAAGCGTTCGAGAGGGAGAATGGGGGGAGGAAATCGGGGGCCAGGACAACATCTGCTTGTTTCCGGGAGAGGGACCTGATGGTGTTAGAGCTGGCAAACTATGCCAGTTTCGGCAACGACCCCGCAAGAATCTTCGTGTACCCTCTTGCAATACAATGTCATATCGTTGTGCGGGAAGTGCATGACAGCGGGTCCCGTATGGATGAAAAACTTCGATTCGTTTCGGCACCGTCTCAGGGCTCTCGGTAGCAGTCGAGTAACCCCTGTCGGCCCGATCGATTCGCTCGGCAAGTGTTCCGATGGCTGGTTACTGACTGGCGATGCTGCCTGCAACAAACCGCGTGGTCTCCGTATTTGCCTCTGCGACAAGCAGCCGCCGATCCACACCCAGGATGCGAAGGACGGCGTGTTACGCAAGGCAGCACTGGCCTGTGAAGCCGGCGACGACAACGAAGATCCCGAAGAAGAGGAAGAAGGAGAAGAATGTGAAGAAGCGGAAGAAGGCAGAAAGCTGCTGATCATCAAGTTTCGTCGCCGACCCCACCCTCCCCTCCCCCGCCACCCCCCTGCACTGCAGCATATTTTATTGGTAATTTTGGGCCAATTTTGACCATTTTCCCCTTGTGCCCAACATGATTCAAGCTTCGACTTCTTTCTCGACTCGGGGTATGGTTGAACCCTTTTGACTCATACTTTCCACAACGGCCGGAGAGAGTCCGGAATATGCGAATTGTCCCCCCTGCTTGGCCACTCAACATGTTCCCCCCGGTTAAAATGGGTGAAAATGACCTGGTCATGACCAGGTATGACATGGTCATGACCAGGTCATACCTGGTCAATGACCAGGTATGACCTGGTCAAGATTTGACCAGGTTTTGACCTGGTCAGGGTCTGACCAGGCCACCGTGCCTGTCAGAAACTCGGATCGATGATGTTGGCTGATCGCATTTTCCATGATCACGTTCGTTGGTGGTTCAGTCTGTAATGTTTAAGTTTCCTGCGACATCTGCCGCCTTGGCGGACAAAAGCCTGGCGTGCGAGACAAAGTGTATGTTGATTTGCGGTTGTGTGGAATGGAGGCAGCACCAAGAGCGTGCACTTAACACGGCCTCATGACGAAAATATTCGCCTGTGGAGTTGTATGATTTGCAATGGGTTCACTTCATTCGTTTCCTTCAAAACAACTGAATCAACCGAAACAGGACCAATTAGAAACGGGTGGCTGCGCTGCAGAATCGAGAGTTCCTCCCAAAAAAATAGCCGCATGCACCTGCAGCGCCGCCCGTTGTGAAGACAGTAGAGATGATAGGACATCAGAATGGTGCAAACCGGGGAGGCTGTTTCGACAGCTGACAAAAAATCCAGTGATAATAAGAACAAATCGCAGATGTGAATCAAATTCTTCGTTATGATGAATGAACCGAGCTCGAAACCTCTCAAACGCCAATGCGCATATTCGAGGCAACGATCTGTCCCCCCCCCGCTGGATCGTAAAGCGGCAGCAAAGCATGATAACAAATACAGAAATGTTTTCAAATATTTCGTTGGAACACAGACCCTCCTCCCCCGCTCTTTTGATACCACGCCACAGTCTGATGGAATGGTGTGAGTGCGGGGGTCGCAAGATCCAGCAAATAAAAGAAAAGGGGCACATAAAGGTTCTCCCCAGTTGGACCGAGCTCTTAAAAACCAGACAAATGAATCGCCCAACTGAATCGTGCTAGCTAAACTCCGGAAAGAAGTGTCTTTTTTCGTTGAACGCAGCCAAATATAAGGCCTAACCTGTTTTGGCGCACGGGTGTGATGACAAAAGGGAAAAGTGCTAGCACGAACATGATGTTGGTCTTCTGGTTATGTCTGGTTTCTTAGAACACTTAACGTGTATGCAAAAACCAGACAAATGAATCGCCCAACTGAATCGTGCTAGCTAAACTCCGGAAAGAAGTGTCTTTTTTCGTTGAACGCAGCCCAACCCACAGGGACCGCGTAGCGGAAAGAAAGACAAGGAATTGAAAGGGTACACCACACTTGAAATGTTTAACGCGATATGGCTGCAACCGCCGCGTATCTCGCAGGGAGGGGCGCCAGGGGGACAGGGCACGGCGATGCCACAGTGCCTCGGGTAAACTCGTCTGCTCTCTGTGCATGCGTAGGCACCCACTGAGCGGAAACGGAGATGCCCGCACCGTCCGCGGTGTCAAACAAGGCACACAACAAGTCATTCGCGAGGTAATTCTTGCTGTGGCCCTTGTTGATAGCTGCCACCGCTGCCGTGTTGTCCACCTGCAACCCCAACGCACAGCCCGGCCGCGTAGCGGCTGCGAGGCGTGTCGCCTGGAGCGCTGCGAAGAGCTCTTTGACATATATATGGTGGGCGAGGGGTTCATCAAAACAGCCCTGGACAATCGGCTCGGGGTCTAACTCCAGAAGGGCTGCCCATTCTGTGTCGGAAGCGTCAGACCACGCCGTGACCGAGGGCCCCGAAGCCCCTGCCTCAACCCACACATTCTGGCCCAGATCGGCCGAAATCAGAGAAAGATCAGCGAGAACAGAGGGGGGGATGTCGAGAGGGCGGTCCCACTGCTCCGGTTCCGCAACCAGCTTGGCCGCGGATCTCCTGAGGAAGGCGAGGGAGGCGCGGAAGTAGCAGAGACGCCTCTGGGTCGAGAACAGAAACCAAATCATACCGCCGAAAACCTTGTAGAACTCCCGGGAAGTAGCCCTGTTCTCGCGAACCGCCGCCACGGCCGCCGAGGCAAGGAATTTCGACACCCAATCGGGGTCCGACCTGAAGCGCTTAGGCGACGACTCCAGATCAAATTCCAACCCCAAGGCGATGAACCGCGACTGCGGTGTGCCGAACTCCGCACCCTCGTTGAGCTCGGCGCCCACCGACTCGGCCTTGCCGAGGAATCGGGCGTATCTCTCGGCTGCATCCTCCCGGCTATCTCCAACCACAAACCAGTTGTCCACCCAAGACAGCCCATCCTCCAGGGGGAGAAGCACGCGTGAGGCCCTCTGCGCGATGCACGGCGCCCAGCTCCAGCCCATGCACATCACCCGCAGCGAGGTGCGCCGAAACGGGCCCCGCTCCCCAGCCAGATTCACCCCGAAGAAGTCGCGGACCCCGTCCCCCAGGGGGAACTGGTAGAACCAGCTCTTCCCGTCAGCCTGCACCACGAATTCGGCCGCCAGGAACCTCCGGACCACCTCGTGGATCGACGGGAGGAGCATCGGTGGCGGGTCCCGCATCAGCCGGTTCAGCTTTCGCCCGTCGCATACCAAACGCAGCAGCCCGCTCTTTTTCTCCACGGTGAACGCCGGGAGGACCACCTTCGGCGCGTCTGCCAACCCCAGCACCCCCCACTCCGAGAGGTTATCCCAGTGCCGCAGCATGTGCCTCGAGGTCCCGCGCGAAAGAGGCCTGTCGCCCAGATCCACGCCCGGTCGCATGGCCCGCAGGAAAGCGCCCCGGTCCCGAATCACGTCGATAACCCCTGACAGGATCCCCTCGGAATCCAAAGCCTCTAAGGCGTCGAGGTTCAGACGTGACGTCGATATAGGGGCCAGCTCCCCCGTGGGGCCACCCCGCGCCGAGGGCGGGCCAAGATGCCGCCCCTCCACCGTCACCCGCGCTTCCCTCGCGTACGTCGCGTTGACGTCCGGCGAGTAGGAGTCGTCGCCGACCCTCCGAGGAAGAGGAGGAGGAGGGGGCGGCCGTGGCGGCGGTGGAGGCGGAGGCGGAGGTGGAGGCGGTAGCGTGGGAGGCGGCCTGGGCCGAGGGGTCGCCGGCGGGGAAGGCGTGCCTGGGGGCTCGTACGCCACGCACGCCGTCCTCAGGAGCTTCCCAGGGAAGGCAGGGCAAAGAGCGACCCCCGGGATAGCCCCCGGTCGAGCACCATTGATGTGGAGGCCGTCTGCCTCACCAGCTTCAGCTTCCCCGCCGGGAGGTACCTGGCCAGGGCGTCCAGGGAGCTGTGGCGGGACAGCTGCCGAAGCGACTCCAGGCACAGCCCCTCTTGCAGGAGCTCCGCCAGAGCCCCCCGACGGAGGGAATGACCACTCAGCTCCGGGTCCTCCTTCTTCAGCGCCGCCACGATGCGCCGGTAGGTCGTGTCGACCACCAGCGCGCCCGCCGCCCGCCCCGAGATCGCCTCCCGCAGCACCTCCGTCCAGCACTCCGAGAGGAACAGGCCCGTCGTGACGCCCAGGCGGAACGGGTCGCTCTTCGTCTCCGCCCAGTTCACGGCGACAAACTCGCTCTGGAAAGCGATGTCCCCGCACTTCAGGCGCACCACGTCCGACACCCGCGCCGCCCCGCACCACCCCAGCACAATCGCGAGCTTCGTGTCGCGGTCGACGTCCTCCCGGCCCACCACTGCGGCCACCTGGGCGGATGCTGCTGGCTTCGCTTGGTGCTGCGGTCGGAGGGCCCCCAAGCGCTTCAGACCTCGCTTGAAGTCTTGGAGCAGCTGGGAGTCCACCACAACCCCCATGCGGCTCCTCGCGGCGACCGCCCTCGATACGTACTGTAGGGCGGAGGAGGGCCGGAGTGGGGAGTCCGCTTCGGACATGAGCCTCTGCACCCAGTAAATGATGCAAAGGTCCCACGGCAAGAGCACACCCGTGGTCTGCTCCCACTCGTGCCGGAACTGGAGGAGTCGCCGGTGGGGCCCCTCGAGCCCCCTCCACGTCGACGGTGCCAACGCCTCCCCCAGCGTCTTCACCGCGCGCTTGGCGATCCGCTGTGCCTCTCTGGCGGTCAGCGGGTCCTCCTGTGCCCGTCTCCTTCCCACCCGCGCCGTGGAGAGCACCCCTATGCTCTCCAGCATCGCCGTGAGGGGCGAGCTCACTGCCTGTGGCCCCCCCTCCTGCTCCGCTGGCTGGTGGGGTGGCCCTGCTGCGGCTGTGGCTGCGAGCTGCGTTGCTGTTGTTGTTGATGTTGATGCTGATGCTGTGGGTGGTGGACCTGGGGGGAGCGTGGCTGGCGGGCCCGTGCCTTCTCCTTTGCCGCCCGGAGGTACGGAGGAATCTCCGGCTTCCCGAAGAATTCCTCCTCCATCGCGGAGGCCGCCTCCCATCCGCCCCCCAACACGCCCTCGTTGAGGGCTTCCAGCCTGCAGAACTGGTTCTGCATCAGCCGGACCAGGAGGTCGTCGTAGTCCTCCGGCTCCTGCAGCGACGGCAGGCTCGTCATGATGAGGTTGATATCCCTCATCCGGGCCTGCGCCTCGTGGGCCTGCGGGCGCAGGGCACCCCCCGCCCGGGCCCCCAGCAGGGCGTCGTAGCGGCGCAGCTGGTGCAGGTGCACCAGCCCCAGCGTGGCCTCGTCCGCGTGCCACCACTCGTCCACGTCCAGGGGGTTGAGAGCCCCGGCGCCCCTGCGGCTGTCGCTGCTGCCGGCTACGCTGCCGGCCCCGTCCCGCTGCTCCGGCTTTCCGGCCCTCGGTGCTCCGGCGCCGGCTCCGGAGCCCGTCCCGTTTCCCCGCAGGCGGGCCAGCTCCGCCTGGAGGTCCGCCACCTCCCGCATCCGCCGCACCTCCTCCCGGAGGGAAGCCACCTCGTCCTGGGGGGCTGCAGCCCGGCTCGCACCTGCCTCAGCCCTTACCCTCGCGTGCTCCGCGAGGGCCGTCTCCCGCTGGGCCTTGGCCCGCTCCTCCATCACCAACGCGGCGTTCCGCGTCTTCTCCCTCTCGAGGGCCAGCTCCGCCTCGAGGCGGGCTCTCACCTCCGCGTGCCTGGCGGACTCCTCGGCTACCATGGCCCGCGCCTGCGCCTCCGTGACGGCGTTTGAGGCCGCCGCCTCCACCGACGCCACCTTCGCGTCCGACTCCGCCCCCGTCACCCGCTGTGCCGCAGCGGATTCCACCTTCGCCGCATGCGCCGCTGCATTCGCGGATGCGATGTGCATCCCCGCCGCCGCCTCCGCGTTGGCGGCCCTCGTAGCCGCCCCCGCCTCCACCCCCGCCGCGTGCACCCTCGCGTGCGCCTCCACCTGCGTGGCCCGGATGTCGGCCCCCGCGACCTCGCGAGTGGCCACCTCGCGGGCGTTGGCGGTGGTCACTGCCGCCAGCGCCTGCCCCATCGCCATCCCGAAGTCGCCCGCCGGGAGGGGGGCGGACAAGGCATCCGGGTAGCCCGCGCCGCGCCCCACTCCGGACAGCACCAGCTCCGAGTTCTGCACGCCAGGCATCGGATATGTCGGGGGTTGAAGGGTGGAGTAAAGAGAAGGGAGTAGGTGGGAGTGTTGAACCACGAAAATATTTTTCGTTGAACGCAGCCAAATATAAGGCCTAACCTGTTTTGGCGCACGGGTGTGATGACAAAAGGGAAAAGTGCTAGCACGAACATGATGTTGGTCTTCTGGTTATGTCTGGTTTCTTAGAACACTTAACGTGTATGCAATAAAAGAACCTCCAGAAAACCGATGAATGCGGTGGAAAGTAATGCTGCATCTGCAGCCACCTTCTCCCCAAGATGTGTAATTGCTAAATAATTCCTTCATGATGTTGATTGGCCTGCTGGCAGCAACATGCAAGCAGCTGCACTTGCCCCTCTCAAGGCCGCGACTTGCCACAGGCTTCTGTGTAAATCAGAAGCACGGCTCGCTGTCCAGCGGACCGTGCGAAACGAAAGGCGTCCCTTTTCACAAGGCCTGGGAGCTACATCCACAGCCATGTGTGTGAATCGCTGCAGAGGAGCAACCGATCACAGGACACATAGCGTGGCTGGTGTGTCGCCTCACCAGGTCTCGATTGTTGTTGAGGGTTTCCCAACGGGAGCGTCACCTGCCACATAGGCATCACAACACACTGTCGCACTGCCATGAGGGAGCGAGGTTGTCACGGCAGCAGGGCTTTCCATTGATTCCATGGGGTTCGACCGAGTTCTGCTCCGATCGGGAGAGAGAAGAACGTTTCAAACGAAAAACTTAACAATGTTTGTTTGTTCTGTCGGTTCTGCGGTTTTTGCCTCGATAAAAAAGAAGCGAAAAGGGTTGACAATGGTATTTTCCCCGGGTGGGAGTGAAATAACACGTTGTGGACACCCCCCCCTTATCCGCACGCACGCGCTGCACACCGAGGGAACACATTAACGCATCTCCTCTTTGCGATATCAGAGTTTACATTTTATCGGCGTGTTAAAAAGTGTCACCTCAGTTCTGCCACTCTTCAAGAGCATAGTTGGCAGACCTAAAGAACACTTTCCGCGTGAAGGCCATGCGCAAACAACAAGGTTAACATCGTCCCGACCAGCACAGGTTACCCCCTGTACAATCTGGATCGTCAAAGGAACGGCACAAGTCACAGAACCCAGTGACACAAAGCGATACTGGGATAAATGATCTTTTCAGCCGGCCCAGTTGGAGTTGTCCATAAAGTGAAGCCAGTTGATGACGTTGGGCAGGGATGCAATGATACGGAACGATCGAACGGCACTCGGCCAGAACACAAAAGAAAACCAAATGAGACAAACAAAACTTAACCCAAGGGCCAAAAGAGAGAGGGTGTGTATCCGCGTCATGTCAATCTTTACAATTGGGCAACCCTTGATCGGGGCAGAACCCACTTGGATGCATGCGCGGCGAAGGCACTTCTTGCAGAACTTCCCCCCACACACACACACACATCCATCTACACACCCACCTGCTGGAGGCCGCTCTGCCACATGCGAAATCGCATGCACCCTCCTCAGCAGCAGCTGCTCCAAGCAAGCTGCTATTGGTTTGAGGGGTTTTTGCCGGAAGCGTTCTTGTGGTGAACTCTTCCAACAAAACTGGCACGAATGAAGAGGTTGAACAGTGTACTCGAGATGAGAAGAACATAGCACGGTTGGTTTGTGGAAAATGGCATGCCTGCTGATGTGAGACAGGGCAATTCGGATCAAAAGTTGCTCCAGTCTAACTGCGACAAATAGCAGCACGGCAGCGGTGAGATTTGAAGAACAGCAGAACCATTCGTTGCGAGATCATTTCCAAACGTCTCTGAATGATCAGAGACCTAAAATCATGACTCGCGTTTTGCAAATCCCAACCGTTCCCAAGCTGCAAAGAAGCCTAAGCTCGACTGGCACATGAGCACTCCCAGACAGGCCATTGTCTGGCATATTCATTGGAAAGCGGGCCCACTTTTCGTAAACCAACAGAAAGGGATACACGCGGCGTCGATTTGTTGCAAAAAAAGAAAGACCGCATCGGGAATGCAGGCAACTTGCAACACGTATCCCTTGGTGTAAGTGAGGTGCAGTTGTACGGGCCACAGTGTTGGGTCAGGAACAGGCGAAAGGCAGCACCCAGCACATCCAGAACACAGCTCCGTCCCGCTGACGTGAAGGCGATATGTCTCGGGGGACATCGGCGTTGTGTACTTTTGAACGACTAAAACAAATGTTGCGTGGATTCGTCTCTCGGTGGAGGGGACAAGAAGGGTGCGAACGATTTTAACGGGTATTTTTGGCCGTGCTCTTCGCAGCCCCCGGTAAGAGGGGCTGCTGGTTCAGGTCCTCCTGGCCGCACGGTGTTGACGATATTACTGCCTTCTGGCCAAAACCGTATCCTGCACACACCTCACCTCATCCTGTTCTTTCGCGTGAAGTAGAGACGGTTCATGCATGCGCGACGCACCAGGAACACTGAGAACCCTTGGTGTGATGTCTGCAGCTGAAAAGGGGGAATGGGTGCCATGGGATGGATGATGCAGTCAAGGGGGGTTCAAGCTCCCCTTGTAAACGTGGCACCGCCCTGACAATCCTCCCCCCCCCCCCCCTCGCTCCACCGCCCACAACTGACAGGACACACACCAAAGTAGAATCGGCATAGCTGGGTTACAAATACAACTTGGGAGCCTAGTTGCAGGCTTTGGAACAATATGCAATGGCCACACACTCCTGACCGAGGCAATGAAGAATCAATGTCAGGCGGCTGGAGGGTGCCCGTAGCATGTCGCGGATGAGAGTGTCGATAAGCAGACAGAATAAATCATACATAACAAGACAGTCAGCCAAAAAATATAGAGAGCCTGACGGGCTCAACGGATTGGTGCGAGTAAACGGAGGCGCGGTACACCACTTTGTGTACACACGCTGCATACAAAACAACGGTGCACCCCGAATGCACATCGTCACATGCGCGTGCGGCGTGCGGGCAACACGCATCCCCAGAAGGCTTACACTTAGTTGGATTCTTTGTTCGGAGCAGCGCAGCACAGCCCAGGGGTGGGGGGTTGGGGCTGTTCGATTCGCCGCCCTTCGTCTGTTTGATCTCATATCGATATTGGATCGAATGTCTTTTTCCATGTCTCATTTCGTTTCGTTCCAGCCTTACCAGCCATCGGCATCAACAACCGCGACCGGTGGAGGATATACCGTAAGTTGGCGTGCGCCGTTGGTGAGGCGGTTAACAACCCTGCCGAGGTAAAAATGCGCTGTATTACCAAGGCGGTGGTTTGACGAATGATATTTTTGTGCTTGCTTTCAATTTTTCAGCAGATCGGGCGCGTGCCAAATGCCTGTGTTGTGTATGTGTGTGAAGGGCACGTACCCCCCACCTTCACCCCCACCCCCCTCTCCCCCCACCGGGAACTTGCATTCCCGCTGTATCGTCCCACCCCCACCACATCGCACCAGACGTCTCGACAAATCGAGACCGACATCCAAAGATCACCAGAAACCATCGGTCAAAAACATACAACATCTTGGCTTCTCCATTGTATCAACCCTTATTAGGATTCTTGAGTTGGGATCCTGGCCAAGGGGGGCTCCGGGTTCTGGGAGGCTATCAGGGGTGTTACGTTAACAGAAGAAATCTCACAGCACGGCAGGCAGAATGGTCGCATCGTAAACGCAAAATTCCCTCCAGTCTCAGCTGTGGTCCCTGCCTTCAGCGAGAGGGTGCATCTGCTGTGTTATCGTGGCTCCGATGCGGGAGGGGGTGAGGTGGGTCGGGGCATGTAAAATGCAAGAACAAGAAAGAAGTTCCCGCCCCCCCCCCCTCCAAAATAGAAGTCGGAGGGAACGGAATGGGCCAGTTGGTTTCAAGCATTGGGGGGAGGGATGGTGTTGTGTTGGAGTTTCCGAACCGCTGCGTGTGTAGCACCCCCTCGTCCTCTCGCGATGCCGTGCAGCGATGAAGAAAATCAACAAAGAAACCACCCCGATACCCTCACGAGTTTTTTGAAACTGGCCCCACAGCGCCTTGCATAAAAAAAGTAGACAAATTGCATATCCAAAGAAGAGAGTTGATGATGTATCGATGGAAAACGGTGATCAAGTATTAAGGACACGTCACGAATGTTGGGCCTGCACAGTGACAAAACACCGAGGCAAGCTCAAAAGTGATGCTCGTGTCGAGCAAGATAGTTATGGGCTGGGCGAGAGCAGCTGATGGTGAGATGCGTGCAACAAGCAGAATAATCAGGGGTGGGGTGTGGGCAGAAACCAATCAGGGGCAGTGCAAGGGGGGTGTGCTGCGGTGAATAAGAATGTAATTTCAAAAAAAAATGTGGCAATTTGCCAAAGTGAATAGACGAGCACATGGCTCAATTGTAATAGGAAGGGCACCGTCTCTAGCACCACACGCGGATCCCCAAGCACTGTTCACTGTGAGGCTGTCGGGCGTGCCTCTGAGGCTGGAGTGAACCTGGGAGCTTCAACTTATCAGGCACCGTGCCCCGATTTTGCAGATTGTGGCGCCATGTGTAATCTTCCTCACGAAAAAAGGCACACAAACAGTTGGGGTGTGGCACACCCGCTTCTCCAGTGCCCACCCCTCCCACCCCTCCCCATTCGGGTCATCATCAGGAGGTTCGAGGGGGTGGTGTGTGAGAAGACATGATCGTTACAAAAAATGGAGAAGATGCCTCACTGTCTGACCAGACGGACGCCATTTTTGATGCCCAGTGAGACGGGGGAGGGGGCGGGGGGGCAGACAAAGAATGGAATAATCGAATAGAATGGCGAGCGCTGGGATCATTTGATTTGCTCCTTTCCAGGGAGAATCCTTGAAATCGGTAGTGGACAGTAGCGGACAGGGCGGACATTTCCTTGTGGAAAAAGTGCCCGAAAAAAAAATTCGAAAAGGTCCCCCTTACAGAATTAGCCTTTTTTCAAAAAATCGGAAAATTTCGGACCGCAATTTGTACCCAAGAAAGTGCCGAATTTTCGGACTTGGTCCGATTTGAACGAGTTCCGTGCCTCTTGCAACCCCCATGAGGGGGGGGGCTGCTGTTTCGGGTTCTTCCGGTGGTACATGCTGGGGTGTCAGGACAGGTAATCCTGCTCGCTGTACCCGGTGATCCCTGACGCAGCCAGGAAGTGGGGAGCCTTGGAACCCTGGTTGAGGCCTGTAACACCCGGCCTTCCTGCCACTTGTGGCATTGTGGAGTGGAGGTGGTTATGGAGAAGGTTCTCTCTCCGTCCGGTCGAGCACAACCGTCCTCTCCAGCCAGGGGTCATCTACTTTCCAAACAAGGGCCAGGAACATGCTCAAACAAACCAATTGATCAGAAAATCTGGCTTGCCGTGGAATCATTGAGCAAAATTTGGGGAGTGATTGGTGCCCCATTGCTGCATATGATGTCCATTTTTGACGATTTTTGGGCAGAATTTGGTGCGTGGGACCTTTCGATTTTCATGAATTTTTCGGAATTTCGTGGGGACCGGTACCCCATTTGAGGGCCAAAAATCTCATTTCCGAGGCCTGGGAATGGTCGCAGTGGCCTCAGATGTCCAAAAACGTTCAATTGACCTCTCCTCGAAAAAAAATTCGAAAGGTCCCCCCTACTGGCACCCCGGATTAGGACATGTCTCTGGGGGTGTCCGGGGGGCATTTTTGGCCCATTTTTGGCTGGGGAAAATGGGCCATTTTTGAAATTTTCACGATTTTTTCGGTTTTTTGTCCGGACCGGCACCGCATTTGAGGGGCAAAAATCTGATTTCCGAGGCCCGGGAATGGTCGCAGTGGCTTCATTTGGCCAAAAACGTTCAATTTACCCTTCTCCAAAAAAAATTCGAAAGGGTCACCAGGTGTGGCTCTATTTTGGGGGTATTTTGGCCGATTTTCGAAATCCTATTTTGGTTTTTTTTCCACGTATCCGTCAGGTGGACCACCGGGTGGGGAGAGATCCGGTGTGAGGCACTTGGGTCCGTCCAGGTGGGCAGGGGGAACCTGGGGGCGGGGGGCCTCAAAACCCGTCTACCAGTGCCGCTTCTAATCTCGTCGGTCTTGTCCCAACCACCACCAGCCAGCCCAGAACGCCCTGACGCTGCGACCTCGTCGATTTTTCCGTTTCGCCCATCCGCCCAACTCCGCCAACCCAACCAGCCCTACCCTTTCTCCCAGTCAGGGCGGTACTCACACGAGCGGCAAAGCGCTGGGGGAGGGGGGGGGGGACATCAATAGGGGAGGGGAGGGGAGGGGAGGGGAGGGGAGGGGAGAGGAAGGGAGAGGAAGGGAGAGGAAGGGAGGGGAGGAAGGGGGGGGGGGGTTATGTTGTTTCTAACCCAGACCTGCTGTGCAGAGCCCGGGGGAGGGGGTGGTTTTTTTGCACTTTTTTTGGGTGCTTTTTTGCACGATTTCTGTGCCTCAGACACAGATTTTGGTGTGATTTTTGCGCTATTTTGATTCACTCTGCCTGACCGATGCATACGATTCGAAAAAATGGCGAAAAAATCGCTATCAACAACGGTGAACGAATGGAGGTAGATGGGGAAGTGGAAGGACACAGCACGCCCTCCCACTGCTCGCCACCTGTACACTACCTCTCTGTTCAAGGCGGTCAGTGCCTCTTGGTGCTGCACACAAATCACTGCTGCATCCCAGGGCGCCTTCCCTTGTGAGAATAGCGAAACCTCTGCGGTTGCAGTTTGGTGGTTGAGGCCGGCGGTGGTGACATCACTTTGGTGACTGTGATTCCTTCCCCCTGAGTTCGACCAGATCCAGGTCGACCTGGTGCTGTGTGGCTCCTGGTGTGGTATCTCCTTGCTTCCTCGCACACATACACGTGGTTCCTCGCCACGGATGCCCACCAAGTCGAACCCGAAACATGATCACGGGCCCACGACGACCCTTTCGAGATGTCATGGCCGCAAGCCCACAAACCCGATCGCATTCGCAAGGTGGTTCGTCTCTTAGAGATCAGTGCTCGGGCCCAGCCGAGGGTGCTGGAACCGATATGCCACAGCCCCGTACGCGCAAGGACTTGGCTCCAAGACCAGGCACAAGCCACAGGGGGGTCTGGGGGGCGGAGCCCCCCAGCCGCCGGAGGCCACAGTAGCGAACGTCTGTTGGCCTGGCTCCATAGTCGCATACGCTCAAGTACAACACAACTGACAGATAGCGGCTATAATCATAGCACAGGTCGCATGGGGGGGTCTGGGGGGCGGAGCCCCCCAGCCGCCGGAGGCCACGGTAGTGAACATCTGTTGGTTTGAGCTCGAGAGCAAGCCTCTCACACCACCGCCCTCCGACCCCACTCTCCACCCCCAGGTGCAAAATTTTTTTGCATCCGGAAAATGTGTTCTTTTGAATGTTTGAGCACATCCAAGACCGGGAACATAAAATTTTTCTGCCAATACCAAGTAGGGTCACAATAAAATCCAAAAGAAAAAAGTGCAAAAAAATAGTGCAAAAAAATACTTTTTCCCCAAATTCCTATTTTCATTCCGTGAAATAGATACACGCCTGAAAGGGTCCCCCTACTTTTTTTTTTAGGAGAGGGGGCCCGGTGCCTGCGCGCGTCCTGTCGTACTGTGGCTGCTTGGTGGGGCTAGCGCAGCAGGTTCTACTTTTGCTTCTACGGGCTCTTAGCACTGTAACATGAACTACACAAACAACAAAGCTCTAGGGCAAACAAACCGCGCACTGGCCGGGGTTGAGCTGCGTGGGGCTCCGTGCTGGCGGCATGAACAAGGGGCTGTAGGCAAATCTACCATTCACAAGGGGCAGCCCGCTGGTGAGGGGAAAAGGGGGCGAGGTAAAGGGGGGGGGGGCAGGGGGGGAGAGGCGAAAGCGACTGACAGCGAGGGCGTGGACCGACTCCGCTGGCGCATTCACCGGAAGAAAGGGGAAGGGGGCACGGGGGTGGGGAACGGGAGGGGGGGGGGGAGGGGCGAAAGGAAAGAGGGGGGTAGGGGGGGGGGGAGGGGTCCCCCTACAAATCGCCGGTCTTAGGAATTTTTTTTGGGCACCCAGATTTCAAAAATTTTCAAACTATTTTCTGGACCAAAAATCAAACTATTGAGGTCCTGGCCGGACATGTCCGGGGGGGGGGGGGGGGTCAAAATTGGATTTCCCGAATTTCCGGGTCCGGACATGTCCGCCCGGACATCCGGACACCCGAAAATGTCCGCCCGGACATGTCCGCCCTGTCCGGGGCGGACATTTCTGGATGTCCGGATGTCCGCCCGGACATGTCCGGGCGGGAAATTCGGGAAATGTCCGGGGGGGGGGGGGGGGGTCAAAATTGGACCCGGACATCCGGACACCCGGATTTCCGGTCCGGATATGTCCGCCCTGTCCGCCCTGAAATCGCCTAAGGGGCCGGGGGAAATCCAGGAAATTCGAGAAATCCAGGAATATGAAGAATCCTCCCAGGATATTCAAGAATGTGTTTTGCCCGAGAGCGCGTGAGAAGGTAGCAGTCTCGGTAACCGCGCTTCGTCGAGCCTTTCTCTGATTTTGATGAGGGCGAGCTGTGCTGATCGAAGAATACTTTTCGTGTGTGTTGCCATTGGAGATCCCTCTCGGCAAGTTTTTTCTTGAGAGACAACCCTCCCCTGGGCGTTGCCCTCCATTTTGTTTACGCTCGTTTCCTTGCAGTCAACAGGCAAATCGCACCCCCTCCGCTTCACGGCGGACTCAATGACCCCTGTCCGGCAACTGTTTTCAGAACAGGCCTCCGCACGACATTTCGTTGAGCGCTGAATAAAATTCACAAGGAGATGGGTCTCGGAGATTCGGGAGGGGGTGCAAGGAGGAGATGGGCAAAAAAAAGAAATACCCAGCGATAAGACGACTGAGGATGAGCTGCAAGCCGAGAGGGCGAACAAATAAACGTCGGGGGCATATCAACAGCACTCCCTCCTTCTGATGGACACAATCGGATGAAGAAAACTATCTGTGCCCCCGCTGGATCGTAAAGTGACAGCAAAACGAGACAACAAACCAATTACTGCCGAAAGTTGTTTTGTTGGAACGCAGACCCCCGGGGGCATATCAACAGCACTCCCTCCTTCTCAGTGGACACAATCGGATGAAGAAAAAAATACACCCCGATAAATAATTGGGGAGGTGGGGATGTATTGACCCGCTGGGTCACAACGCAAAGAACGGGCATTTTTTTGAACCATCCGACCATCCGCCCAATCATGATAAAAAAGAATGAGGCGGTGGTGGTTTGGGGTTCTCAATAACCCCCAACACATTTTCCTCCAGGCATCTGGGGGGGTGGGGGCGGGTGGGGGGCGACAAAACAGGTCGGGTGGGTGGGGGGGGGGGGTTTGATCGTCGAGAGTGAACGGAAAAGTAAGGTCGGGTGGGGGGGGGGGCGTAAGAGAAAAAACAGAAACAAAGCGCAGAGAGATAGAAGGGGGGGAGGGGGGACAGGTGGCAGTAGCAAATCTGGACAAATTCGAACGACTTGTTTTGGGGGGTGGGCCATTTGCGGCCTCCCTCTCCCGCTCCGGTGAGGCGAGGTGAGCGGTCCGTGAAGGCCCGCGTGCCCATCCGCCGTGCGCAGATTTAGAGGGAAAAAAAAGGATTCAGGGGGAGCCCGCAAAGCCCGGCTTTCAACTGCCTTCAGAACGGACAACGCATTGAAACGGCAGACGTCAGCAAGACTGGCGAGAACACATTCCTGACATGATGCACGGGGGAATGGGGAGGGGTTGCCAAATGGCTGCTGCGGCTATTCGAAACAGTCAGAGAGCCCCATGCTCCGAAAGAGGAACACAACGGGGGATTCGGGGCGGATCCACGGCAGGGAAGACAAAGGCGCAGAGTCGAACATCCCTCGATTCAAGGCTCGGGGGGAGTGGGAGTGGGAGTGGGAGCTGGCGGGGCGGGTGGGGTGATAGGTAAAAAGGGGTGGGGGGCGGGGGCACAGCGGGGTGGGTGGGGGTGTGTGAACGAAAAAGGCACAACTTATTTTCCCAAGATGACCGTCCGATTTTCATTGTGAGGGGGTGCGTGGGTGTGGGGGGGGGGGGGGTGTTTTTTTGCTGATTTGATGCGAACCCACGTGGAATGGGGGGGGGGCTGCAAACCAGCAACTGCGGGAGTTTTTTTTTGGGGGGGGGGGGTTTGGGGGTTTTTGGGGCGGATGCAGAGTGGAGTGTACACAAAACAACGAGAAAATTATGGGTAGTAGCAAGAGCCGATCTCACCCCCGAGACTCTTTTATACAGAGGGGGGTGAACCGTCCGATATCTAACGATATGCGCAGCCTGTGTTGTGACAGTAGAGAAACAACTGTGACTGCTGTGCAGAAACATGGGTAGTGCTGGGTTGGGGGCGAAGGGTTGGGTTGGGTTGGGGAGATATCTCTGGGGTGATCTGCAAGAAAACTCAGCTTGCATTGTCTTCGGGGAATGGGGGACGGTGTATGCGTATGAGGGAGGGGTGGGGTGGGGGGTCAGGTTGTGCAACACACCGGGTGTATGAGCGGGTGCCCCCATACACCCGCTGCCACGCACATGCCATTTTGTTTGTACGCACCTGTGCGTGTATGGGTGTCCATACGTGCGCTGCCAACAGTCTTTTTTACCGTGACCTGAGCAGGTTATAGCAAAAAAACAGCCGTTCTTCGTGGATACCAACAGTCTTTTTTTATTCGCGACCTGGGGGTGGGGGTGGGGGAGTGCAGGATATCGCAAACAAAAAGACACGAGAAAAAGGCATCACGCTGCCCCCCTGTGATTGCCAAGGCGGAGCTCGGTGCCATGCCCCGCAGCTCCGCCTAGAGGGCAAAAACTCTACCACATGGAGATGGGGAGGGGGTATTGGGGCCTCAGTGGGGATGATTTTGAGATTTGAATGATACGCGATCTCTTGGAAAGCAATAGCGAAAGTGTTGCTCAGAGAGCTCGTGGGTTGTTACTTTTTGTTGTGTACGCCACGGCAATCACACACACTGCGCGCGCAAAGGGGGTGGGGTGGTGGGGTGAGAGAGAGCTCCACGCAGAGACTAGCGTTCTGCCTCAGGCCTCGATACCCCAGTACACTCCACCCCCATGCAACAACCGTCTGCAGAAAAACAAGCTTGTCTTTCTCTCACCCCCCCCCCCTAGGGCAGTGAAGGCAAAATACGCGTATTTTTCAGAATCCCGATTTTAAAAATACGTTGAACGTTCAAATACGTTGAACGTTCAGCGTATTTGAACGTTTCTCACATTGCCTACCGTCTGCAGGGGCCACCAGTCACAAACCCACCTTTCCTCAAGCAGAGCAAGGGCGAGTTGGTGGCACCAACGACAACCGTGCGGAAGACGTCCTTGGAGCACGATTTTACAGCGACTTGCTTCGCGATACAGTCGACAGCATCCCTTGTCCTTTGCTCCATGAAGCGGGCTGGTGCAGTTGAGGTGAACCCCTGCAGGTGGGATATCCCATACGGTTCTCCCATGCGGGATATCCCACTGGGTTCTGGCAAGTCACGTATGTCTCTAGACTGGGTTCTTGCTTAGAGGCGTTCAGCCATAATCCATCCAGTGGGAGCATCACGGCACTGTCCGCTCGGACACGTAGATACCAGGGACTGAAATGGGAGTTCCCCATATTGCTGTCGACATACGCCGGCTCGAGGTGTTCTCTCTCAGTCGGGTAAAACCACCCTGTCTCACGACGGTCTAAATCCAGCTCACGTTCGGCCATCCACTTCCTCTACACGACGGACTCCAGCCGGTCGAGTGGGGTAAAACTGGGAGATAGGTCGAGAGGGGGTTGGTACCCCCGCTTTTCCGGAGTTAGTCAACCCTGAAAAGAGGGGGTACCAACCACCCCTTTCCGGGTCCCGCCCCTTCTCGGACTACAGAACTCCGTTTTCACCGCCTTTTCGCCACGCGTGACACTCTCCATCCCACCGGTGTCCCCTTTAGTGTGTGCAGGGGGCCCACCCCCTACTGCTAGGGGGGATTTCATGTGAAGAGTGCACCCAGTGGGTGAAAACGCCCAAAAGCCAAAAAAACGTTCAACTTCGACGCATTTTTTAAAAAATACGTTGAACGTTCAAATACGTTGAACGTTTTTTACGTATTTTCTATCACTGCCCTAGGGGCGGGTATACCCCTGTGAGAAAATGGGTATTTTCAGGACACGCTCTAAACACCTCTCAGCCCCTACCTGACACACGCACCGACCCCAAAGGGTGCCAGAATGATATCCTGAGGCCACCAACACCATTTGTGGGGCCTTATGGGGTGTTTTTTGGGGTTCCGGAAAATTTGCCCACCGGTGGTTCCTGGTGGTACCGTAGGCCCACCTCTGTTTGCTGGACACGCCCTTTTGCTGGCACAATACGGGGTAGGCGTGGTGAAGGGGGTGTCGGAAATTGCCCGGACACGAGTTTCGACGATTGTGCCCCTGTCCCACTGATTTTTGCGATTTTTGCGCGAATTACATGCACGCATAGGCGTGCCTTGGCCTGTACAGGCCTGGATAGGCACAGATTGCCTGTATGGATTGATCTCGATGTGCATATCCCGACAGGTATGGGCCTGTATGGTCTTGTTATCCTGCGTGGAGCCCTGCTGAAAAATCAGATGGCTGTCGGTATTCACAGCCAGTATATTTCTTTCACAGAGCACCCGAAGCTCGTCAATACGATTGCGCTTCAGGGCGCGCCTGTGCCTCGCCTGATGGGCAATTCGTCCATCACGCCCCTCAACAGAGCCAGGTGTCACAGGAATGACTTCCATCGATTCGGGTGGTTTGCAAAAGCCTCCTCGTCATTTGCTTCGAATTCAGCAAATTTGTGCATAGTAACTCAGTTCACCTGCTGCGTGTCTGTGCATTCCTTCTGTTGACAGTGCTGCAGTGCTGCAGTGTGCGCCAGGCATTGGTTCCCATGCTGGCAGGCAGATGTTTGGACTTTGAATTTCGTGAGGGTTTGGAGGCGTGCCTTGAGCCTATCGAAATGATTGCGCCTCAGCTGCTAATATCTCACCAGGAGCGCCCAGTTCTTCGCGAAGATGAGTTTTCAGAAGTGACTGAGTTCAACTGTGGCACAGTGCGGCGCTCAACACAGGCAGCATGTCGTCATGGAGAAGAGTGTCGATTGCTATAGAATCTGGCATGCGGGAGTAGCCTCGTTCTACAGTCTGCGCGAGCTGGTTCCCGAGGGTGATATTTTCTTGGTAACAGGCTTGTGGGGTGGCACTAGCCATGTGAAGGGGTGTGAGTGAGTGTGCAGTGCCTATCCGGGGGGCACCGTAGGAACCACCGATGGGCAAATTTTTTAGAATGCCAAAATATCAGCACTGAGGTTGATCTGGTGGTGAAATCTCCACCACAAAACACTTTTGGGACGATCTGGGCACATTGGCACCCTTTACATGGCTTTCTGAGGTACTTTTTGGTGTTCCCGAAAAATGTTATTTTCTCACGCGTATAGGGGGGGGTATACCCACCCCTACCCCCCAAAGATGGAAAAAATATATTAAATTGTATTTTATTGTATTTTATTCGCCGGGATTTGAATAAAATACAATAAAATACAAGGTACCACTCACCTGCACACAAACCCGCACACAAGCCCTCAAGACTCTTGGAGCGGCCTGACTATTTAGTGTCTTTGTCGCAGCAAGGGAGTTACGATACTGAAGGGGAGGTGCTACTGCCCGTGCAGGGCGACACCGCCTTAAAACTTGATAACCACACCAACCCGCACACCCTCCACTGCAGGCCACACTGCCCAGGTATGCCCGCGGGAAGGAGAGCCTGCTGGTCACAGAAGCACTTTAGTGAAGCAGCGGGGGGGAGAAAATGCAAGTTCTGCGATGAACTTGTCAAGGCGACGAGCGGCACCCGCATGAAGGCGCACCTCCGCCTATGCGAGAAGATCAGCAGTGCCGCCAAGGACGAGCTGAAGGCTGAGGATACTGCGCCGACCCCCGCAAAGCGCCCTGCATCAAGAACACCAGAGGGAAAGGCGCTGCCGAAGATCGCACGCATGCTCAACGCATGCCCCACCCCCACGGTCGCCGAGAAGGATGCGATCGTTGCTGCCTGGGCCAGATTTTTTTTGGCTCAGGCACACCGTTCAGCCACGTGGAAGACAAGCTCTTCCTCGAGGCGTTGAACGCAACCCGCCCGGGGTTATCCCCGGAGCTCTTCTTCCCCAAGCGCCATTCGCTGGGAACGAAGTGGTTGGATCGCATCCACAAAGAAGAAGCGGAGCCTCAAATGAAAGACCTCCTCGCCGCAGCTCACATCGCCATCATGTGCGATGTGTGGAAGAACGACCGGTCGGAGAAGGTCTTCGCAGTCACTGCGATTGGGGATGGTAGCCCGGTGCTACTCCAGTCGGGTGTGCTGAGCGAGAAGCGGCACCGGGCGACGGAGTTCTTGGGCCACCTCAAGAAGATACACGAGCAGGTGTTGGGGAAGATCGTAGCCATCCTTGTCGACGGGGACTCCACAGCCGTTGCTTCGGCCAATCTGTTCAAGGCGTTCCAGACAGAAGCAGGCAGGCAGACGCCGTTCGTGTGCATCTGCGCGTGTCACACGGTAGCACGTGCGCTCAACGACTGCATCGGGGTGAGGACGGAAAGGAAGCGCGAGGCGAAGAACGAGTTCCACTTCGTCGCCGCACTTCTCTCTGCGCTGTCATCACAATTGCGCAACGTCGAGTTTCTATCCAAAACGTATGCGGAGAAACAACAGCAGTGCGGGCGCCGCAAATCAAAGAAGATGGTGAAGCCGGCGGTGACGAGGTGGCACACGTTCTCAACTGTGTGGAAGGAAGTTGAAGAGAACCGCAACGCGCTGCTGCTCATGAACCAAGAGGAGGCGGTGTGCTCCTCCTGCCCAGAAATCGGCAAGGTGCTCGACGCGACGTTCTGGGGTGTGTTCATGGGCTTGAAACCCTTTGTGGCAGGTGTCGGGGAGGTGATGAACTTCCTTGAGCAGGACGGATGCACCGCTGGGATGATCATTCCGGCACTTTCATACCTCATCGACTGCCTCAACGCCTGCAACCTCACCTCCGCTGCGAACAAGGCCAAGCTGGCCGCAGTGACGGAAAAGGTGAAAAAGAGACTGCAGAAGTATACCACCCACGAACAGGGGTGGCTCTGCGCAGCAACAGCACTGACGCCACTCTTCTTCGCCCCTGATCGTGAGAAGCAACCGACCTTCATCAAGGAGTTTACGCTGAAGCTGGATGTCAGGAAGGCGGCGCAGGCCTTCATCAAGAAGGTCAAAAACGCAGAGGCTGCAGCCGAGCTCCTAGAGCTCATAACACGAACGGGGGGTTTTGATGATGATTCCCTCTGGGACCTTGCGCAGGGAAGAAAGGCGTGCCAGTGGTGGAAGACTGTTGCACAACTCCACCCGACGTCGCAGGTCGCTCCCCTCGCTGCGATCCTCACTCGCATCCCCGCATCCACCAGCGCCGCAGAAAGAGTTTTTTCGACGATGGGCTGGATGTCGGAGCACCGCCGCCACCGCCTGACGGCTGCGAAAACCCACAAGCTCACGCTTGTGCACCGCAGCCTGAAGGCGAAGAAGACCGTCGTGGAGGAAGGGTGGTGGAACCTCGAAGAACTGGAGAACGACGAAAAGAATATGATGGTGATCGACGAGCAGGACCCACCGGCAGCGGGAGAGAGCGGCGGCGTCAACGCGGATGCGGGTGAGGCGGACGAGGAGAGTGGCAGCGAGACGTCGTGGGACTGAGGATACTTCGGTGGGTGGGGGATTGTGTTGTGTGTTGCGCGTTGTGTGTGGGGCGGGGTCAGGAGTTGTTCGTTCGTCTCTCCACGCAATCTCTTGGCCGTCGATACTCCTTTATTTGTTGCACTCGTGTGAGCAGAAAGTCACCCACCACAGCAATCATCCAAGCGTGCTCTACACCAGCCCCTGATTATCATTTCAGGGTTTGTGTGTAGAAGCGTCGACGCATCAACAAAATACAGGCAAATAGCGGTTGCTTCTGAATAGTGCTGTGACTTTTTAGATTTTTCTGATTTTCCCGGTGAAGCTGGCCCCTTCCTCGCCCGGGTCCCAGAGCGTGCCCCCTGTGGGTGCCTTACTCCTCTTCGGACCATGTGGTTCCCCAGCTTCATCCTTTCTTCCTCAGGCTGCCCCTGTGAATGGTAGACTGCAGCCTCTTTTTGCCGCCAGCACAGAGTCACGAGCCGCTCAACCCCGACCAGTGCGCGGTTTGTTTGCCCTATTGATGTTCGTGTAGTACATGTTCCATGTGAAGAGCCCGAAGAAGCAAAAGTAGGACCTGCTGCGCTAGCCCCGCCAAGCAGCTACAAAACGACAGGACGCGCGCAGGCACCGGGCCCCCTCTCCAATAGAGCGGCACCTCATCCCAGGAAATCCCCCACCCGGCGTTTAGATTCTGAGAGATCGCAGAGAGTCACCCACCAGGCCTTGCCTGTGTATTATATTATGTATTTTATTGTATTTTATTGTATTTTGTATTTTATTATTTTGGGTCAGTGTATTTTTCCATCTTTGCTACCCCCCCCCTCCATTCCACAGACTCTCTTTTGGCAGCATTCTGCCGCCTAAAAAAAGTTGACATCTTCCTTTCCTTTCCCTGAGAAAAAGCTCCAGGGAGAGGCTGACGCGGAACAGCGGCAGCCAAGGAGCAACAAAAAAGAAAGCGCGTTGACGCTTCCACACACACTTACAAACCCACTTGCCTGATGAAGGGGGTGGTGTGTAGAGCACGTTTGGCAGAGCTGAATGACACTTTCCGCGCGAAGGTCGTGTGCGTAAAAAAAAAACGGCACGCGAGAAGGACATAGAACCGCAGATTCTCCAACCTTCTCGACCCGCTCCCCCGGTGTGGCTGCACCGCTGCCGAGAGAGCTTCACAATACCTTTTTTTTGGGGGGGGGGGGGGGGGTGGGAGGTTGGGAGGGAGGATGCGAGAGGGGAAAAGGGAAAAGGGAGAAGGGGGGGTGTGGGGATATTTTTTTCGAAAGAAAGCACGATAACAAAGGCCGAAGAGAATCGTGGAAAGATTATAGTAATTTATTCGATATGGCATAATTTGGTCATTATATCACGCGGTTGAGGTTGACCGCACGAGTGGTGGTGGTGAAGCGCCCGAGCGAAGCGAGGGCCCTTCTGCACTTAACTTCCCGAGCGAAGCGAGGGGAGTTTAGGCACCACGAGTGCTAGTCACCTCAACCAAGTGATAGAATGACCAAAATCATTCACACGAATATATTTTTTTATTCGATTGTGACATAAAGGTGCGGTTTTCAAAAGAGAGTGATATAAAGTGAACAGCGTGACATAAACTTTATGTCACGCATTTTTCCTCACAAAAATTGGAGTGACATAAAGTAAAAAGCGTGATATAAACTTTATGTCACGCTTCCCCCTGTCCTCACCCAAATCCCTGTGAGTATAAAGTCCAAAGTCCGGGATTTTATGGAAATCCCTGTGTGATAATTTTGCCATAAAATCCCGGAAGTATGAAAAGTGGCTTTTATATAACGCCAGCTATAGGGGAATCTCACCTACACTTTATGTCACTGTCGAATAAAAATACTCCATCGCCCCAGAGGGAGGGGAAGGAGGGGGGGTGGGAGGGGAGGGGAGGGGAGGGGTGTGGGGGTGGGAATAACGATTTTTTTGACGTGCTTCCAGCACGATTTGTGTTGCAATACTACCGCCCGCACTGCGGCGGGTGGAGGGGGGTGGGGAGCTATCAGAAGGTCCCCAGGCACCCCCCACCCTGGAGATGATTTGAATATTTTTTTTGGAGGGGGCGTCGGCAACGACCTGATGTATAGGCAACCAGGCAGTGCCATTTGGCGCAATGACATTTTTTTTGGCACCAGAGACCAGGGCGGAGTGATTGCTTCTCGTTCATTCTTCCGCCACCCTGTCTCCCCCCCCCCCCCCTCCACCGATGATCCAATGCGACAACACCGGGGGGCCAAAAAAAACACATCGGTTCGATCTCCGCTCTCCACCCTCCGCCCCTCCTCCCACCCCCTTCCCCCCTGCATTATAATTGTTAAATTATTTCTTTCAAATCACCACACCTCACGCCCCCCCCCCCTCCCCTTATCCTAAGATCGATCACGAACATCGTCGGTTGTACAAACATGAACGTATCGGGGGGTAAAATCGTTTTCGGAGAGAGGGGATGGGGGGGGGGGGAGAGAGTTTTGCAGGCGGTAGTTCCGTGAGGACACACAAGACAAGGCCCTTCTCCCTGCAACGCGTCGATACTGCGTTCCAAGAGAGAGAGAGAGAGGGGGGGGAGGGGACAAAGAGAGAGAGAGAGAGACGGATAATCATCTTTCTCTCGACAGAGACATCATGGGTGTGTCCATTTTTTTTCGCCCTGAAGCGTGGAAAATACTCGCGAGATTCCCAAACACAATAGGCCGAGGAGGGGGGGGGGGTAGGGGGGGTCATAAGCCCCCCTAAAAACGTACGAAAACCAAAATTTTCAACATACCATCAGAACCGCCCTAATACCTGATCTGACCCGAAAATCCGACCCATACCCCCCCGGAAACTGTCTGGGGCCCACTTGTGACACCTGATACGCACTTTTCATACATTGGGCGTTATTCCGTTACCAGTAACGGTAATAACGTTATTTTTGCGTTATTTTTTGACCCCAAAAAAGGCAGCATTTCCCGGTGAATCTGACCCGAAACTCGGGTCCCTACCCCCCCTAAAAGAATTTTCTTGGGTAAAATATCACTCCAGGGGGCCACTCCGTGATGTCAAAAAATTGGAAAACGTTTTCTCCTAAAATAACGCGTTATTTTTCCGTTATTTTCATGAAAACTTGCGTTATTCGGACAATTTTGCGGGCGGATGGTGTAGTTTTTGGTGGAGATGGCTCCAGAATACCCCCCTGGGACCATTTTTTGGATAATAACGCACGGACATGTCGAGTTTCGTGAAAAAATCATGTTTTTTGGCTTTTTCAAGGCAAATACTGCAGAAACCCCTGCAACCTTGCAGCATCCAATGTTCCTGGAGTGAAATTTGGAGTGAAAATCACTCCAAAATCACTCAGTGTGGACGCAGAAGTGAATCCTTCAGGAATACACCCGCACACCTCACATTGGCGGTGTATAAACCACCTGATATTTTTACTCGTTACGAGCGACGAAGTAGCGCGAAGTAGCGACGTGCCCATTTTTTCCCGGTCCGTTCTAAAATAGTTACGTTCCAAAAGTCCGTTACTGGTGCTGTCAAAGACGCTTCGCACAATATACGCACGAACTACCCAAAGTACGCTCGGGCTACGCACGAAGTACGCAGGAACTACGCAATTTGAACTTTCTTGCACCCCCCAGTCATTATTTGCACGCACTCCAGGTCCCATATTTGCACCAGTGCAAATATGAGACCTGGAGTGCAAATATGAGGAATTTCCGAGTTCGTCGTGATGTGCAAAACATGACTGGGTTGTGCAAGAAACCATCATCTGCACCCCGTATCGGCCTCAATTGCACCCTCGTGCAGGTAAAAAAAGGCCTCGGGCCTCCGGCCCTCGGACCGTTTTTTAATTACGCACACGACCTTCGCGCGGAAAGTGTCATTCAGCCCTGCCAAACGTGCTCTACACACCACCCCCTTCATCAGGCAAGTGGGTTTGTAAGGGTGTGTGGAAGCGTCAACGCTCGGGTGCAGGAAATTTACATTTTGGTCGCAAATGGCGTTACACATGCACTATGCACAACGTGTGCACGATTTCGGCAGAACTACGCACAACCAACGCAATTTGGACCTTTCAACAACACCATTCACGGTACTTCGATTTTGGGTGGGAAAGATGGGGCAAGGAAGTGGCAAAAACTGCGAAGAAGGTCGAAAATTTTCACATTTTCATCAGAAACCATATTCAACGGATTCCAATTTTCGGGTGAAATCAAGCAGGTTGGCACAATGGCTCATGTTCACCCAAAAATGCACCTACCAAACCTCTTTTGCTTGATTTTTGGGACGGCATGGGTGATCCAGAGGCCAAAAATCACGATTTTTTCACCAATTCCTTCGACAACGGACAGTTCCAGACCACAAGGACCACATTTTGGGGTCAGAATTTTCTCGGTCAAAAAATTCGAAAAATCTGAAATCTCTCGGAATTTTGAGCATTTTTTGAGATTGGCATGCCCATTTTAGACCCTTTGCGTGGCTCTAAACCCAAAAATTTGCTCGAAAATGGCCTCAAATAGCCTAAAACAGCCCATTCTGGCCACCCCGAAAAAAAAATTCGAAAAGGGTCCCCCTATAGAAGTTGCCCAAAAATACCGAAAATAACGCGGTATTACCGGTAATAACGGTAATAACGTTACCGATAACGTTATTACCGTTACTGATAACGGTATTACCGTTACCGATAACGGTAATAACGGTAATAACGTTACCGATAACGTTATTACCGTTCCTGATAACGGTAATAACGGTATTACCGTTATCGATAACGGTATAACGCGGAAAAATAACGTTACCGATTTTCGGATAACGTTATTCGGCCGTTCTGGAACGTTATTAACGGTAAGTTATTTTACCGAAAAAATAACGGTATTACCGTTACTGGTAACGCAATAACGCCCGATGTATGTAAGTAATACTATTCAAAATGGCATGTTTGAAAAATTCCCAAATTTTGGGTTGGGCGCATTCCCCAGTACGTGGTATTCCACTCCACCAAAATCGAAAAAAAAGTTGATCGTGGACTGCGCTGGTTCAGGCCAGTTCACGATCAACTTTTTTTTCGATTTTGGTGGAGTGGAATACCACTTACTGGGGAATGCGCCCAACCCAAAATTTGGGAATTTTTCAAACATGCCATTTTGAATAGTATTACTTAGTAATTCTATTCGCCCCCCCCCCTGTAAGAATTCTTAGGAATTCTTGAAAGGGGCACGCACGAGGTCCCCTGACAGCATACGGATGTACGTTCTTATTGGGAGGTTTTCTGAGGGAGAAGGTGAAAATCACAAAATGACCCCCTCCAGGGCCTTCTTCCAGGGAAAATAGTCACAAAAATGGCCTCAAACCTGTTTCTGGCCAGCTGGGACAGCCATCCATCGCTGCATTTCCGCCTTCTTGGGAGACTGGCTACCGGCTGGCTACCCAGCAACACACCGGGCACATCCAGTCCTTGTCCTCCATCCCCTTGACGAACTCCTCGTTACAGGAGGAGGGAACAAAGGTATCGAGGCACGAAACCGCCGCGCGGTGTCCGCACGAACGACAGTTGAGGCATCCTTCACCCTCGTGCTCAGCATCATACTCCGGGAACACACACTTCGCGACCTCCGGAGCGCAGAGGCTCAGCGAATCCCACTCAATCTCCTTCGCCTTGAAGAGAGAGCGGGTAGACATACTGCGCACAAGCGGTAGTTTTTTGTTTGTGCGCTGGTTCGTTACCTGTGGGGTACATGGGTGAACACGCGCTGCCAACAGTCTTCTTTGCTAGAGACCAGGAGCCTGGTGAGCGCAAAAAAGGCAGCCATCGATCAGCAACTGCCTTTGCAGTTTGAGGAAACCCTCAACCTACCTGAAGAGCACGCTTGTTCGGCACATAAAGCCAGGGATGGAAACTCTACCAACACAGTGTTAGCGAGCGTGGGCATCTTTGTGTGCGATTGAAGCACATGAAAATGTGCGTGAACACGTAGCTCCACTGTTACGGTCTGAGTCTGGGAGCCCTTTCTCGTGGGTGACGTATTGCAAGGAGGGTGGAGGTGTCCATTGGCGCCACCAATATCTCGCCGTTGGGCAAAATCCACGACCTGTTGGAGGCGAGCCCCTTGAGTATACTGGTGTCTCCCATCCCGTCCCAGGACGCCCCAGGCTCAGTCTGGGTGCCGGTACGGAATCTGATCCTGCACCCTCTCGGCACAACCAGGGGGAGGACATTGTGCCCAGATCATTTCCTCCCAGATTACGCCGGTGAAGATCCACCGGAGGCAGGTTTGAACAATTTTGAATGAGTTTTGCCCTGCTCTCAGCAGCCCCACGTGAGAAGGTCCTGTTCTGGGTTATTCTGGCTGCACGTGGTAGGTTGGCAGATCTGGACGATTCACTTCCTTTCTCCTATTCCTTCTACGGTATCCACTTTCCTGCCGGTTCTCGTGCGTCCTGTGCCTTCATCACTGCTGCAGCTGAGGTGAATATATGCATGCCTTTCTCCCGATTGGAGAACAGAAGGACCACGTCTGTGTGGGGATGCTGTAGGCCATGCAGTAGATGATGCATTTGGTTCTTGTGAAGTGGTCTTTCGCAGACTGCTGTTCGAGACCAGCTCGCATACACCGGTCGTGCGGAGGGGTACACTTCCCGGATCCCCTTTTAGGTGCGGCAGTCGAGCTGCCACACGACAGGAACGCTGAAGTCGCTATCGTCCTGCGTGCCCTGGGGCGCAGATGCGGGTGATTTCGTTGCTTGCTACATCATGTATGCATAGGGCGCCCTCTGGGGACCTTCAGGAAGTTCGCCCAGGGTGCTCAGTGCCTGCACGACGGACTCCAGCCGATCGAGTGGGGGTATAATGGGAGATAGTTCGAGAGGGGGTTGGTATCCCGAAAAGCGGGGGTGGCAACCCCCTTTCCGCGGTCTCGAGACAGAGACGGATCAACTGTGTCTGGCCGATCAGGTGCAATCGACTGAATAGTCTTTCATCTTCGACGGATATGAGTCAACGTGGATGCCAAGATACACAGCCTCTGGAACGTTGGGTAGTCCTTTCCACAGTCACGAACAGGGAAGTCGAGCAGGACATCGGGAGAGGAGTCGCATGTCTTCCGACACAGAGTGACCATGACGCCCGTTCAGGATCAGCCATTATTCGAGAAGAATGGCCGTCTCCTGCACGGTGGACGCAAGCGGTGGTCGGGCAACCCTTGTCGGGAGTCTCGCCGGAGTTTTTGGTGCTAGCGGGAGTCCATTTTCCCCCTACTTTAGGCTAAAGACTCCCACTCCCTGACTAATATAGAATACCAGCCGTACGAAAATTCTGCGTACGCGTACGCAGCGCGGTTTTCAGAAAGTGCGTACGGCATACGCGTACGCGGACCGTACGGCCGTACGCTGCCACCACTGCACTAGGGTGGCTGGAGTCCACCGTGTGTGCTACATTTTGCCGCACGGACGCGCCGTCCTTGCACGCGTGCGCCGTACGCACTTCTGGAAAACACGATGCGTGCGCCACCACTGCAAACCCTTATTAACGGTAAGTTATTTTACCGAAAAAATAACGGTATTACCGTTACTGGTAACGCAATAACGCCCGATGTATGACTTTTGTGATGATTTTTTGGGGTCCTAAAAAATGTACCTCAGTTTCGTACCTTGCCTTTGTACCTGAACCACTCCCGACCGCATTATTTCGTTCTTTGCCTTTTCTGCGGTGGTTCTGGCTCAGGTGGCACGCATGTTGCCTTCCCCAGTGCCTCGGCAAGGTCTTTCTTGACCTGATTAGTGGGAATGTTGTGTTGTTGCGTCAGCAGAATGAGTTCAGCCACCTTCTGGGTGTAGTACTTCGATCGCATATGGGTCATTGTGAGTACTTCGTACGCCTGGGAGGCTGCATCGGCATTAGTAGGCAGCGTTGTAGATGCCTTTGCTTCGTCGATCTTAGCCTGTGAAGGCACGATTGGGATATTGTACGCCCTGAGAGCCGAAGTGGTTATGATTGTGCTGTGTAATTTGCGCCCCGCAGGATATGCACACCACGCAGTCTCGACAACACGTATGAGAGTGTACCATGTGGGGACTCAACAAGGTCATTGGATCGGCATCTGCCTGCCGACTCAGCCCCCACACAGTGCGACCGCAAGGTCGCCAGGGATGTCTCAACGCCAGGGGAATACCCTCCCCTGGCGTTGTACAACCCTACTCTCAACCCTCGGGTCCTCTCCTGGAGGCGGTGGTGGCGGGCCCGCAACGCTTCGTACTTCCGGTACAGACTGAGGTAGTCTGCCCGGCTGACCCGCTCATTGCTTCCTAGATCATCTGCTGCTCTGGAGCTGCCATCCCTCTCACTGCCCACATCAGTTGGTGTGGGGGTAGGAGCAGGAGGAGTGGGAGGAGTAGGAGTGCAGGTGACATCTTTCTTGGCTAGCAAGGAACGCCGCTTTTCCCGCACGTGCGTGCAGTTGATGCACCACTGCATATATCTGTCGTCACCACGTCCCACTCGCTCTCCTATGTACCCAGCCCGACGGAGCGCCCGAAATAATGTCGCCTCACCGATGTCGTGTGCCGTTTTCTTTTTACGCAGGTCTGCCACAACGCTCTCTGCCGAGACCCCGCACATCTCCCGTTTGGCGAGCGTCTTTCGAGCAAGGTACTCCTCTGCAGCAGCATCTGACACCTCTGCGAGGCCCTGGGCACGCGGCATGTGTTGCTCGGCGTGCTGAGTGAGCGTAGTGACACCCTTCCCTTGCAAAGAACGAAATAATGCGGTCGGGAGTGGTTCAGGTACAAAGGCAAGGTACGAAACTGAGGTACATTTTTTAGGACCCCAAAAAATCATCACAAAAGTGCGTATCAGGTGTCACAAGTGGGCCCCAGACAGTTTCCGGGGGGGTATGGGTCGGATTTTCGGGTCAGATCAGGTATTAGGGCGGCTCTGATGGTATGTCGAAAATTTTGGTTTTGTACGGGCTTATGACCCCCCCTAGGGGGGGGGGGGTGTGGGGCGTCACACTTTTGGGAGGGACACACCGCGAAAATCCCACAGAACCCCCCCCTCCCATACCGTAGGGTCGAACGATTTTCATAATTATTCGTTCAGTCTTTCTTCTTCTCTCCGTATTTTGTTTCTTCTCGAAGGTGCTACCCTATGTTTCGTTCCCTTTTGTTTTTTTTCTTCTCAAATCAGCGAAGGAAAAACATAATAACGGCGGCAGTGCATTCGGCTGCCCAACCAACCCTCCCCACCCCCCCCCCCCCTTCTCCCCAACTCCACCTTGGAAGTGGAAGAGGTTTGCAGCTCACAACTGGGTTATTTTTTCATTGGCACCTATGGCCCCACCAGCCATGGCGCAAGAGACGAATGAATCAGAGCAACATCAGGGGATGCGTGCGGCACCCTCTCTCTCTGCAGGGTCATTATTTCTTTTTGCTCGGGGTTTTTTTTCGATGAGGTTGTTCCCCTTCACCGCAGCACGGCCGCACCACGGAAGACCTTTTGGAGGGACCACGTCCTGCTGGAGGATTTGCTGCTGGATTGAGACACCATGACACTCTCCGACAGAGATGCGCACCTCCCCAGATGCAGGGGGGGGAGCGCGCTGCGGTGCGACATCTCCGACTCGTCATCATCGAGAGACGACTTCGGCGTGTGGAGCGCGGAGGCGAAGCTGGAGGTGCAGGGGTCCGAGGAAGTGGCGTCGTCATACATCGACGCCACGTCATCCTCAGCCACCAGCAGCGGCAGCAACGGCGGGAGCGATGTAATGTCCGCGCTGCCCGACTGGCGCAACTTCTCCACCACCCGCTCCAAGGCACCCAGGGGAAGGTATTCACCAGACGCCTTTGCAAACTCCTCCGCATGCCTCTCCAACAGCAGGGAGATGTTGCGCCTGCTGTCAGCGCTGGACAGCCGCTCCTCCATCGCAACGATGTGGTCGGCAGCTGCCTGGGGGTCGTGCTCTGTGGCGATCATCGCGACGCCTGCCGTCAGCGATGCGAGCTCCGAGGGGCTGAGCTGTGCGTACAGCGGGTGCAACACCGACGCCGACATAAACCCCTCCGCACAGCGGAAGAAGCTCCTGTTGGGGAGGTAGGGCACGCCGCGCTTCTCCCGCGAGTTGTACAGCAGGAAGTTGCGCGACACATCGGGTGTGCACAGCAGCTCGCACCCAGGGGTGATGCCCATGTCCGACGCGGTGGTCTCCTCGGCACAGCCGTATGCCGCGACGATAAACCTCGCTGTGTACACACCGCATGCGTTCTTCTCCAGGAGGTAAAGCGACAGGCTGTCCATCACGGTGCTCACATCAAACTTCGCTGCAACAGAGGCGAACAGCACGCGGACCGGTGTCTCGGGCTTCACCTTGAAGCCGGCAACCTCCAACCCGCTGGCAGGGACATGCCCGTTGGGGCGCTCCCCGGTGTAGGCCACGGTGGTGGATGCGGCGGGGACAGCCTCAGCCGTAGGCTCGGGGGCCACCTCACCGCATGCCGCGAAGAGGCTGCGGACGAAGTCCGTCGCGTCGGGGGCAGACACGCCGTGCAACATCTGGTTGATGACACGGCGCTCCATCGCAAGGAAGTCGGCAACGGAGAAGCGGAGCTTCGCCACCTTGAGCAGCTGGTAGGGCTGGCTGCAGGTGGACTCGGTATTCTTCGCCACGACGTAGAGGCAGGTGAGCCCGAGCAGGGCGACGTCAGGCCCGACACGGCATGTCGGGCTCCCGCAGATCTGGTCGAGCATACGCACAGCACGGTGGAGGCACTTCTCGCTGTAGCGGAAGTGTGCCTGCACGTGCCGCATCAGCGCCACGACATCGGCCCTAGCAGAGGCACTGCTAACCGTCGGGATGACGCCCTGCGCGAACCTGTCCTCCTCCCCCACCATGCGCGCCCAGTTGGCCTGGCCCACAGTCCCCTTCCGGACCACAGTGCACCTGCAGTGGTCACCCTCCATCGCCGTGCTGTTCATGTTAGCGAACATCCAAGGCAGCCCGGGGCTGGGAATCTGCAGTGCACCCTCTCCGCCAACCCAGGAGGGTTACGTGTGTAGGGGTGTTGAGTGAGATAAGTGCGTGTGGGTGAGTGTATGGGAGGGTAACAGGGGAACGTGCAAACAAATCAGAAAGAAGGGTGAACGAAAATAAAGGCACGGGGGGTGATGGGGGGGTAGGAGGCACGCAACGCACCTCTCTGAAAGAATGTGGGGGGAGGGTGAAAAGCCCTCTTTCGACTTTTTGTCAGGTTCTGGTTCTTTCAGATATCAGGTAAGATGAGCGTGTGTGGTTGTTGTGTGTGGGAAATGTTTTTGTCGCTGTTGCAACACAAAGAAACAAGTGGGAAGGGTGGGGGGGGGTGGGGGAAGGGGGAGTGCCACTTGGGCAAGTTACCTGCAGATGACGGTGTGTGTGTACAGTGGAGATCACATCAAGAGCAAGTTATCGGTGTGTGTCTACACTAATATAGAAAGATTCACGTGTGTGTGTGTGTGGTGACCACGTTTTGTGTGGGGAGATCCTGCGCGGATCATTGCCCACCCCCGCCCATTTCTACGTCACAGCGGAGGCCCCACTCGGGTTAGAGTGTGGGGCCAACTCAGTGCCACTCCGGGGAGGAGGGCGTGCAGCATAGCCGGCGTGGTGTGCTTGGCAGCAATGTGGTAGTGTTTTGCCATCGCTGTAGCAGTCACCGCATCGGTCCATGCTGTGGCGTTTGCAGAAGCCCATAGTGACCGGGAGCCCGTCCCCCTCCTTGTGGTGGTTGCGGCAGCACACCTCCTCCGGGAGGCGCCGCTTCTGGCATGCCGAGCAACGGGGCTTCCAATGCAACTTGCAGGCAAGCACCTTTGCGTTCCTCCTGGCACCAGGGGGAGCAGTTCGGGGGGCAGCGCCCCTCCGCTCCCATGGGCGCCCTACCCGGCTGTTGGCCTGCCGACCACGCGCCGCCCACTGCTGGGCCGATTGCTGCCAACCCTCAGGGTAGTGCGGCTGCGGAGCGAAGGTAGCGGCCCACGCCATTCCGCGATCATGGAACACTGTATCCGTCCGGCTGGGGGCTGGCACAGCCAGGTGCGCTTGGAGGCTGCGCATCACCGACTCAGTGGCAGGGTTCAGCTGGGCCCTCCTCGACAGGCCCGCCGCCACAGATCCACCGATCGCCGTGAGGACTGTTGAGTTGGCAGCATGGCCGCAATGCCAGGGCCCAGTGCCTACTTTCGTCACCATGCTGCAGAGCCCCTTCAGCGAGGCAGCCTTCCCCAGGATACTGCTCTGGAACACCGTGAGGTCCTGCTGGAGCTGCTGCCGTGAGGCCCCCAGCCTTTCAGCCTCGTCCATCGCGGCGTTACTGAGGGCATCAGCATCTGTGTTGGATTCCCTCTTCACATGCTCGTATGTGAGAGTGAACCTCGGTTGGAGGTCCGCAGCTAGCCGGGACGTGCTGAGGAACAGAGGACGGAGGGCGGCATCCCGGCACAATGAGTCCCCTTGGAGCTGGCGCAGCACCACCTGGGAGTCGCCCCGCACTGTGACTGGGCCCTCAGGGGCATCACCCCTCTCGAGGAGGCGCAGACCTGCACGGAGCGCCTCGTACTCAGCAATGTTGTTGCTACGCACGTTCAGCAGCGGGAGTACTTTCTCTGAAACCTTGCAACCGTCTTGGTATAGCACCGCCCCTGCCCCCGCCACGGCGAAGGGGGTGCCATTGTCGCGCGCACCACCGTCAAAGTACAGGGTGAGCCCTGGGGCTGTGTCTGCAGGGATGCGCGAGCGGGCCTCCCTCGCGCCCTTCCTATTCGGGTCCACGTGGGCGGGGGGGCGGATGCGGCGCGTCACGGTGTCTGGGAGGGTAAGGCCAGTTGATAGCTCGAAGTCCACGGCCAGCTCCATCAGGGTCACAGTATGCTCACTCCCCTGCGGTCCCCACTTTAGGCCCCTTAGCCAGTCGCAGAGGGCCACCCACATGCCTGGGGGCCGCTTGTGTGTGTGTGTGTGTGTGCGCGTGGCAAAGTGTCTGAACGCACGGTAGAAGGAGGGGCCCAAAAAAACCCCACAGCATGACACCACCAAACCTCAGAGTAACTATGACTATTAATGTTTGCAGACCCTTCATCGCAGTGCTAAAGGAAACATGAGTTGTCATCATGGGGTTTATTGGCAGATCTTGTGTGGTTTCGGTGGAGCTGTTTGGTTGGAGTCGGCGCGGAGAATGCGTAGCAGCACCCTTTTTGAGGAGAGGGTCCCCGGTGCCTGCATGCGTCCTGTCGTCCTGCGGCTGCTTGGTGATCACGACCCTCAGAGTAACTATGACTATTGATGTTTGCAGACCCTTCATCGCAGTGCTAAAGGAAAACATGAGTTGTCATCACAGGAGCGAGTTGGGTCACTTCCACTTGCCGCCGTCGGCACAACTTCGCGGTGAACCAAACAGAGACAGAGCAAAACCACACCCCCGTGCTGCGGTAGTCTCAACAATCTGGAGAGGGGCACCGCTTCGGAACTCCCTCCGCTGTGCCTGCAGATCCCCGCAACAGCCCTGCCCTCAGAGTAACTATGACTGTTGGTGTTTGCAGACCCTTCATCGCAGCGCTGGAAGGAAAACATGTATTGTCATCATGGGACTACTGTTAGGAGGAACAGCTGCCGGCACCCGATACATCCGGCTTGGACAACCTGCTCTCGTTGGAATCGAAAGCTTCTTTGAGGCAGGGTGCGGTGCGGTGCCGGCCCTCGAAAGCAATGACCCGGGCAGCCATATATATGTACAGGTGTTTGACCGCCACCACCCCCTCTCACAACAATGAGCACAACCAGTACAACCAGCACAGGCAGCAGCACCCGAAGCGAGCCTGCGCACAAGCGCGCGAGGCTCGGGACGGAGGGGGGTTTGATCGTCGAGAGTGAATGGAAAAGTGAATCTCCCAGCACCTTCTCGCAAGGGGGGCGGAAGGGGAGGGGGCGGCGGTGGCGGAGGAGCCGCAGGGGGCAGTTTGTGACATAACACTGCCCTCAGAGTAACTATGACTATTGATGTTTGCAGACCCTTCATCGCAGTGCTAAAGGAAAACATGGGTTGTCATCACGGGTGAATCACATGGGAGTGGGTGCCCAGCAAGCCCAACCCCATCCCACCAGCAGGAGGAAGCAACCCAGCATGGGGTGTCACCTCAACCGGGGATTAACAACCGAGAGTGGGGCGGGAGGCGACAGGGGTGGGGGGGGGGGGGGGGACAGGGGGCCCATGCATCAGTTACCTGTTTAGTGCGTTCAGAATGTCTACTCTACAGTGCCTGCTGAGGTGCGGTGTGACAGCCAGCAGGGGATGGGGAGGGGGGGGTGGGGGGAGAGGGGGGGGGGGGACAAAACAACAAATTCGACACCCCACTCCATCCCTCCCTCCATCCCCCAGCCGCCACTTCCCCGCGCTCCCACACACAAACACACTCAGGAGGAGAGAGGGATACACGGGCAGGATGTCACAGGCCGACCTCCACGGGGTCTCCTCCGGGAACACCGGCTCCCAGGCCGGTGGCCAACAGGCCGCCCCCCTGCCCCCCCTCGAATTCACGGAACCTCGCAGATACGAGCTCCAACCCCTTCCCCCCCTCTATGGTGCCGCCCACGTGCGCACCATTCTCGACCACCTCCGGTGGGAGGCGGCGCTGGACAGCCTGGAGGGCGGCGTCGCCGTCCTCGCTGCCGAGCAACCCCCCACCCACGGCACCCCCCCCACATGGACTCTAGTAGTCAACGGGAAGGAGGTGGTCCTGACGGACACGCTGCTCCTCGAGGAGCAGAAGCAGAGGGAGGCGGCCGCGAAGAAGCAGGCCGAGGAGGTGCTCCGCCTGAAGCGGCGCTATGAGAGCGTCCGCGACAGGCTCCAGGAGGAGCGCGCCACGGCCGCGAAGGCGGGAAGGTCTGCGAAGTCGCAGGCCAGCGGCACGGTTGGGCGGACCGGGCGTGGTGGCGGAGCAGCAGCGGCGGCGAAGCAGCAGGCGCAGCAGGCACAGCAGAGAGCTGCCCAGCTCCAGAAGGATCTGGAGAAGCTCGCCGGGCGCCTGCGGGAGCTCGGGCATGACCCCGCACCTGCCGCCGCCGACTCCGCCACGCAGGGCGACGGCGCGGCTTGTCAAGCCGAGCTGCAGGGCCTGCGCCGCCTCCTGCAGGACCAGGACGGCCACCGCAAGCGGCTGGAGGCCCAGCTGCTGACCCAGCAGGCACGGCAGGGCGAGCTGGGGCAGCGGATGGAGGCGATGCAGGGGCACCCGGGCCTGTCAGAGCAGTGGCTCGAAGACCGCCTGCGCCGCCAGGGGGAGCAGCACGCCGAGCAGGTGGCGCTGCTCGAGGCCCGGCTGGACAGCCACGCCCAGCAGCACGAGCTGCAGATGCAGCGCATGGGGGACCGCCTCGGCCGCCAGGAGGAGCAGCTGCAGGCGCAAGGGGCCCTGCTGAAGAGCCTCCAGGAGCGCCCCACCACCACACCCCCCACCACTACAGCCACTACGTCCACACTGAAAACGGAGCGTGAACTAAAGGAGCACAAGGCCCAGCTCCTGGAGGTCGCGAAGCACCAGCAGTCGATGGGCGTGACGGTCTCCCGCCTCCGCGAGCATGTCGGAGGGCTGGGCAAGGCGGTGGGTGAGGCAGCAGCGAGCACGGATCTGCAGAAGCTGGCTGCTGGGCTCACCGCCTTGGAGGGGCAAGGCCGCGCGCATGCGACGGATCTGACTGCGTCGCGCAAGGGCTGGGAGGCCAGCCACAAGGCCCTCGAGGCCGACATGCAGGGCCAGCTTGCGCAGCGGGACCTCAAGCACCGGGCGCTTGAGGAGCGCCTCAGCGGCGCTTGCAAGGCCATGCTGAGCCTGCAAGCCGCGGAGGCGAGCGAGCAGACGCCCCTCTCCCACCACCAGGCGCAGCAGCTCCAGGCGGAGGTGGACGCGGTCAGGGCCGACCTGGAGGCGCAGCGCGGGCAGGAGCAGCAGCGCCTGGACGCGGCGGTGGCGGAGCTCCGCAGGGCGTGGGAGGCGCAGCAGGGGGAAGCCGCGGTGGGCGAGCTGCGGCGGCAGACGGAGCGCCTGGGGGTCACGGTGCGCGACCTGCGGGCCTCCTGCGAGGCTGACCGCAAGGACGCCACGGCCGCCCAGCAGCAGTCGGAGCGGGCGACCGGGGAGCAGGTGGCCCGCCTCCAGAGCCGCCTGGATGAGGTGTGTGGGGAGCTGCGGGGGACCTGCGAGGCGCAGATGGCGCGGCACGGGGCCCAGCAGCTCAAGGCCCTTGCCGAGAAGGCAACCCAGCTCGACACTACCCTTCGAGCTGACCTCCAACAGGCAGGGAAGGAGGAGGGCGAGAGGGTGCAGCGCCAGCTGACGCAGCAGGCCAGCGAGCTCGGGCAGAGCTGGCAGGGCCTGCTAGAGGGGGTGCGCGACGCGGAGGAGCAGCGCAAGCTGCAACACCAGGAGATGCTCATCTCCGTGAGGCGGGAGCTGAGCGCTGCCACAAAGGGGCTGGGTGCGTCCAAGGGGGCGAAGGGCAAACCGCCGGCGGGGCCCACGGCCGGGCCGGCTGCGGATGCCCTGCCAGCACCCACAAAACCCGCCCGCTCCTCCCCCAGCACCACCACCACCACCACCTCTGCCACCTCCGCCGCCTCTGACTCCTCCGCCCCTGCCCCGCCCAGTGATTCGAGCAGTAAACCCGTGACACCTATGGCACCCGGGGCACCAACAACGTCGAGCGCCGCCCCGACCCCAGCGCAGCCAGCAGCAGTGCCGCCGGCAGCACCGGCGCCGCCTGCCCAGCCTGCCCCGCCGGCCCCACCCCTCCTCGAAGCCCTGACGCCCACGGCAGTTGGCGGGGATGAGGCCCCACCCTGTAGGGTGCCGGGAGCCAGCAGGAACGGGAGGACCAGGCAGGCCTCCATCACGGCGTACCTGAAGCCTCGTTCCAACCGCCTTACCCCCTACCCGCAGAAGCCGGATGAGGAATAGGGGGGCGGGCGCTCCGGCCAGCGGGGGGGACCCGCGCAGGAGATTAACGTTCCCCCTGGCCGGGGTGCCGACCACGTCTGGGGACAAATCACGTTCGCCGTCGGGCCCCCAGCCGCACCCCACCCCGAGAAACAGGAGGTCTCGGGGCGTATACAAACACCTCCACACACCCCAAGTAGAACCCCAACCCCAACATCACCCCCAACCCCACCTAGACCCAGCCGAGCCGCTGTACGGGCAGGAGATACCCGGGCAACGGCCCCGTGCTGGGACCCCGTAGATTTGGCGACAGGGGCAGGAGAACCCCGGCGCCTCCGTGGGGGGGGACAGGAGTACTCCCCCTCCACCATAGAGCAAGACGAGCAGTGGTTGACGCATGCTGCAAGGAGACTGATGGCGCTCCGGGTACCAGTGCCGAAGGACGGCAACTGCCAGTACGCCGGCCTTGCAGAGCAGTGCGCGGAGTGGACAGCAGGCGGGTTGCGTGCAGCGGTGGCGTCGTCCATGCGGCAAAACGCAGAGCGCAGGGCCTCGTACGTGCCCGACCACGATGACCCGCAGGCCCCTACATCCTACGACGACTACGTCGAGAAGCAGACGCGCCCGGGGACATACGGAGACGCGGCTACCCTCCGGGTTGCGGCAGAAGTTCTGGATGCCCAGGTGTGGCTGCTCGCCTCCAACAGCAAGCAATGCATGACCCGGTGTGGGGAGGGAGCCAAGGTGCTGGGCCTTACGTGGAGGCCCTTCCACTACGATGTGCTCCGTTTCCCCCTTAGCCTGGCCCGGGAGCTAGCTGTGACGCCGACGAACCAGTGGGACATCCCTGCAGCCCTTCCTATGCCCACCCCGGCCACAGCGGACGGGACGCGAGTGCCTACGCCCGTCCAGGGGTCCACAGCGTCACCGCCCCCGCGGCGATTGCGGCATCCTGCATATCAACTAACAACACCGGGAGTGATCAGGCTGGCGACAGCGAACGTAACGTCACTGCAGACGCACCTAGGCGACGTGGCGGGCCTGAAGGCGGATGTTGTGGCCCTGCAGGAAACCCGAGTCCCGGACCCGAGCAAGGGCACGCACAACGGCTACTTCGCAGCCCACGGCTGGGCTATGCACTGGGGCAAGGGCATGCCCAGGGTCGCAGGCGCGAACGGCCGCGAACAAACAAGGCCCGGAGGTGTGGCTGTCATGGCGAAGGAGGGCCTTGTCGCGCAAGTGGTGCAGCCGAAGACCGCGCAGGAGCAGAAGTTGTACGACAGTACCCGCATGGTGCACGTAGTGCTAGCGATTGGAGACGGGAAAACGGCGCTTCATATCCTGAGCGTGTACGGCCACTCGGGGACCGAAGTGGGTGAGCAGCGGGAAGCCCTCCTGCAAGAGACGCTCGACCTCGCAGCTGGGTTGGGGCAGGTGCCCGTGCTACTGATGGGGGACCTCAACACCAACCCGGAAACCAGCGCCACGCTGTCCCAGGCGTGCCGGGTGGGCGGCTGGGTCGACGTGGCGACGACGCATGCGGAGCTCGCACAACAGAGCGTGCAGAACACGTGCTGGGCGTCGGAGAACGGCACTCGGCTGGACATCTGCCTGATGAACTCCTGCGCAGCGCCGGCCCTGCGTCGCGTTGAGGTGGCGAAGCGGGGGGACTACGACATACCCACGCACTGCCCGCTTTTTGTAGACCTAGACCTCACTGCCTTCCGCCGCCCCAAAAAGATCTGCATTCTTCCCACCCCTTTCCCTGCGGGTAAGCCCAAGCTGGGAGACGCTGCGGCGAGAGGGATAATGCAGGACGTGCTTGCAGAGGGGGAACTGCGCCACGGAGCAACGGCCGCGCAGCTCCTCCACCGAGCCTCCACCTGCGGCGAGCGTTTCCTAAAGCGTGTCCATGTAGGCCACCTGGAGAGGCAGGAAGCGGCCTACACAGGCAGAGCGGAGGGCTACCACATGCAGTGGTCGCGGGCGGCCACCAAGCACCACCCCGCCTCTGCACGGGGGGCCGGTGACACGAACACCCGGGCGAAGGACGGACTGTTGGGGAACCTCCGATGCCTCGTCCAAGAGGGTCTCAAGCGACTGCAAGCCGATGCACCGTACGGCCTCACGAATGGGGAGAAGCACGCCTGGAACGCCGCAAAGAAACGCCTGAGGGAGGGGGGCCTCCCCCAGGGGCTGCAAGCAGCGCTGACGAACACAACCTCGCAGTTGCCGGACCTGGAGATCCTGGAGCAGGCCCTCATTGCCTTGGAGGGGTCGCAGAGGGGCATGTTCGACAGGCTCCGCGACGCGAGGATCCGCACGTGGAAGGCGAGGATGCAGAAAGCTTGGACATACGAGGCAGGGCAGGTGTTCGCGTACCTCGCAGATCGCTTCTGCGCTCCAGCCACCTTCATGCGGCGCGAAGACGGCTCTTTCACGGCCTGCCCCAAGGAGGCGGACGAGCTGCTGAGGAGCGACACGGCGTGGGGAGGGTACTTCCGTAAGTACGCAACGACGCCAGAGCCCCGGTGGGACACCTTCCGCCAAAAGTACCTCCGCTTTCTCCCCGAGGTGGCTGACATGGAGTGCAAGACCATCACGGCAGAAGACGTTGGGAAGGCCTTGGCCAAGATGTCCACGTCCACCTCGCCGGGCCTGCACGGTTGGCGGGTCCACGAACTGAGACAACTCCCGCACGAACTCCTCAGGCTCTTCGCGGAGGTGTTCAACGAAGTTGAACGGTCGGGCGAGTGGCCGGAGCAGCTGATGCACGCCATGATCTGCCTCATCCCCAAGCCTGGCAGCTCAGGAGAGCCACTGTCGCAGCGCCCCATCAGTATCACCCCCGTGCTGTACAGAGTGTGGGCAGCTATCCGGGTGAAACCGGCACTGAAGTGGTTGGAGATCATCGCGCCCGAAGACCTGCACGGCTGCCGGCCTGGCCACGGTGCGGAGGACCTCATCTGGCACCTGGCGGCACGTATTGAAGAAGCCCACCTCACAGGGCGACCGCTGCACGGAGTCGCCCTCGACTTCAAGAAGTGCTTCGACACGGTGCCAATCGACCTCACCTTCCGCCTGGCTGCGGAGCTCGGTTTCGACGCCCGTGTCCTGCGCACCCTGCGAGCAGCGTACAGGACGATGCAGCGGCACTTCCGGGCGAGCGGCACCATCGGGGAAGGCTTCCTGCCAACTAACGGCATCATGCAGGGTTGCCCCATCAGTGTCGTGCTGATTAACGTGCTGGTGGGTGTGTGGATGAGGATGGTCGAGCACCGGCAGGACACAAGGGCGCTGTCTTTCGTTGACGACGTATACGCCACAGCCCCCAGCCCGGAGATCCTGCAAGACGTTGTAGACGACTCTGCGGGTTTCTCCCACGACACCGGGATGGCTATTTGTGCAGAAATCAAGTCTCACGTTTTCTCGACATCCCCCGGGCCGCTCCGGATTATGTACCGGGCAAGGGATGGCGAGGCCACTCCCCTCCGGCAGCGCAACAGCTTCGACTGTCTCGGGGCCATGCTACACGCGCGCCTGATCAGGGAAGGGCGCACAGCGCCCCAGTCCGAGCGCATCGCCCGCCGGAAGGAAGGTGCGCAGCAGAACCTCCGCAGAACCTCAGCGCTGCCCCTGCCGGTGCAATGGAAAGGGCAGGCGGCGGCGATGACGGCAGGGGCTCGACTATATTACGATGCCCTCGTAACTCGTTGGGACAGCAAGGACATCAGGCGATGGAGGGGCCTCTTCGTCGCCGCGCTCTGGTCTGGCCCACCTCGCAGAGCACAGGAGATTGTGCTGTGTGTCCTCCATCAGGCGCACCGGGTGGACCCCGCTGTCGCCCCCCCCTACCGGCAGATCACCACATGGGCCAAGCAGATCAAAAAGTGGAGTCACAGCAGGGTGCTGTCCGAGGCAGCCTGGGGGAGTAGAGAGAGGCTTGAGGGGACAGGCCCCTTCGCGCTTTTCTGGGCCGCCCTGCAGGGGATTGAATGGCGCTGGAGTGCTGCGACCACCCTGGCTTACACTGACGAAGCTGGTCGCGATGTCACCTTCGACCCTGTTGCTGCAACACCGAGCGCCTGGGCTATCTTTGCACACGACCTCCGCCAATCCCTGCGTAACGCAACGGCGAAGAAGCTGGCCGAACGCAGAGACGACTTCCAAGGAGCAGAGCACGGCATTGACGGGAGGGTGACACGTTGCGTCCTGGAGGGAGAGGGCGCTGCAATCACGGGGTACCAGCGAGGCCTCCTCCGCTCCGTTGTTGCAGGGGCGGTGCCTGCTCGTGGGCGCACAGGTCTGGGGGAGGTGTGCCGATACTGCACATCTGGGACCCCGGAGACGGTATCACACCTGTGGTGGGACTGCGCGGCATGGGAGCCAGTCCGCCAGAAGCACCCCATAGCAGCGAGGGACCGGACGGCCTGGCCGGCATGCCTGGCCCAGTGCGGGGTGGCGCCCATTTACAGATACAGCGTCCCGGGGAACGAGCAGCCGCTGCCCATGTCCTTTGCGGACAGGATCACCACCGTGGCACAGCTCCACCGCTACTTCATCGCAGTCCTGGCGGCGCGACAGGAGAAGGACGGGCTGCTCGACCGCTCTGTGCGCCATCACCGTACTACCGTCTACCCCTGGGAGTGGAGCACCCCTAACCCCGAGAGTGCCTCCATCCCTGCACTGGCGCCTTCCGAAGTCAAGCAGACGTGGGGCAAGCGGCCCCCAGGCATGTGGGTGGCCCTCTGCGACTGGCTAAGGGGCCTAAAGTGGGGACCGCAGGGGAGTGAGCATACTGTGACCCTGATGGAGCTGGCCGTGGACTTCGAGCTATCAACTGGCCTTACCCTCCCAGACACCGTGACGCGCCGCATCCGCCCCCCCGCCCACGTGGACCCGAATAGGAAGGGCGCGAGGGAGGCCCGCTCGCGCATCCCTGCAGACACAGCCCCAGGGCTCACCCTGTACTTTGACGGTGGTGCGCGCGACAATGGCACCCCCTTCGCCGTGGCGGGGGCAGGGGCGGTGCTATACCAAGACGGTTGCAAGGTTTCAGAGAAAGTACTCCCGCTGCTGAACGTGCGTAGCAACAACATTGCTGAGTACGAGGCGCTCCGTGCAGGTCTGCGCCTCCTCGAGAGGGGTGATGCCCCTGAGGGCCCAGTCACAGTGCGGGGCGACTCCCAGGTGGTGCTGCGCCAGCTCCAAGGGGACTCATTGTGCCGGGATGCCGCCCTCCGTCCTCTGTTCCTCAGCACGTCCCGGCTAGCTGCGGACCTCCAACCGAGGTTCACTCTCACATACGAGCATGTGAAGAGGGAATCCAACACAGATGCTGATGCCCTCAGTAACGCCGCGATGGACGAGGCTGAAAGGCTGGGGGCCTCACGGCAGCAGCTCCAGCAGGACCTCACGGTGTTCCAGAGCAGTATCCTGGGGAAGGCTGCCTCGCTGAAGGGGCTCTGCAGCATGGTGACGAAAGTAGGCACTGGGCCCTGGCATTGCGGCCATGCTGCCAACTCAACAGTCCTCACGGCGATCGGTGGATCTGTGGCGGCGGGCCTGTCGAGGAGGGCCCAGCTGAACCCTGCCACTGAGTCGGTGATGCGCAGCCTCCAAGCGCACCTGGCTGTGCCAGCCCCCAGCCGGACGGATACAGTGTTCCATGATCGCGGAATGGCGTGGGCCGCTACCTTCGCTCCGCAGCCGCACTACCCTGAGGGTTGGCAGCAATCGGCCCAGCAGTGGGCGGCGCGTGGTCGGCAGGCCAACAGCCGGGTAGGGCGCCCATGGGAGCGGAGGGGCGCTGCCCCCCGAACTGCTCCCCCTGGTGCCAGGAGGAACGCAAAGGTGCTTGCCTGCAAGTTGCATTGGAAGCCCCGTTGCTCGGCATGCCAGAAGCGGCGCCTCCCGGAGGAGGTGTGCTGCCGCAACCACCACAAGGAGGGGGACGGGCTCCCGGTCACTATGGGCTTCTGCAAACGCCACAGCATGGACCGATGCGGTGACTGCTACAGCGATGGCAAAACACTACCACATTGCTGCCAAGCACACCACGCCGGCTATGCTGCACGCCCTCCTCCCCGGAGTGGCACTGAGTTGGCCCCACACTCTAACCCGAGTGGGGCCTCCGCTGTGACGTAGAAATGGGCGGGGGTGGGCAATGATCCGCGCAGGATCTCCCCACACAAAACGTGGTCACCACACAAACACACTCACCCTTTCCCACCGCGCAGGATGGGAGCAAGGCCAAGTCCTACAGTTTCAGGTTCCCACAACCTTACTCTCAACAGCGATTCGCATCACCTGGTGTAGAGGCTTGCACAACGGGTGCTGCGTGTTTGCATTGCCACACACACACTCTCTCTCTCCCTCTCTTCTCTCCTTGTTGGGTTTTCCAAGAGAGAGAGAGGGCGAGCGAGACAGAGAGACAGAGACATACGAAACTATGCGTCTGCAAATCAGTAAGGGGAGAGAAGAACCAGCGGGTACTCGTCGATCGGAGAACACCCCAGACAAACAGAAAGATACAGTGCGGCCACAGAGAGAGAAGAGCGAAGAAGGGGACAGACGAAGAGGCGCCAAAAAAAAATTTACCTCGGGCCTCTGCGCTCATACCCAACTCTGAGAGAGAGGAAAAGATAAAGGCGTTGTTTGTGCGCCAAAACCCGGGTAAAAAAAAACTTGGACTGAAGGAGGGGGTGGGGGTGCGGGTGGTGGGGGGAAAGGGGGCGAGGGCAGGGTGCTTGCCCCTGCATGGTGGTGATGGGTGGAGAGTGTGGAGGGGGGGGGGGGGAGGTTGGTGGCGGTGCATCCGCCCCCCGCCCCGCCACCCCACCCCCCCCACCCGACTGGGATTTTACCAAACAGAACCATGACATAATCAAGACGGGCGAAGAGAGAGAGGGGGGGGGGGAAGGGGGAACTGTAACACACATGGTGCTATTTTTTTCGACTATTTATGCCAGAAACAAAGGGGATAACCCTCCCCCCCCCTCCCCCCCCACCCCCCCTCCCAGGACATTACATGTTTGCCAGAAGGCTTGTTTTGATTCACTCTTCTCTCCCCCCCCCCCCTCCCCACCACCACCACACACCCACAGATTCCCCCCCCAACATACAAACCCTCTGCAGAAGTGTAGAACGAGCTGAAATCACAGCCCAAATCACCCACCCCACCCACCCCCTCCCCTACTCCCTCTCTGCCGCTACTCGCCGCATCTGCCGGAAGCGGTCTGTGTTGACAATGCTTGTCGGGTCGCCTCCCACGTCGAAGGCAACGCGCCCTCGAGGAGGGGATCGGACGGGGCGGCGCGCAGGGAGGGGTTCATCCAACGCACTGCCCAGCTGGCTGGTCACCCGGTAGATATCATCCTCGGCAGACACACGCAGCGCCTTGCTGAGGTTCAGCAGCTCCGCCGTGCGAGGCGACCGGGGGTGCAGGGGAGACATGCCCTCCTGGAGGGGCGACGAGGCCTGCTGCTGCTGTGCCGGCACACCCCCTGCCAGCACCTTCACCGCGCTCACCAGCTCCGACACCTGGCTCTTCAGCTCCGCCACCTCGTCGGTGCTCTGCGGCGACACGGGGCGCGAGTAGCTCCCACTGTGCACACCGCCACCACCACCACTCCTCTGCTCGCACCACACCAGCTCCAACGCTGCCCCATGCGCAACGCGGTATTCAGCCAGCGAGAAGGCATCCGACAAAACCTCCCCTTCATACGCCAGGGCAACGCCCTGCAGGGGCAACCCGCCGTAGCGGTGGAGCCTCTGCCGCACGCTGCTGACCGTTTCCTCCTCCCTGCAATCCACGGTGAGCGTGCGGGGAGGGCTTGCCGTGGTGTCCACCACAGTCAGGTGGAGAACCGCAGAAGCCGGCGCCGCATGCGCCCTGTGGTGCACTGCGTGGGGCGACCCGTGTGGGAACACAGGAGCCACACCCCCAACAGGCCCCGCAGGGCGGGCGTAAACGCTGAGCGGTGTGTCCTGCCCGACGCCCTGCGAAGATAGGGTCTTGCTGTCCGCCAGGGGGTGCCCGTCCATCTCGAGGCACTGCGTCGACACCGGGATGTTCTCACGCTCTGCAACCCTCTGTTTGAGCATGAGCGCCGTGGCGTTTCCCGGGAGACTTATCCGGATGCGGTGCGATCCGTTCACCACAAGCTGGAGGTGAATAAGCCCCGTAGATCGTGAAGCCCACACCATGTCGCCAGACTGCAGGCCATACGCTGCGAGGGTTCGGCCATCCTCAAGCTTGACCCGCCTCCCGTCTGGCATCTGCGCGGTGAGGCACTGGTGTGCCGCGGGGAGGCCGTTCACAGCCTGGACCCTGGCCTTTAAGGTGGAGACGGTATCGGAGGGGGACAGGTTTTTAACCCAGACCTCCACAGAGGGGTCGTGGCTGGGAACCACCACGATGCTGAGCCCTTCGTGCGACCCGGGGGAGGGGAGGGGCTGGTGACGGTGCACGGGGGAGGGGGCGATGCCCAGAGGGAGGTCTGTTTCGAAGCGTTGCACCACAGCGGGCTTCTGGGTTGCTAGCATGCCGTGATGGACGGGGTGCTCCACGGCAGGCAGGGATGGCGTGGGGTGCGGTTGCAGCCCCGGCGAGAGCGACGGGTGCACCGCACCCCCCCCAAGATATGACTCAACATCGCCTGGGGTCGGGGTGAACAGAGCGCTCCCCATGCGCACCAGGCCCCCTATCACCTCCCCGAGTGTCCCAGCCTCGATGCACTTCCCGCTTTCAAAGTCGATCCTCCTCGACGCCTTCACCAGCCTGCTGACAGGCGCCTCGGAACGCCACCCTGTTCGGCTTCTCTCCTTCACTTGTTTATACACTTCTATCTGCTCCTTCAAAGCCTGCGCCTCGCGGTACTGCTCGGAAGCCACAGCGTGCTCCTTCCGCTTCATGAGGTTGGAAAGCTCTGTATCCAGCTGGTCGGGCAGAGTCCCCAGAACACCCGCCTGGATCAGGTGGTTTAACGCATAGCCCTGGTTGGGAGGAATAACGCTTGCAGCCTTCCCGGGACCCGCCTTTGCCTTCGGGGAGGTTGGGTCGTCGGCTCCACCCTTCGCCTCGTCCTTCTCGCCAGGCTTCTTCTCTGCGTCCTTCGTGGTGTCAGAGGATGGCTTGGCTTTATCGGGGGGGTCGTCCTTCCCCTTCCCATCCCCCGGCTCGGGTTTCGCGACCCCGTCTTTATTCTGCGGGCTCTTCGAATCGCCCTGCGCCTTCTCCACCTTCAGCTTCGGGGTCCCGTCGGGCGCAATCTCCTGGACGAACCCTGTCTTCCACTGGGAGAAGTCATCCTCTCTGTAAAGCACCTTGTCGCCAACAGACCACTTCTTCATGGGCGAGGAGGAGTTGCGCTGCGATGGGGAGACGCCGCCGCTGGGCTGAATCGGGCGTGCCTGGGGCGATGTGCGCATCTGCGACAACATCGCCTCCTTTGCCTTCTCCTCATCATCACGGCGCTCCACAGCATGCCATCCCACCTCGATATAACCCCCGTTGTCTTCGTGCGTCACCTCAGAACGAAGCATAAGCTTTCGCCGAAATTCTCTCGAATTCTCTGACGAGATCAACACACGCGCGTAGGAGACAGTCGTCGTCCTGTCAGCTGCAGCCCATTCTGGCTTATGCACAATCTTAAAGGTCAGCGGTGTCCTCCGGGCCAGACCCTCCTTCGTATCGCCACGGATCGTGTCATTCCACACCGGGTCCCGCGTGTTGGTCTGCTGGCTGGTCACTCCAATTCTCTCCCCAGCGTATTCAACAATCACACGCGGGTTACAAGTAGTCCCCCGCCCACTTGCATGGGGTCCCTGGATGCTCTTCGCCTGAAACACATCGAGGGTCCATGTCGCCATGGAGAATGGTGGGGTGGGGGGGCGGGGGGCGGGGGAGGGGTTAACCCTTTTGTCTTACGACATCCACTACTCAGTGTAGAACACACGCCACACACGTTAAGGGTTCTGTATAGTGTGCAGGTCGTCCCTCCACTATCCACACAAGGGGGGCTTCTGTCCCGAAATGGGCACAAAACTGTGGAGGGTGGGTGGGTGGGGCAGTAAGTAGAGCAGAGTAAGGCAGTTCAGAGCCGGCCTTGCCCTTGACTCTTTGCAGAGGGTGTAATGTCCAAGATGTAGTGATCTGCTCGGCCTGTGGTGTGGTGCGGTGCGGTGTGGGGGGGAGGGATGCAGCCAAGGGGGGGCTTCAAGGGGGGAGACACACTTGGTGCAGGTGTGCGTGGCAGGGCGTGCAATATTCGCATCGGTGGTGGTGGTTTGACCAGGAGTTGAGCTTGGGTTGACCCCGCACTCCGAAAAAAGAAACAGATGGCAGGCAGCACGCGCAAACAAAGGGGTGCATGAGGCGGGGGGTGGGGTGGGGGGCAACCCCGCCAGAACTGTTTTCGACAAGCCGACAAAAGTAACTGTACTCATTTTTTTCTCGATTTATGGTCGAACCCTATCCAGCCCCTTCCACTCCACAGGCATTCCCCGCGTTCACTGAAAGGGCAGGGGAAGCGAATTTTGGATTGGAGTGGGACGGCACGATGCAATATTTTCTGCGAATTGCCAGGCACGCAAGGGAAAACACCCGCCGCACAACAGTCCGAGTTAATCAACTGCGAGTAGAATTCGGAGTTTCTGCGGTGGGATTCGGGTGCCAGGCTTACGCCCTTGGCAGCTTCGCGCAGATGTAACTGCAAACACCGTGCTGCTGTGGTGCCTACAGCTTGGGCGGGGACGCGCCTTTATGAGGGACCCATGAATCTGCCTGCTCACATCACAGCAGACGCCTCGTGTGTGCCCCTCATCAATGAGACGGATCAGCGATCTCAGCACATCTCACATCGTTGTACTTTCTCAGCTGTAGCACGTCGAGTGATCCAAAAAAACAGAGGAGGCGAGGTGGCATGGGCTAATTCAAGACAAGTTTGTTGAATTAAGACATGCACTTCTGGGGGCAGTAAAGAAAGCATCTATTAATTAGGATTCTAAGGGGGTATGGAAAAGTCGGTGAAAAAAAATGAAAAAAAATGAGAAAAAATCGGCCGAAATTTGCTGTTTTTCGCTAAAAAAAGAGTGTGGGGAGTTGGGTCCAGTTTAGCAAAGTGAGCATATTTTTCAAAAATTGAAAAATTGGGGACACCAAAAGTCCCCAAACGAGTCTTCGACTTGGCCAGCAGAGAGAATTTGTTTGGTGAAAAAATGCCCCAAAAATTGTCGGCCAAAAGTTACTGTTGAAGACGGCACAAGTTCTCTGCACAGGCTGGGTGGGCGCAACGCTGACGAACAACGACAAGCCGGAGGCTGCGACTGTGAAGAATACAACGAACGGCCCGGGTCCTCCTCTAGATGCCCAGGAACAATGTCCTTCCCACCGGTGTTACGCGGGGCGTTCCGGGGGTGGGATAGTGCTGCTGCACAGATGCCAGTGTGCCCGTTGAGGAGGGCCACTCCAGTCAGACCTGCTTGTTGCTTGTACATCACAAACAGCAGACCCAGAGTGGAGTGCCTCATCCCGGTCAACTCAAACACTGCTAGATTGACGAGGCCACCACCTCCTGGCACTGCCTGCACGACAGGGACGGGTGACCTGCAGGTCGTCGTGAGCAGGACCATGGCAGCCCACTCGAACACCTGTGCGGGGTACCGCAACTCATCTTGCTGCGGGTGTGCAGCGGGTGCGAGTGCGCCCCGGCCGGGGGTGGCACATACTCCTCCAGGTTTTGCTGACCTCCCAGAGCGATGGCTCAACAGCCACAGCCTTGCCCCGTCAGCCTGCCCACGCTCCGCCCCTGCCGACGGGGGGGGGGGGGGGGGGGCTCAATCCGCAGTTCCTCGCCGCATTCGCCGCCACGGACAGGAGAAATACGCACAGAGGAGGAGCAGGCAGCTCATTAAACGGCTGGTCCCCCGGTGTATCTGGATGCACCGCCCCTGCACATACGGACAGCAGGGGCTGGAAAAAGAGATCTGCATTTTTTTGACCTCCCCGCCATCTGGATTTCCAGATCAGCCGTGAAGCTGCATACAGTCATCATGCACTGCATCATATCAGACCCACGGGTTCATCAGCCCCTTAGATTCAGACCATGCATTGTCCAGAACTGCACCCTGTCCTTCAACACCAGTAGATCCACGGCTCATGGGCCCATGTGACGACAAAAACCTGATCGTAGCTCATAGCAAAGATGGGTAACACGATCAAGATCATCTGTTCCCAGATGGACGTCTCCTGTTTCCAGGTTTAGGGTTACCGCGAGTGGAGCGCAGATTTACCAAGGTGTATCAAGAGAGTATGCAGCACTGTCCCAGCAGTTCCTCCTCCTTGGTTCCGACCTCCCACAGTTCTTCGATGACAGGCACAACAGAGTAAGAAGCAACACAGCCAGATCCTTCGATCAGGCCCAGACCCAAGCAACAGAGCGGGGGGGGGGGGGATGAAGTACCTCCTTCAAGAACGTCGCACCACTGGTGATCGCGGCGTCAGGGAAACCGGCCGTCCTGATGAGAAGACGGTCGCTGCGAAACGGCCACTACACAACCCGGGAACCGGGTCGCAATTGAAAACGGGGGGGGGGTGCGGAAGGAGCCTGCCACAAACCCGTGACGGTGTGTTTCAGGGGGGGTGCGGGGGGGACAGGGTCACAGTCATTGTCACCACGTGCACTTGACAGACGGTAATTCCAACTACAGATCAGAAACCGACTGAAGATAGCGGCCTGGTCTCGGTGACTGCACTCGGAAGACTCTCCCTCAGACGTGGGATGCGGGTCACAGAAGTCAGGGCGTGGAGGCAGGGCTGTGAACCCGTCAGTCATGAAAGAGGACAGAGCTCAGTGGGGCCGGGGATGGTGTGGATGCATCCATGCATGCATCCACGGCATCCATGGATGCCCGAAAAAGTCAAAAAATGGCTTATGGACTTGGGACAGGAAAATCGCCGGAAACCCCGAAAATCGACAAAAAAATGGCGAAAAGCCGATTTTTGGGCCCATTCACCCAGGAGCACGTTTCTAGGCCTCTGTGAAAAATCAATTTTTTTGGAATTTTTCGCGTTTTTGGCCAACTACTCGCCCAGCCAAATTCGATTTTTGGCTGGGAAATGCAGGGAAATGCACAAAATCAACGAATTAAGCCGTTTTAACCCCTTTCGTGGACTTTTTGGTTTCAGAAGGGTTTTAGGGGTGTCCATACTGGCCCTTGGCACATTTCCTGAAAATTCCATCCCCTGCAGGCAAACCGGGTATGGATGACTGCCTGCAGGCATGCACACATTCATCCACTGCAGGCAGGGCTTCGGAGCTCCAGGCTGTGTGTGGATGCATCCACAAAACTTGTGGATGCATGCGCTGCAGGCACGGGAAATACTGAGAGCGATGAAGAGGACGAATACGTGTGGGAGGGAGGAGGCGAGCACAAAAGGGCGTCGGCTACCGCACGCCCTTTGGCCGCAGCCGACGACCGACCGTACCGGCCCCCGGCCGGGAGGGAGGTGGGGGGGGGGGGGGGGGGCGGGGGGCGTGGGGGGCGGAGCCCCCCGGAAAATTTTTTTCGACATGTCGAAATTTCGGCCTACCTGGCCCAGCTGGGCCCAGGCCTGGCTAACCAAAAATGGCTGAAAAAAAATTCGAAAATTTTCCGAAATTTTTCAGTGTGGCACCCCAGTGAGCCCCAGATTCTGTTGAGCCAGGCGAAAAAAAAAAAATTATCTCCCTAAAATAATGTTCTCTCATCAAAATAGCCTGCGGCCCTGCAAGATAAGAAGATTATTTAATCCTCCACCAGCACAACGTTGAAAACGTGCAGTAGATTTTTCGAACCCCATAAAGTTAGATTATTTGACGGTAAAATAATGTTGACTCTCCTTCACGCAAGTTCCTTACAAGCTGTTAAGAAAAGCTGGCATTATTGCCTCACAGGGGAAGTCACCTAAAAAAAAGTCGGCCAAAATAAAACAATGTCTTTAGGCAGGTCGAAACAATCTAAATTACTTCACTGTAAACCTATGCGTGATCTGGGGTCCCTGCAGTCCAACAAATCTGCACATTATTTTACTGTAAAATAATCTAACTTTATGGGGTTCGAAAAATCCGCTGCACGTTTCAACGTTGTGCTGGTGGAGGATTAAATAATCTTCTTATCTTGCAGGGACTTAGGCTATTTTGATGAGAGAACATTATTTCAGGGAGATAAAACAACCTATTGCACAAAAAATAATCTTCACATTATTTTACGCGGAGGGGGGCCTGCTACTACATAAAGTAATCACACCTCAACTCGCTTCGCTCGTTAAGGTGACTTCCACATGTCGCCTCGCTTCGCTCGGCAACATGACTTCAATTTTACGCTCGCTTCGCTCGCGTAAAATAATGTTACTTTATGTAGCAGGCCCCCCTCCGCGTAAAATAATGTGAAGATTATTTCAGTACAATAAATAGCTATTTTTTTGGCCAAAAATAGCTATTTATTGTACTGAAATAATCTTCACATTATTTTACGCGGAGGGGGGCCTGCTACATAAAGTAACATTATTTTACGCGAGCGAAGCGAGCGTAAAATTGAAGTCATGTTGCCGAGCGAAGCGAGGCGACATGTGGAAGTCACCTTAACGAGCGAAGCGAGTTGAGGTGTGATTACTTTATGTAGTAGCAGGCCCCCCTCCGCGTAAAATAATGTGAAGATTATTTTTTGTGCAATAGGTTGTTTTATCTCCCTGAAATAATGTTCTCTCATCAAAATAGCCTAAGTCCCTGCAAGATAAGAAGATTATTTAATCCTCCACCAGCACAACGTTGAAACGTGCAGCGGATTTTTCGAACCCCATAAAGTTAGATTATTTTACAGTAAAATAATGTGCAGATTTGTTGGACTGCAGGGACCCCAGATCACGCATAGGTTTACAGTGAAGTAATTTAGATTGTTTCGACCTGCCTAAAGACATTGTTTTATTTTGGCCGACTTTTTTTTTAGGTGACTTCCCCTGTGAGGCAATAATGCCAGCTTTTCTTAACAGCTTGTAAGGAACTTGCGTGAAGGAGAGTCAACATTATTTTACCGTCAAATAATCTAACTTTATGGGGTTCGAAAAATCTACTGCACGTTTTCAACGTTGTGCTGGTGGAGGATTAAATAATCTTCTTATCTTGCAGGGCCGCAGGCTATTTTGATGAGAGAACATTATTTTAGGGAGATAAAAAATTTTTTCGACATGTCGAAATTTCGGACCCCGGGTCACCAGGGCCGTATGGAAATTTAGCCACTGTGGCTAGCCGTAGTGGCTAAAAACAGTTAGGCGTTTTTTTCGAATTTTTTCGAATTTTTCAAAAATTGGACAACTATTTTCCCCAGCCAAAAAACCTGGCTAAATTGGCTAATTTTGGCTAATTTTGCCTAAATTTCCATACCCCCTAACTGATGCATTTTTCCACCAAGAGCCTGCAAAACACTCGCCTTTTTGATGCAGACTGTGGCGTGTGAAGTATGTTAGGCAGAAATGGCCTGAATTGTCTGCGCAAAAAAAAACAAGAATGGGAGATATGACTTGTGCGCCAAATCCGGGCAGAACAAATTAACTCTCCGCAAGCTTTGTTGCTGAGGGATTGTCTTTGTTGCCCAAGGAATAATCACCGCCCGCTATCTCGAGGCGAAAGAAGAGAAGCGTATGCCGTTAGCTTCTGCGCAGATACAAGGCATGCTGCCATACCACACCACACTGACATCATGAAGGCGGGCTGCATGCCACTCTGCCCCACAGGCCACTCCGATCTGAAATAGATAATTCAAAAGAAGAGCACCCCATCCCCCCGCTCAGCGGGAGGGATGAGGAAAAACTGCCCCAAAAAAAAAGGGAAACAGAACTCGGGGAAGGGGAAGGGGAAGGGACGGGAGGTGGTGGTGAGGGGGGGGGGGGATAAGGGCGGGTCTGCTTGACCCAATCCGAGAGACTGCCTCAAAAAAATGAACCCAGACCGTGCCGTCGCCTGATATGGGGGTGCAGTCGGAGGTTCAAAGAATACAAGACAGGCCATTTTGGATGGTTGCAAGCAAGGCCTTCGGCCCTAGCTGGGATAACCTTCTCTCTCTTGTCGCAGCCTATGGCACTTGAGACGAAAGTCGTCTCAAGACCACAAGGTTGCACTGCCGAGAATAGTGTTTTGTTTTGTTGTGTTTTGCAAAGACAGGTCTTCGCGACGCGGGGCTGACGAGCACATTCTGGTGTGTTTCACCGTTTCTTGCTGTGAGGAAAAAACAGCGCTGGTGATGCTTGCGTGGCACGAGCAGCAGGAAAGCTGTAGCCCGTACGCAGGAGGCGTTGGTGCGACGAGACTAAGTGGGCTGTTTTGTTATGTTGTTGCCATCATCAACCCACACTGCACGCGTAGTATGATCCCAGCGACTCCTTTTCGCTGCGACAAAGCAAGCTTGTCCGGGCAAAATATGCCAAAAGGAAAAGTGCTTGAAAACGTCTGCCGTATCGCGAAGACCCTCGAAACGTACCCTCTTGTTTGGAGCGGCAAGGCAACAACTGCCCAAGACTCGCTCACAGGAGGGGGTCACATTACATGTTTCCACCGTTGAAGATAACCACCAGCTCGCTATTGCGGAGGCTGGGGTGGCCGTGGGTGACGCCATGCGGAACTCAGAGGAGGGGGAGAGCGCATGTTAGCGTCACCTAGAAAAGGACTCGTCAGTCTGGGCGTGCATAACCCCGGACGCCAGATCTGAGAGTTGAACGCTAAAAGAGAAGCTCAGCCGATCCAAAAAAAGGGGAGGGGGTGCCGTTGGACACATCTCTGCTTCTTTTTGTCGAATCAGGAGAAGGAGGGACGACAACACAGGGAGATTGGAAAAAGAAGAAAAACAGAACGGGGGCTCGCTGCTGGGGGTGGCGGCGGCTTCTTCTTGGAACAATTCCGGGGTGTGCGGCATTTCCCTGGGAAGCTGAGCAGCGAGGCCATTCCCCGTCCTCCCTATGGCCAGCAAGGGGCCACGTGATCCCTCCGGGAGACCCTGCCACTCACAGCACACCGCATGGGAAGCCAGGCAACAGCTACACATTGCCAGCACCACCCCTCGCCATACCGCTGAGGACAAACCGATCGTTTTTGCTAAAAATGGCTGACCTCACCCACCCGCCCCCACAGCTTCAGAGAGATGCCAAAGTCGCACCGCAAATGCCTTGCAGAAGTGTCAGATACCTGATACGACCTCAACACGCGCTGCTCAGTGGACGTGGCACTTGTCGTGCTCCTCTGTGACAGCGATAATCCACATGACACAGGCGCCGCACGCCATGCCCAGGGAGCAGACAATCAGGCTGGGGATCGGGTGGGACCTGTTCCTCTCGTCCTCAAGCAGCTCCGGCAGCACCACACCCAGTGCAAGGTAGATGAAGGAGCCCAGTGTGATGGAGAGCATCCACGGCTCTGCGTCGGAGGAGACTTCACCGATGATGACTGCGACGATGCCGCCCAGGATGCTGGTGGCGCCCGAGAGGCCGTTCAGCAGCAGTGCCTGCATGGGGGACAGGCCAGACGCGAGAAGGATGGCGAAGTCCGCCACCTCCTGCGGCACCTCGTGGAAGCACACCGCCAGAGAGGTCGACAGCCCGAGAGAGTTGCTGCGGGAGAAGGAGGCGCCAATGGAGAGACCGTCGGTGATGTTGTGGAAGCCGTCTGCGACCACGACCACCCAGGCCACACGCTTCACCTGGCTCAGCGGCGTCCACGCGCACCAGTCGAGCTTCTTCTCCTCAGCGGCCTCAGCCTTTGCTGCCACCTCGGCCTCGGCCTTTGCCACCTCCACGTCGGCCTTGTCGGCGGCGGTGGGCTCCGAGGAGGGAATGGCCTCGTCGTCGCCGTTCTTCGTGTCGATGGCATGGTGTGCGTCCTTCCCCTTCAGCAGCATGCGGCACACCGCGTCAATCCAGTAGAACACCAGCACAGTGACGAGTGCGACGGTGATACGCCCGTTCTGCTCGCCCATCGTCAGCCCCTCAGACTCCCCGGCGTGCACCCCCATCAGGATGGGCACAATGTGGTACAGCGAGTCACCCAGCAGCGCCCCGACAGCGAAGGCAAGCATGCTCTGCAGCAGCAGCGGGTGCATCATCAGCAGCGGCATGGCGACCACGATCAGCACCATAGCGAGGAGCGTCAGCAGCAGGACAGCCAGAATTGTGTACCCCCAACGCTCCTTGGCCGACGGCTTCGTGCACTCGTCGGGCACGTCCAGCGCACATTGGTTCACAAAATCCAGCAGAGTTGCGTAGACAGCGGACGTCACGTCCGTCGAGTTCAGCATATCCTTGTCGGCGGCGATGGTGTTGAACCCCTTGCACACATGCGCGTGGTCATGGTCATGGTCGTGGTCATGGTCATGGTCCTCAGCCAGGACAGACGCCGCGCGCTGCAGCACCTGGGTGGAGTCCGCATGCGAATGCCCTGCGTGGGGGTCAACGGCAGCCGCACCGGCAGTGGTGTTCGCCATCAGCAACTCGTACACCGACTGCATCTCTGACCGCGTCAGGCCAGTCGTGGCGGCATTCTCGACACGTGCCTTGCCGGCCTGCTTCATCAGGGCGCTGATGGCAGAACCGTACCCGTGCTCGCACAGCTGGTACGCCTTCATCAACGCCACGTTCAGAATCATGAAGGGCAGGTTTGCAGTCTTGACCTCAGGCGCGTGCTCCAGCACCTCGTCCAGGCAGCTCACCTGGCTTTCCAGCAGATCGGAACTCAGCGCAGTGCGCCAGAATGCAAGCAGCTCCGTCTTCTCCAGCACACCGTTCTTGTTGGCGTCGTACGTCTCCTGCAACTCCAGGGAGGATGCGTCGTTGAACACAGTCGTGGAGTTGTCGTCGTGGTCATGGTCATGGTCATGGTCATGGTCGTGGTCGTGGTCAGTGTGGTTGCCAGGGCTCGAGGTGGTGTGGTTGTCATGGTCGTGGTCATGGTCATGATCGTGGTCATGGTCGGTGTGGTTGCCAGGGCTCGCGGTGGTGTGGTTGTCATGGTCATGATCATGGTCGTGGTCATGGTCGTGGTCGTGGTCGGTGTGGTTGCTGGGGCTCGGGGTGTGGTGGTCATGGTCATGGTCATGGTCATGGTCATGGTCGTGGTCGTGGTCGTGGTCCTCTGATCCCACAACAGTCACAGCCAGGAGGCACAGGAGCACTCCGAACATAATCTCACTGCGAATCATCTTGCTTTGGGAAACAAACGCGCTGCAAATATGCGGGTTTCCTGAAGGGGTGTGGGTGTGTAGGCGTGGAGGCGTGTCGGTGCATAGTGATCGCAACAAGGAACGAAGGGGCTGATGGGCGGGCCACCGTGATTATCTGATGATGACACGTCGCGTCATCTCTCAATCACCAACCGTGCCGTCGCCTGATATGGGGGTGCGGTCGGAGGTTCAAAGAATACAAGACAGGCCATTTTGGATGATTGCAAGCAAGGCCTTCGGCCCTAGCCGGGATAACATTCTCTCTCTTGTCGCAGCCCATGGCACTTCTAGACGAAAATCGTCTCAAGACCACAAGGTTACACTGCCGAGAATAGTGTTTTGTTTTGTTTTGCAAAGACAGGTCTTCACGACGCGGAGCCGACCAGCACATTCTGGTGTATTTCACCTTTTCTTGCTGTGAGCGAAAAAGAGCGCTGGATATGCTTGCGTGGCACGAACAGCAGGTATGCGTTGTTCTGTTGTTGCCATCATCAAGACACATTGCGAGGTGCCGTATGATACCACCGACTCTTTTACGCTGCGCCAAAGCAAAATTTTCGGCAAAATACGCCAAGGAAAATGCTGCAGAACGGCTGCCGTATCGCGAAGACCCTCAAAACATACCCTCTTGTTTGGAGCGGCAAGGCAACAACTGCCCAAGACTCGCTCACAGGAGGGGGTCGCATTATAAGTTTCCACCGTTGAAGATAACCACCACCAGCTCGCTATTGCGGAGGCTGGGCTGACCGTACGCTAGCCTCACACAGGACTCATCAGTCCGGGCGTGCATGACCCTGGACGCCAGATCTGAGAGTTGAACGCTAAAAAGAGAATGCAGAAGCTCGGCCGATCCAAAAAAAAGGGGCAGGAGTGCCGTTGGAGACATCCCTGCTCTTTCTTGTCGAATCAGGTGAGACAAAGAAGGGGCAACACAGGGAGATTGGAAAGAGGGGAAAGACAAAACGGGGGCTCGCTGCTGGGGGTGGCGGCTTCTTCTTGGAACGATTCCGGGGTGTGCGGCATTTCCCTGGGAAGCTGAGCAGCGAGGCCATTCCCCGTCATCACCATAGGCCCTGCCACTCACAGCACACCGCATGGGAAGCCAGGCAACAGCTACACATTGCCAGCACCACCCCTCGCCATACCGCTGAGGACAAACCGATCGTTTTTGCTAAAGATGGCTGACCTCACCCACCCGCCCCCACAGCTTCAGAGAGATGCCAAAGTCGCACCGCAAATTCCTTGCAGAAGTGTCAGATACCTGATACGACCTCAACACGCGCTGCTCAGTGGACGTGGCACTTGTCGTGCTCCTCTGTGACAGCGATAATCCACATGGCACAGGCGCCGCACGCCATGCCCAGGGAGCAGACAATCAGGCTGGGGATCGGGTGGGACCTGTTCCTCTCGTCCTCAAGCAGCTCCGGCAGCACCACACCCAGTGCAAGGTAGATGAAGGAGCCCAGTGTGATGGAGAGCATCCACGGCTCTGCGTCGGAGGAGACTTCACCGATGATGACTGCGACGATGCCGCCCAGGATGCTGGTGGCGCCCGAGAGGCCGTTCAGCAGCAGTGCCTGCATGGGGGACAGGCCAGACGCGAGAAGGATGGCGAAGTCCGCCACCTCCTGCGGCACCTCGTGGAAGCACACCGCCAGAGAGGTCGACAGCCCGAGAGAGTTGCTGCGGGAGAAGGAGGCGCCAATGGAGAGACCGTCGGTGATGTTGTGGAAGCCGTCTGCGACCACGACCACCCAGGCCACACGCTTCACCTGGCTCAGCGGCGTCCACGCGCACCAGTCGAGCTTCTTCTCCTCAGCGGCCTCAGCCTTTGCCACCTCCACGTCGGCCTTGTCGACGGCGGTGGGCTCCGAGGAGGGAATGGCCTCGTCGTCGCCGTTCTTCGTGTCGATGGCATGGTGTGCGTCCTTCCCCTTCAGCAGCATGCGGCACACCGCGTCAATCCAGTAGAACACCAGCACAGTGACGAGTGCGACGGTGATACGCCCGTTCTGCTCGCCCATCGTCAGCCCCTCAGACTCCCCGGCGTGCACCCCCATCAGGATGGGCACAATGTGGTACAGCGAGTCACCCAGCAGCGCCCCGACAGCGAAGGCAAGCATGCTCTGCAGCAGCAGCGGGTGCATCATCAGCAGCGGCATGGCGACCACGATCAGCACCATAGCGAGGAGCGTCAGCAGCAGGACAGACAGAATTGTGTACCCCCAACGCTCCTTGGCCGACGGCTTCGTGCACTCGTCGGGCACGTCCAGCGCACATTGGTTCACAAAATCCAGCAGAGTTGCGTAGACAGCGGACGTCACGTCCGTCGAGTTCAGCATATCCTTGTCGGCGGCGATGGCATTGAACCCCTTGCACACATGCGCGTGGTCATGGTCATGGCCATGGTCATGGTCATGGTCCTCAGCCAGGACAGACGCCGCGCGCTGCAGCACCTGGGTGGAGTCCGCATGCGAATGCCCTGCGTGGGGGTCAACGGCAGCCGCACCGGCAGTGGTGTTCGCCATCAGCAACTCGTACACCGACTGCATCTCTGACCGCGTCAGGCCAGTCGTGGCGGCATTCTCGACACATGCCTTGCCGGCCTGCTTCATCAGGGCGCTGATGGCAGAACCGTACCCGTGCTCGCACAGCTGGTACGCCTTCATCAACGCCACGTTCAGAATCATGAAGGGCAGGTTTGCAGTCTTGACCTCAGGCGCGTGCTCCAGCACCTCGTCCAGGCAGCTCACCTGGCTTTCCAGCAGATCGGAACTCAGCGCAGTGCGCCAGAATGCAAGCAGCTCCGTCTTCTCCAGCACACCGTTCTTGTTGGCGTCGTACGTCTCCTGCAACTCCAGGGAGGATGCGTCGTTGAACACAGTCGTGGAGTTGTCGTCGTGGTCATGGTCGTGGTCATGGTCGTGGTCATGATCGTGGTCAGTGTGGTTGCCAGGGCTCGAGGTGGTGTGGTTGTCGTGGTCATGATCATGATCATGGTCATGGTCGGTGTGGTTGCTGGGGCTCGCGGTGTGGTGGTCATGGTCATGGTCATGGTCGTGGTCGTGGTCGGTGTGGTTGCTGGGGCTCGGGGTGTGGTGGTCATGGTCATGGTCGTGGTCGTGGTCATGGTCATGGTCGTGGTCATGGTCCTCTGATCCCACAACAGTCACAACCAGGAAGCACAGGAGCACTCCGAACATGATCTCACTGCGAATCATCTTGCTTTGGGAAACAAACGCGCTGCAAATATGCGGGTTTCCTGAAGGGGTGTGGGTGTGTAGGCGTGGAGGCGTGTCGGTGCATAGTGATCGCAACAAGGAACGAAGGGGCTGATGGGCGGGCCACCGTGATTATCTGATTATGACACTTCGCGTCATCTCTCACCGAGCTGGGTCTGCACAGAAGCAACCACACCCACCCTGCTCTTGCCTCCAGACTTCGGATACAGAACTGCCTGGCCTGGGTTGGGACATCATTCACCATATTCGACATAGGGAAGGTCGTTCAAGACACACGAGTATAACCACCGAAAACATCCCGCCCTTTTGGCAAGGGCAAGGAGGCCATGCGCATTTAGTTCCAGCACCCGATAGGACACCCCCTTGATAGGCTGTTGATTGTTTGCGGACTGTGGTCACATTGTGCTGTTTCCTCTCGCCCTCTCCCCCTCCCAAAGCATCTGGATCTTGCTGTCGTGTCGGTGTCACACGGATTCCACTTGCCATGGCAGATACGCACTGGCACATCAGACCGCAGAAGTAAAGATACAAGTTGATGTGTGTGTGCGCAAGCAAGCGGCCTGCGCCCCACACATACCAAATAGTGACATGTGGGAAGGGGTGGGTGGGTGGGTGGGTTGGGGCGAACAGACCGAGCACGCTCGCCCTTCGGCGCCCGACACAGCCCAAATGTGTTGCTGATGCGCAGATATCGACACATCACAGCATCACTCACAGATATCACAACACACACACACGTTAGCCTTTTTTTCTCTTTTACTTTACCCAGTGCAGGGGGCAACGCCGAGTAAACTCTGATGCTGGCACCACTGCCACACCTGTCCCCACCAAGAGACACTCACACACACCCACCCCGGGCAGGAAACACAAGCGGTACCGGCAACGCTGGCACGCGACACCAAAATGAAACATTAGGCACACCAGGCACATGGAGTCGTTGGATCTCTGGTGGCAGAGGCACAGGGACAGCATCTGGCACGACGAAACCACTCTGTACACACACACACGTGAATCGTTTTGTGGTAGTGCCGACCGCACCGAGCACACACTGCTCTTGATGCCGCTCGTCACTGACACCACTCTGTACACACACACACACACGCCGGGATTGACGGTGCCGCAGGCCAAAAAGATTCGATACAACCCCGTGTGGGATCCTCCCTCACCCCGACGACCTCCACTTGATGTGCCTGATTTCATTGAGGGGGGGTGGGGTGGGGTGGGGGGATGGCATAAGCCCTTCGCTCCGCCGTGCGTTTACGGGACAAAGGTGGCAAAAAAAAACACTCTCTCTCTTTTGGCAAACAAAAAAAATCAACTGCGCGTGCGCAGACTTTTGGCGCAGAGAGGCGGGTGGGTGTGGAGAGGGATGGGTGTGTGTGTGTGTGGTGACCACGTTTTGTGTGGGGAGATCCTGCGCGGATCATTGCCCACCCCCGCCCACTTCTACGTCACAGCGGAGGCCCCACTCGGGTTAGAGTGTGGGGCCAACTCAGTGCCACTCCGGGGAGGAGGGCGTGCAGCATAGCCAGCGTGGTGTGTGTGGCAGCAATGTGTTAGTGATTTGCCATCGCTGTAGCAGTCACCGCATCGGTCCATGCTGTGGCGTTTGCAGAAGCCCATAGTGACCGGGAGCCCGTCCCCCTCTTTGTGGTGGTTGCGGCAGCACACCTCCTCTGGGAGGCGTCGCTTTTGGCATGCCGAGCAACGGGGCTTCCAATGCAACTTGCAGGCAAGCACCTTTGCGTTCCTCCTGGCACCAGGGGGGGCAGTACGGGGGGCAGCGCCCCTCCGCTCCCATGGGCGTCCCACCCGGCTGTTGGCCTGCCGACCGCGCGCCGCCCACTGCTGGGCCGGCTGCTGCCAGCCCTCTGGGTAGTGCGGCTGTGGGGCGAAGGTGGCGGCCCACGCCATTCCGCGGTCATGGAATACCGTATCTTGCCGGCTGTGGACTGGCTCAGCCAGGTGTGCTTGGAGGCTGCGCATCACCGATTCAGTGGCAGGGTTCAGTTGGGCCCTCCTCGACAGGCCCGCCGCCACAGTTCCGCCGAGAGCCGTGAGGACCGTTGAGTTGGCAGCATGACCGCAATGCCAGGGCCCTTTGCCCACTTTCGTCACCATACTGCAGAGTCCTTTCAGCGAGGCGGCTTTCCCTAGGATACTGCTCTGGAACACCGTGAGGTCCTGCTGGAGCTTCTGCCGCGAGGCCCCCAGCCTTTCAGCCTCATCCATCGCGGCGTTGCTGAGGGCGTCAGCATCGGTGTTGGATTCCCTCTTCACATGCTCATACGTGAGAGTGAACCTCGGTTGGAGGTCCGCAGCCAGCGCGGACGTGCTGAGGAAAAGAGGACGGAGGGCGGCATCCCGGCACAGGGATTCCCCTCGGAGCTGCCGCAGCACCACCTGGGAGTCGCCTCGCACTGTGACTGGGCCCTCAGGGGCATCGCCCCTCTCGAGGAGGCGCAGGCCTGCTCGTAGCGCCTCGTACTCAGCAATGTTGTTGCTACGCACGTTCAGCAGCGGGAGCACTTTCTCTGAGACCTTGCAGCCGTCTTGGTACAGCACCGCCCCTGCCCCCGCCACAGCGAAGGGGGTGCCGTTGTCGCGCGCGCCACCGTCAAAGTACAGGGTGAGCCCCGGGGCCGTGTCTGCAGGAATGCGCGGGCGGGCCTCCCTCGCACCCTTCTTATTCGGGTCCACGTGGGTAGGGGGGCGGATGCGGCGTGTCACGGTGTCTGGGAGGGTGAGGCCCGTCGACAGCTCGAAGTCCACGGCTAGCTCCATCAGGGTCACAGTTTGCTCACCCCCCTGCGGTCCCCACTTCAGGCCCCTTAGCCAGTCGCAGAGAGCCACCCACATGCCTGGGGGCCGCTTGCCCCACGTCTGCTTGACTTCGGATGGCGCCAGTGCAGGGATGCAGGCACTCTCGGGGGTGGGGGTGCTCCACTCCCAGGGGTAGACTGTAGTGCGGTGGTGGCGTACAGAGCGGTCGAGCAGCCCGTCCTTCTCCTGTCGCGCCGCCAAGACTGCGATGAAGTAGCGGTGCAGCTGCGCCACGGTGGTGATTCTGTCAGCAAAAGACATGGGCAGCGGCTGCTCGTTCTCCGGAACGCCGTATCTGTACACGGGCGCTACCCCACACTGGGCCAGGCATGCCGGCCAGGCAGTTCGGTCCCTCGCTGCTACGGGGTGTTTCTGGCGGACCGGCTCCCATGCCGCGCAGTCCCACCATAGGTGCGACACCGTCTCCGGGGCCCCAGCTGTGCAGTACCGGCACACCTCCCCCAGGCCCGTGCGCCCTCGGGCAGGCACCGCCCCTGCAATGACAGAGCGGAGGAGGCCTCGCTGGTATCCCGTAATTGCGGCGCCCTCCCCCTCCAGGACGCAACGTGTCACCCTTCCGTCAATGCCGTGCTCTGCTCCTTGGAAGTCCTCTCTGCGTTCAGCCAGCTTCCCCGCCGTGGCGTTTCGCAGGGTTTGGCGGAGGTCGTGCGCGAAGATCGCCCAGGCGCTCGGCGTTGCTGCAACAGGGTCGAAGGTGACAGCGCGACCAGCCTCGTCCGTGTAGGCCAGGGTGGTCGCCGTACTCCAGCGCCATCCTATCCCTTGCAGGGCAGCCCAGAAGAGCGCAAGGGGGCCTGTCCCCTCAAGCCTCTCTTTGCTCCCCCATGCTTCCTCGGACAGCACCCTGCTGTGGCCCCACTTTTTGATCTGCTTGGCCCACGTGGTGATCTGCCGGTAGGGAGGAGCGATAGCGGGGTCCACCCGGTGCGCCTGATGGAGGACACACAGCACGATCTCTTGCGCTCTGCGTGGTGGGCCAGACCAGAGCGCGGCGACGAAGAGGCCCCTCCATCGCCTGATGGCCTTGCTGTCCCAACGAGTTACGAGGGCATCGTAATACAGCCGTGCCCCCGCCGTCATCGCAGCCGCCTGCCCTTTCCATTGCACCGGCAGGGGCAGCGCTGAGGTTCTGCGGAGGTTCTGCTGCGCCCCCTCTTTCCGACGGGCGATGCGCTCGGACTGGGGCGCTGTGCGCCCTTCCCTGATCAGGCGCGCGTGCAGCATGGCCCCGAGACAGTCAAAGCTGTTGCGTTGCCGGAGGGGAGTGGCCTCGCCGTCCCTCGCCCGGTACATGATCCGGAGCGGCCCGGGGGATGTTGAGAACACGTGGGACTTAATTTCTGCGCAAATAGCCATCCCGGTGTCGTGAGAGAAATCCGCAGAGTCGTTCACCACCTCTTGTAGGACCTCCGGACTGGAGGCTGTGGCGTACACATCGTCGACGAAGGATAGCGCCCTCGTGTCCTGCCGGTGTTCGACCATCCGCATCCACACACCCACCAGCACGTTAATCAGCACGACACTGATGGGGCAGCCCTGCATGATGCCGTTGGTAGGCAGGAAGCCTTCTCCGATGGTGCCACTCGCCCGGAAGTGCCGCTGCATCGTCCTGTACGCTGCTCGCAGGGTGCGCAGGACACGGGTGTCGAATCCGAGCTCCGCAGCCAGGCGGAAGGTGAGGTCGATAGGCACCGTGTCGAAGCACTTCTTGAAGTCAAGGGCGACTCCGTGCAGCGGTCGCCCCGTGAGGTGGGCCTCTTCGATGCGTGCCGCCAGGTGCCAGATGAGGTCCTCTGCACCGTGGCCAGGCCGGCAGCCGTGCAGGTCCTCCGGTGCGATGGTCTCCAACCACTTCAGTGCCGGTTTCACCCGGATCGCTGCCCACACTCTATACAGCACAGGGGTGATACTGATGGGGCGCTGCGATAGAGGCTCGCCTGAGCTGCCAGGCTTGGGGATGAGGCAGATCATGGCATGCATTAACTGTTCCGGCCACTCGCCCGATCGTTCGACCTCGTTGAACACCTCCGCAAAGAGCTTGAGGAGTTCGTGTGGGAGTTGTCTCAGTTCGTGGACCCTCCAGCCGTGCAGGCCCGGTGAGGTGGACGTGGACATCTTGGCCAGGGCCTTCCCGACGTCTTCTGCTGTGATGGTCTTGCACTCCATGTCAGCCGTCTCGGGGAGAAAGCGGAGGTATCTCTGGCGGAAGGTGTCCCACCGGGGCTCGGGCGTTGTCGCGTACTTGCGGAAATATCCCCCCCACGCCGTGTCGCTTCTCAGCAGCTCGTCCGCCTCCTTGGGGCAGGCCGTGAAGGACCCATCTTCGCGCCGCATGAAGGTGGCTGGGGCGCAGAAACGATCTGCGAGGTACGCAAACACCTGCCCTGCCTCGTATGTCCAAGCCTTCTGCATCCTCGCCTTCCAGGTGCGGATTCTCGCTTCGCGGAGCCTGTCAAACATGCCCCTCTGCGACCCCTCCAAGACGATGAGGGCCTGCTCCAGAATCTCCAGGTCTGGCAGCTGCGAGGTTGTGTTCGCCAGCGCCGCTTGCAGCCCCTGGGGGAGGCCGCCCTCCCTTAGGCGCTTCTTCGCGGCGTTCCAGGCGTGCTCCTCCCCGTTCGTGAGGCCGTATGGTTTTTCTGCCTGCAGGCGTTTGAGGCCTTCTTTGACCAGGCATCGAATGTTCCCTAGCAGCCCGTCCTTCGCCCGGGTGTTCATGTCTCCTGCCCCCCGTGCAGAAGCGGGATGGTGCTTGGTAGCCGTCCGCGACCACTGCATACGGTAGCCCTCCGCCCTGCCCGTGTAGGCCGCTTCCTGTCTCTCCAGGTGGCCCACATGGACACGCTTCAGGAAGCGCTCGCCGCAGGTGGAAGCTCGGTGGAGGAGCTGCGCGGCCGTCGCTCCGTGACGTAGTTCCCCCTCTGCTAGTACGTCCTGCATCACCCCTCTTGCTGCAGCGTCCCCCAGCTTGGGCTTGCCCGCAGGGAAAGGGGTGGGGAGGATGCAGATCTTTTTGGGGCGGCGGAAGGCAGTGAGGTCCAGATCGACGAAGAGCGGGCAGTGTGTGGGTATGTTGTAGTCTCCCCGCTTTGCCACCTCGACTCGACGCAGTGCCGGCGCTGCGCAGGGGTTCATTAGGCAGATGTCCAGCCGGGTGCCGTTCTCCGATGCCCAGCAGGTGTTCTGCACTCTCTGCTGTGCGAGGTCCGCATGCGTCGTCGCCGCGTCGACCCAGCCGCCCACCCGGCACGCCTGGGACAGGACAGCGCTGGTTTCTGGGTTGGTGTTCAGGTCCCCCATCAGCAGGACGGGCACCTGTCCCAAGCCAGCTGCGTGATCGAGCGTCTCTTGCAGGAGGGCTTCCCGCTGTTCGCCCACTTCGGACCCCGAGTGACCGTAGACGCACAGGATGTGAAGAGCCGTTTTGCCGTCTCCAATCGCTAGCACGACGTGTACCATGCGGGTGCTGTCGTAGAGCTTCTTTTCCTGCGTGGTCTTCGGCTGCACCACCTGTGCGACCAGGCCCTCCTTCACCATGACAGCCACGCCCCCGGGCTTCGTTTGTTCGCGGCCGTTCGCGCCTGCGACCCTGGGCATGCCCTTGCCCCAGTGCATAGCCCAGCCGTGGGCTGCGAAGTAGCCATTGTGCGTGCCCTTGCTCGGGTCCGGCGTACGAGTTTCCTGCAGGGCCACAACATCCGCCTTCAGTCCCGCCACGTCGCCGAGGTGCGTTTGCAGCGACGTTACGTTAGCTGTCGCCACCCTGAGCACTCCGGGCGATGATAATTGGTGTGCAGGGCGCCTCAATCGCCGCAGGGGCGGCGGCGCCGTGGGTCCTTGGCTGGCTGAAGGTGCGCGCGCCCCGCCTGCAGCGGCTGGGGCGGGCGTGGGAAGATCTGCAGGGATAGTCCACTGGTTTGCCGGCGTCGCAGCTAGCTCCCGGGCCAGGCTCAGGGGAAGGCGAAGCACATCGTAGTGGAAGGGCCTCCACGTAAGCCCCAGCACCTTGGCACCCTTCCCACACCGGGTCATGTATTGCTTGCTGTTGGAGGCGAGCAGCCACACCTGCGCATCCAGGACTTCTGCCGCAACCCGAAGTGTGGCCGCGTCCCCGTATGTCCCTAGACGCGTCTGTCTCTCGATGTAGTCGTCGTAGGATGCAGGAGCTTGCGGGTCGTCGTGGTCAGGCACGTACGAGGCCCTGCGCTCTGCGTCTTGCCGCATGGATGTCGCCACCGCTGCACGCAACCCTTCTGCTGTCCACTCCGCGCACTGCTCTGCAAGGCCGGCGTACTGACAGTTGCCATCCTTAGGCACTGGTACCCGGAGCGCCATCAGTCTCCTTGCAGCCTGCGTCAGCCACTGCTCGTCCTGCTCTATGGTGGAGGGGGAGTACTCCTGTCCCCCCCCACGGAGGGGCCGGGGTTCTCCTGCCCCTGACGCCACATCTACGGGGTTCCAGCTCTCCGGGGCCGTTGTCTGGGTATCTCCTGCCCACACGGCGGCTCGGCTGGGTCTAGGTGGGGTTGGGGGCGATGTTGGGGTTGGGGTTCTATTTGGTGTTCTATTTGGAGGTGTTTGTGTCGGCCCCGAGACCTCCTGTTTCTCGGGGTGGGGCGCGGCTGGGGGCCCGGCGGCAAGTGTGCATCGTCCCCAGACATGGTCGGCACCCCGGCCAGGGGGAACATCGATCGCTTGCACGGGTCCTCCCCGCTGGCCGGGATGCCCGCCCCCCTACTCCTCCTCTTGCTTCTGCGGGTAGGGAGTAAGGCGGTTGGAGCGGGGCCTCAGATACGCCGTGATGGAGGCCTGCCTGACCCTCCCGTTCCTGCTGGCTCCCGCCTCCCTACCCGGTGGGGCCTTATCCCCGGCATCCGCCGTGGGCGCTAGGTCTCTGAGAGGTGGGGCCGGCGGGGCGGGCTGGGCAGGCGGCGCCGGTGCTGCCGGCGGCACTGCTGCTGGCTGCGCAGGGGTAGGGGCAGCGTTCGCTGTTGCTGGTGTCTCGGGTGCCACGGGTGTCACTGGTTTGCTGTGTGAGTCCCCGGGCGGGGCAGGGGTGGAGGTGGAGGTGGAGGTGGTGGTGGAGGAGGAAGGGGTGGTGGCGGCGGCTGGGGGCGCTGGCGGGGCATCCATAGCCGGACCGGCCGCGGGCTTCGGCGGTGCCTTGCCCTTCGCCCCCTTGGACCCACTCCGCCCTCTCGTGTCGATGCCTAACTCCCGCTTCACCGTGCTTAGCATCTCCTGATGCTGCCGCTTCCGGCCCTCCTCTGCGTCGCGCACCCCCTCCAACAGTCCCTGCCAGCTCTGTCCGAGCTCGCTGGCCTGCTGTGACAGCTGGCGCTGCACCTTCTCGCCCTCCTCCCTTCCGGCCTGTTGGAGGCGCACCATCTGCGCTTCGCAGGCCTCCCGCAGCTCCCCACACACCTCGTCCAGCCGGCCCTGGAGGCGTGCCCCCTGCTCCACGGACGCCTGCGCCGACAGCTGCTGGGCGGCCGTGGCTTCCTTGCGCTGGGCTTCGCAGGAGGCCCGCAGGTCCTTCACCGCGACACCCAGGCGTTCCGTCTGCAGCCGCAGGTCGCACACCACGGCTTCCCCCTGCTGCGCCTCCCACGACTTGCGCAGCTCTGCCACCGCGGCGTCGAGGCGTCGCTGCTCCAGCGCGCGCTGGGCCTCGAGGTCCGCGCGGACCTTGTCGACCTCCGCTTGGAGCTGCAGCGCCTGGAGGTGGGACAGGGGCTCCTGCTGACCCGCTGTTCCCTGCAGGCCTAGCATGGCCTTGCGCGCCTCGTGCAGGTCGGCTGCGAGGCCGTCCCGTTCCACCTGCGCCTGGCGGATCTGGGCGTCCCGCTGCGCAAGCTGGCCCCGCATGTCGTCTTCGAGGGCCTTGCGGCTGGCTTCCCAGCCCTTCCGCGCCGTAGCCATCTCTGCCGCGTGCGCACGGCCCTGCTCTTCCAGGCGGCTACCCATGCTGGCGAGCTCGGTCGCCACCCGCTGCAGGTCGGCGCCTGCTGCCGCCCCTTTCGCCCCCTGCTCCAGCACCCCGACCCGCTTGTGGAGGAGGGGGACGGCCTCGCCCAGCGACTGCTGGGCTTCTGCGACCTTGGCAAGGGACCCCTCCTGCCTCCGGAGGTGCACCTTCACTTCCTTCAGCTCCCGCGCTGCTTCCTGCGTGGGGGCGGTGGCGGGGGGGGAGGCGGGTTTGCGCTCTTGGAGGCGCTGCAGCAGGGTCGCCTGCTCCTCAAGCCGCTGCTCCTGGCGGCCGAGGCGATCCCCCACACGCTGCACGTGCAGCCCGTGCTCCTGCGCCTGGGAACCCAGCAGTTCCTGCAGCTGCGACACCTGCTGCGACGCCTGCTCAGCTAGGTTGTTGTGACCCAGCTGCAACTGCCCCACCTGCTCCTCCAACTGCTGGCGACGCGCGTCCTGCTCCTGCAGTAGGCGGCGCAGACCCAGCATCTCGGATTGCCAGGCCACACCATCACCCGCGGCGGTGTCGGGGGCGGTCGGCGCGGGGTCGTGGCCGAGCTCCCTCAGGCTCCCGGCGATCTTCTCCAGGTCCTTCTGGAGCCTGGTCACCCGCTGTTGCGCCTGCTGGGCGTGCTGCTTTGCTGCTGCTGCCGCACCGCCGCCTCGCCCGGTCCGTCCTACGGCGCCACTGGCCTGCGACTTCGCGGCCCTTCCCGCTCTCGCTGCGTCGGCGCGCTCCGCCTGGAGCCTCTCGCTGACGCTATCGTAGCGCCGCTTCAGGCGGGCTACATCCTCGGCCTTTTTCTTCGCGGCCGCCTCCTGCTGCTTCTGCTCCTCGAGGAGCAGCGTGTCCGTCAGGACCACCTCCTTCCCGTTGACCGTGAGGGTCCATGTGGGGGGGGAGCCGTGGGTGGGGGGGCGCTCGGCGGCGAGGACGGCGACGCCACCCTCTAATCCGTCCAGCACCGCATCCCAGTGGAGGTGCTGGAGGATGGCGCGCACGTGGGTGGCGCCGTAGAGGGGGGGGAGGGGCTGGAGCTCGTATCTGCGAGGCTCTGTAAATTCGAGGGGGGGCAGGGGGGCGGCCTGTTGGCCACCGGCCTGGGGACCGGTGTTACCGGAGGAGACCCCGTGGAGGTCGGCCTGTGACATTCTGCCCGTGTATCCCTCTCTCCTCCTGTGTGTGTGTGTGTGTGTGGGTGGGGAGGAGCCAAATGTATCCTACCCACTCTCACACACCCACCCACCCCACCCCCCCTTTTAAGAATTATGGACGATTTGTTTTGGCCGTACGCTTCACAGTCCAGTCCCCAGCGGGTGCCGCTGTTCTGGGTTATCATTTGCGGGTCTTCCCCCCTCCTCGGTTGCGCATTCAGTGCATGAAAGTCCAGCAGAAAAGATAAAGGCTGTGTTGCCTGTGCCGAAAATCCGGGCAAAACAAAAAAAGCAACCCCACAGCCTGATGAGGAGGTTGCATTTGTTGCCCAAAGCGCTGCCTCCTATCTTTTTTGACACTGAGTGACACGAGTTCCCCCCCCCCCCCCTGTTGCAGGAAAAAAATCTCTCTCCCACCCTTCTGCAGTCGTTGACTGTGCAAATTTAGTCTGGGAGTTGGCAGAGATAGACGAAAATAAGCTTGTGTAGTCCATGTCTTTGCACGAAGAGCCCGTAGCAGCAAAAGTAGACCCACCCTGCTGCACTAGCCCCACCAAAAGCAGACATTACGACAGGATGTGCGCAGGCACCGGGACCCTCTCCCCCTCCTCCAGGAGGATAAGCAACAACACGAGACACGACAACGTTATTTTGTAGGTGGGGCATGGGCGGGGAGGAATCTCGGGGTGGGTGGGGGGTCAGGGGTATTGTGTGGAAGGTCGGAAGTGATACGTGTGGGGTCTAGGGAGGGGGGAAGGGGCGGATGGAAGCTGCGCCATCCCCTGCCCCCCCCCCCCCACCCACCCTCCCACCCCCCGCCCCGATGCTTGTTGTGTGGATTTTGGCGGGGGGAGGTGGGGGATGCCTAAAAACCGCAGGGAAATTTTTTTTAAAAAAAATTCTTTGGAATACTCTCGGAATCCCTCTCCCGTCAATAAACAAGGGAAATAAAAATACGGCATAACCAGCACTTTGAGACATCCCACGCCGTTCTATTCAGTCGCAAATGGCATCTGAGACAGAGTGAAACAATACACATCGGCACCCCACCCCAGCTACCACCTATTGTCCCCCACCCCCCACCCCCCGTTCGCAACACTGCAAATCACGCCATTCCACATCGATTCATAAAAATCACACGTGCACACCGCAACAAGACAATCCCAAACACAACTCTTCATGTTCTGTTCTGTTTGGTTTTGGTTCAACAACGCGGCCATCCCACCCCCTCCCCTGCCCAATACCCAAGACGACACGCGGGGGCACAACCCCTGTTGGTTCATCGTGAGGAGGTGTGTGCTGCCGGGAAACAATGCCATAAAAAGAAGGCCGGCCGCCCTGAGTTGCACATCGTTGACACAAAAAAAAACGCAGAAGCAGCACATCCCCGAAAGGCGTGATTCCCTCCCCAGGCGTGGCAGACATACAGCAGTCGTGCGGAACGTGCCGAGTCATCTTGTTCCCCTTGCTCCAATGTGCCGTATGGATATGCAGACACGCGGTTATTTGTTTTGTGTACCGACTGGGAGGAACAACTCCCTTCCAAAACGCCCACGTGAGTCTTTTTGCTGTGTAGAACGTGCACCCCTCCCAGGGTGGGCAGACCGCGGGCTGTTCACCCTCTGGTTCACATAGCTTGTGCACTCTCCACTCTCGTCCGAGTCCGGGATGTGTGTGTGTGTGTGTGTGTTGCCACAAAATCAAAATATAAACGCCTCGGGCGGTGGGGGGGTTTTTTAGCCAACACAGCATTAGCGGGGCAGCGGCGACCAACTTGCCCGCCCCCCCGTGAGGGAAAGAAACGACTAGTGCATTGATGTGTGGGGAGGGTCGCGGAGAGGTGCGGAAATTGCACTGCAGCCAGCATATGCGTCGTTGCTGTTTTGCCGTTTTGGCATTTAATGCTCCACGGGTGGGGGGGGGGGGGGGGGGGAGGAGGGGGGAGCGAGGGGGAGGGGGGGGGAGTAAAGCAGACAAGCAAGGTACAGAACTGACCTCCCTTCCCACCCCCCCTTGCTCATGGGTTTGCGGGTGGGTAGGCCCTGCACGGGCGCGAAAAAACCCAATCACTCTGCCGATTCGCTGAAAACATTTGATGACATCGATCACACTCAATTTGCCGCCCCGGGGAACTTCCAGCATTTCAACTTCTCAATTTGAACGATGTGAACACGCATTTGGGCACGGCGCAACCACAACTGAGATGTGCAAAAATCCTTTGCTTCCTTCTCCTGATCGCACCCCACCGCAAGATTTCGCCCGCCCCGTTGTGCATACCATCAGCAGTGCCGCTGATACCTTGTTGCCAAACCAAACTCTCTCGTGAGGGCAACCCAGCTCTGCGATGGGGCCACAAACACTGCGATGCAGAGGGTGAAACGGTGACACCTGATCCAACATGCGCGTCCAACATAAACTAAATGAATCATTGGCTCAGGCTAGGGGTGGCTAGCACAGGCACCCGTGCCAGAGGGCACCTGCCGTACATGGCACCGATTGCTGGGGCTGAATCGTGCACCCGACACCCCTGATCGCGTAGATGTGTGAGTGGGGTGGGGAGGGGGGGGGGGGGGGCGATGGACTCCTGCCAGTCGTGATGCGGGAAGCCCCAAGCAGCAGATCTAATCAGCGTGCCTGCTGTGGGGTGGTCCCGGAGGGAGTGGGGTGGGGTTGTTTGGTCGAAAATGGGGGCTCAAATATACATCCAAGGCAGGGGAATAGGGTGCCCTTTCTGAGAGGTTTCCAAACCAGAAAAAGCCGGTTTTCTGGTTTGGGGAAATTTATAAAAACATGGGAGGATCCTTGAAATCGGTAGTGGACAGTAGCGGACAGGGCGGACATTTCCTTGTGGAAAAAGTCAGGGGATAAGATAGGTCTGGTTTTCCGGTTTTCAAAACCAGGGTTTCCCGGTTCCCGGTTTTCTGGAAAAAAAAAAGGTCGATCTCATTTTTGGCGGTTTTTTTGTGACTTTGGGACAGTAAAACAGTCAGAAAAAACGCCATAAAAAAATAGAAAGTGACCCCATCGTGATCCGCACAGAGCTCAAATAGTCCAAAGAAGGCAGAGAAGCGGAGAAGAAAAAATGGACCTAGCGGGTGGCCCGGTGGGGCCCGGTGGGTGGTGATGCCCTCGTCATGCAGGCCTCTTCTGTTTTGAAGGTGCACACATGGTGGACTCCAGCCACCCTAGCGAGTGTCTAAGAGGGAGTCTAAGACTGCAGTCTGTACTGGAGACGGGAGTCTATTTTCCAGCTAATTTACGACTCCCGCTAGTTGAGACTCATGGGAGACACACGGTGTACTCCAGCGGAGGTAGGGTAACCTCCGCTGGAGTTCACCGTGTCGTCTGCCTCTGTGCAGCGTCACTCGGTGCCATCGAATACATGGCGACAGCCCACCAACTCGAGACAGATCTGCTTGTCTGGAGGGCTGAGACGAGAACACGAACGACTTTCAAGCAATCTTGAAGGTCGCCAAGCCTATTGGGGGCAACTAACAGATGAGATTTGTTTGTTGCCTGTCGTCACAGCTAGGTGCCCATTTCCTCGATAACGGAATGTGTGCAGAGATCTCGTGGACCCTTTGGCCATTCTGTCGTGCACCCACTCCACCCACAACGCACACCTGTCACGAGTGGTCGCTCCCCCGTCCTCCTCCACCCTGAAGGTTGAACCCTCAAGGACCAGTGATCTCCTGCTGGCCGGGCTGCGATACAGCGAAGCCTTCCTACTTACAAGCGAATCCAGACTGTAGGGAACAGATGATCACTACCGTGGCCTCCGGCGGCTGGGGGGCTCCGCCCCCCAGACCCCCCTGCGTAAAAAAATTGCACCAGACCGGTTTTTTGGCCGAGAGTCCAAACTTTCAAAGCAGCTGCTGCGCCTGCCCCACCAAGCAGCCTCAGTACGACAGGACGCGCGCAGGCACCGGGCCCTCTCAGATTCTGGGAGGGTTTGCGCGGGTCGCGCGCGCCGAAGGCGCGCGCGAAAAATTTTCAAAACCAGAAAAACCGGAAAACGGCGCCAGAAAAAAAGTCTATCTTATACCCTGAAAAAGTGCCCGAAAAAAAATTCGAAAAGGTCCCCCTTACAGAATTAGCCTTTTTTCAAAAAATCGGAAAATTTCGGACCGCAATTTGTACCCAAGAAAGTGCCGAATTTTCGGACTTGGTCCGATTTGAACGATTTCCGTGCCTCTTGCAACCCCCATGAGGGGCGGCTGCTGTTTCGGGTTCTTCCGGTGGTACATGCTGGGGTGTCAGGACAGGTAATCCTGCTCGCTGTACCCGGTGATCCCTGACGCAGCCAGGAAGTGGAGAGCCTTGGAACCCTGGTTGAGGCCTGTAACACCCGGCCTTCCTGCCACTTGTGGCATTGTGGAGTGGAGGTGGATATGGAGAAGGTTCTCTCTCCGTCCGGTCGAGCACAACCGTCCTCTCCAGCCAGGGGTCATCTACTTTCCAAACAAGGGCCAGGAACATGCTCAAACAAACCAATTGATCAGAAAATCTGGCTTGCCGTGGAATCATTGAACATTGGGGAGTGGTTTGCCCCCTTGCTGCGTATGACATGTCCATTTTTGACGATTTTTGGTTGGTGCGTGGGACCTTTCGATTTTCATGATTTTTTTCGGAATTTCGTGGGGACTGGTACCCCATTTGAGGGCCAAAAATCTCATTTCCGAGGCCTGGGAATGGTCGCAGTGGCCTCAGATGTCCAAAAACGTTCAATTGACCTCTCCTCGAAAAAAAAATCGAAAGGTCCCCCCTACTGGCACCCCGGATTAGGACATGTCTCTGGGGGTGTCCGGGGGGCATTTTTGGCCCATTTTTGGCTGGGGAAAATGGGCCATTTTTCACGATTTTTTCGGTTTTTTGTCCGGACCGGCACCGCATTTGAGGGGCCAAAATCTGATTTCCGAGGCCCGGGAATGGTCGCAGTGGCTTCATTTGGCCAAAAACGTTCAATTTACCCTTCCCCAAAAAAAAATTCGAAAGGGTCCCCCTACAAATCGCCGGTCTTAGGAAATTTTTTTTGGGCACCCAGATTTCAAAAATTTTCAAACTATTTTCTGGACCAAAAATCAAACTATTGAGGTCCTGGCCGGACATGTCCGGGGGGGGGTCAAAATTGGATTTCCCGAATTTCCGGGTCCGGACATGTCCGCCCGGACATCCGGACACCAGAAAATGTCCGCCCTGTCCGGGGCGGACATTTCTGGATGTCCGGATGTCCGCCCGGACATGTCCGGGCGGGAAATTCGGGAAATGTCCGGGGGGGGGGGGGGGGGGGGGGGGGGTCAAAATTGGACCCGGACATCCGGACACCCGGATTTCCGGTCCGGATATGTCCGCCCTGTCCGCCCTGAAATCGCCTAAGGGGCCGGGGGAAATCCAGGAAATTCGGGAAATCCAGGAATATGAAGAATCAGGGGATAAGATAGGTCTGGTTTTCCGGTTTTCAAAACCAGGGTTTCCCGGTTCCCGGTTTTCTGAAAAAAAAAAAAGGCCGGTCTCATTTTTGGCGTTTTTTTTGTAACTTTGGGACAGTAAAACAGTCAGAAAAAACGCCAGAAAAAAATAGAAAGTGACCCCATCGTGATCCGCACGGAGCTCAAATAGTCCAAAGAAGGCAGAGAAGCGGAGAAGAAAAAATGGACCTAGCGGGTGGCCCGGTGGGTGGTGATGCCCTCGTCATGCAGGTCTCTTCTGTTTTGAAGTTTCGAGATCCTCCATTGTGTGATGGTCCCGCAGAACTGGCACAGAACTTTTTTTTTTAGGAGAGGGGGCCCGGTGCCTGCGCGCGTCCTGTCGTACTGTGGCTGCTTGGTGGGGCTAGCGCAGCAGGTTCTACTTTTGCTTCTACGGGCTCTTAGCACTGTAACATGAACTACACAAACAACAAAGCTCTAGGGCAAACAAACCGCGCACTGGCCGGGGTTGAGCTGCGTGGGGCTCCGTGCTGGCGGCATGAACAAGGGGCTGTAGGCAAATCTACCATTCACAAGGGGCAGCCCGCTGGTGAGGGGAAAAGGGGGCGAGGTAAAGGGGGGGGGGGGGGGGGGCAGGGGGGGAGAGGCGAAAGCGACTGACAGCGAGGGCGTGGACCGACTCCGCTGGCGCATTCACCGGAAGAAAGGGGAAGGGGGCACGGGGGTGGGGAACGGGAGGGGGGGGGGGAGGGGCGAAAGGAAAGAGGGGGGTAGGGGGGGGGGGGGGGGGGAGCCGACCTACGGCTATCTCGCTCCCCTGGCGGCCCTACTCCCCTGGCTCTGGGACCCCTGGGAACTCCGCTGCGAAGACCCCCGCGCCCCTGGCCGGCTCGCCCGCGCCCGCTTGCCTGCCCGCGCCCTCAGACGACAACAGACCACGTTGTACGCCTCCGCCTGTGAGGCCTTGTCATCCCCCAACTCGGCCCACCAAGCCTGAATGGCCCGGAGCGCCGCCTCCTGCTCCTCCTGCGGTCGGTGCACGTCGGGGCAGAACTGCTCCTCCCACTCCCCCACCGTCGTGGCCCCGTCGTCCTCATCCATCTCCTGACCACGCTGCGGCGATGCCGACTCCCGCTTCCGCTTCGGCTGCGACGACATCGAGGTGGCTGGTGCTTGCGCAGGGTTGGAGCCTTCCTCGGTGGCGGTCGGGTCGGAGCGGCCGGTGGCCGGGGCGCCGGTGGGTGCAGGAGGGGGATCACCTTCTCGTCGAGGGGGATCACCCTGGTCCTGCGGCTGCGGGACCCTCGCAGGCGGCTCCTCCGCGTCCCGAGGCCCCAGATCCATACAGGTCTCCCCCTGCTCCACGCATTCCCCACACGCCCTGCAATCGCAACCGAAACAACGCCAGTGTTCGACTGCGGTATCCACCGCCTCTGCACAGCGGGCACAGTAAAAGCGGCGGCGCGACGGCTGGGACGGCACCTGGCACATGGGGAGGCCCTGCTCCCCCCCTGGACAGCCAGTCCGCCCCAACACCGGCGAGGGGGCGAGGGCAGACACTGCCTCCGCCAGAGGTGGGGGCACCAAAAGGGGGGTGTAGTGCTTTCCCTGATGCTTGACTCCAAGCACTCCGACGAAAGGCTTCACCCGGGGGCGGTGGACCGTGGGGGGCGCTTGATCAGATAGGACCACCACAGCCCACCCCGACCCCAGCGCAAGTCCATGTACTGCTACCTGGTCCGCCCAAGAAGCCTCGTCCCGGCTACCCTCGACTCGCATGGCCGCAGCCCAGGACTCGCTGTTCGGCTCGGCCCGAGCACAAAGGCCTGGGTCACGTAGCACCGCCTGGACGGCTAGCCTCCGCATGCCCGCCGCCGAGCCTCCCATAATGAAAGCCGCCGCATCGAAGAAGCAGTCGCCTGGTGTGAAACGGAACCCCGTGCACTCCTGCATCCCCAAAGACCGTTGCAGCCTGGACAGACCGTCCCCTCCCCCTGGGGCCCGGCCCTCCAGCAAAGCCTTTGTCAGTGCGGTGCTCGCCGGGGGCGGAGGAGGGGGCTCCGCTTGCCCCGGCGGATGAGGGGCCACCCCTTGGTCCTCGCGTGGCAGAGGTAGTGGCGTGCAGACGCACCTGGTGTCGTCTTCGCCCAGCCCACAGCAGGTCGGGCACACCATCCTCGAGCAGTGACCACACTCCCCATGGTGCACGGCCGTGGTGAAGAGCGATTTGTACCCAAGAAAGTGCCGAATTTTCGGACTTGGTCCGATTTGAACGATTTCCGTGCCTCTTGCAACCCCCATGAGGGGGGGGCTGCTGTTTCGGGTTCTTCCGGTGGTACATGCTGGGGTGTCAGGACAGGGAATCCTGCTCGCTGTACCCGGTGATCCCTGACGCAGCCAGGAAGTGGAGAGCCTTGGAACCCTGGTTGAGGCCTGTAACACCCGGCCTTCCTGCCACTTGTGGCATTGTGGAGTGGAGGTGGTTATGGAGAAGGTTCTCTCTCCGTCCGGTCAAGCACAACCGTCCTCTCCAGCCAGGGGTCATCTACTTTCCAAACAAGGGCCAGGAACATGCTCAAACAAACCAATTGATCAGAAAATCTGGGTTGCCGTGGAATCATTGAGCATTGGGGAGTGGTTTGCCCCCTTGCTGCGTATGACATGTCCATTTTTGACGATTTTTGGGCAGAATTTGGTGCGTGGGACCTTTCGATTTTCATGAATTTTTCGGAATTTCGTGGGGACCGGTACCCCATTTGAGGGCCAAAAATCTCATTTCCGAGGCCTGGGAATGGTCGCAGTGGCCTCAGATGTCCAAAAACGTTCAATTGACCTCTCCTCGAAAAAAAATTCGAAAGGTCCCCCCTACTGGCACCCCGGATTAGGACATGTCTCTGGGGGTGTCCGGGGGGCATTTTTGGCCCATTTTTGGCTGGGGAAAATGGGCCACTTTTCACGATTTTTTCGGTTTTTTGTCCGGACCGGCACCGCATTTGAGGGGCAAAAATCTGATTTCCGAGGCCCGGGAATGGTCGCAGTGGCTTCATTTGGCCAAAAACGTTCAATTTACCCTTCCCCAAAAAAAAATTCGAAAGGGTCCCCCTCAGGCGTGTATCTATTTCACGGAATGAAAATAGGAATTTGGGGGAAAAATATTTTTTTGCACTATTTTTTTGCACTTTTTTCCTTTGGATTTTATTGTGACCCTACTTGGTATTGGCAGAAAATTTTTATGTTCCCGGTCTTGGAGGTGCTCAAACATTCAAAAGAACACATTTTCCGTGGCCAAAAAATTTTTTGCACCCGGAGGTGGGGATGGGGGTGGTGGTCACTACTTTTTTGCACCATTTTGCTTTGGGTTTTATTGTGACCCTACTTGGCATTGGCAGAATTCTTTTATGTTCCCGGTCTTGGATGTGCTCAAACAGTCAAAAGAACACATTTTCCGGGTGCAAAAAAATGTTGCACCTGGGGGGTGGAGAGGGGGGTCGGAGGGCGGTGGTGTGAGAGGCTTGCTCTCGAGCTCAAACCAACAGATGTTCACTACCGTGGCCTCCGGCGGCTGGGGGGCTCCGCCCCCCAGACCCCCCTGTGGCGTGTCTTTGCGCGACAATTTATCGTCCCCCCATGCGACATGTGCTATCTGTCAGTTGTGTTGTACTTGAGCGTATGCGACTATGGAGCCAGGCCAACAGACGTTCGCTACCGTGGCCTCCGGCGGCTGGGGGGCTCCGCCCCCCACACCCCCCTGTGGCATGTGCCTGGTCTTGGAGCCAAGCCCTTGCGCGTACGGGGCTGCGGCATGTCGGTTCCAGCACCCTCGCGGGAGGCTGGGCCCGAGCACTGATCTCTAAGAGACGAACCACCTTGCGAATGCGATCGGGTTTGCGGGCTTGCGGCCATGACATCTCGAAAGGGTCGTCGTGGGCCCGTGATCATGTTTCGGGTTCGACTTGGTGGGCATCCGTGGCGATTCGCGGAACCACGTGTATGTGTGCGAGGAAGCAAAGAGATAACACACCAGGAGCCACGCAGCACCAGGTCGACCTGGATCTGATCGAGCTCAGGGGGAAGGAAGCACAGTCACCAAAGTGATATCACCGCCGGCCTCAACCACCAAACTGCAACCGCAGAAGTTCCGCTATTCTCACAAGGGAAGGCGCCCTGGGATGTAGCAGTGATTTGTGTGCAGCGCCATCAAGTGACACTGACCGCCTTGAACAGAGAGGTAGTGTACAGATGGCGAGCAGTGGGAGGGCGTGCTGTGTCCTTCCACTTCCCCATCTACCTCCATTCGTTCACCGTTGTTGATAGCGATTTTTTCGCCATTTTTTCGAATCGTATGCATCGGTCAGGCCGAGTGAATCAAAATAGCGCAAAAATCACACCAAAATCTGTGTCTGAGGCACAGAAATCGTGCAAAAAAGCACCCAAAAAAAGTGCAAAAAAACCAAAATAGGATTTCGAAAATTGGCCAAAATACCCCCAAAATAGAGCCACACCTGGTCCCCCTACAAATCGCCGGTCTTAGGAAATTTTTTTTTGGGCACCCAGACAGGGCTGTTCCTAACTGGGGGGCTTGTTCCCCACTTTCAGGATTCTGAACTTTTTTTCTAAGAATTTTTGTAAGGGGGAAAAAAGTTTTTTTCTAAGAATTTTGTTAGGGGATTTTTTTTCTAAGGTTGTTTCGCAGAGGAAAAAACGTTTTCTAAGTTTTCCCCAGTCGACAGGGCGCGCACAAGGATGGAAGGGAAGTCTGTCCCCCGTACCGTTCGCCTTGCTGGCCAACTGGAGAGCCAGACGTTCACTACCGTGGCCTCCGGCGGCTGGGGGGCACCGCCCCCCAGACCCCCCTGTGGCATACGTCTCGTACTCAAGTCCTTCGAATCCCATCAGGTCGGGGTCCAACCACTCCAGTCGCCTCTGAGGACGCAGCCAACTCGCACAGAATCTGTACGCCCACACGAACAGATGTTCGCTACCGTGGCCTCCGGCGGCTGGGGGGCTCCGCCCCCCAGACCCCCCATGTAGCGTGTGCCCGTCCATCTATCTCACTTCCCCGGGTCCAGTGCAGCATAGGAGGTCAGCACCACATCCATGAAGCGCTTCTTCGAAGCCTGACTGACATCGGACAGGAGGTCGGGCTTCCCCACCTGGGAGGTACACTTGCCGCGTTCGCGACATGCGTGACACGCAACACGCTACCTGAAACGTGAGTGTGCCTTGCTAACACGAGCATTTCAACGGTCTGCCGACGACCGTTCCCCAAACCAGTAAACCAGCAGTTTTGGAAAATCGGAGAGATCACCCTACTGTGCTGAATATGGTGCGCACCACTGCAAAAATCCCCGGGAGCTTTTGGGCTTTCAGACCTGAAGGGGCCAGCAGGTGGGTGGCGTCGGGGAGTGGCAGCTTTGTAACTGTCCTCCAGCTGCTGGCATGTCCAGCCCTGCGAGAGTGCCAAGGTGTATTGAGTCCCTGCGGAGCACAACCCCCGATGAGAATGAGTGCCAGATGATCCTCATTCATTTTCAGCTGTAACGCGCATGAGGGGCACTCTCTGCCGCAAGCATCTCTGGGCATCACCCGAGAGCTGTCACATGATGACGCGGAGAGAAATCAGAGAAAAAGTCCCGCCTGACGGGCACGCGCCTGGAAACTGTGGGGGGGCGAGCAAAAAATCCCTTGTAAAAATTCTTAGAAAAAACCTGGTTCCCCGACCCAAAAAACCTGGAAAAAGGGCTCGTTCCCCGCCCAGGCCTGCACCCAGATTTCAAAAATTTTCAAACTATTTTCTGGACCAAAAATCAAACTATTGAGGTCCTGGCCGGACATGTCCGGGGGGGGGGGGGGGTCAAAATTGGATTTCCCGAATTTCCGGGTCCGGACATGTCCGCCCGGACATCCGGACACCAGAAAATGTCCGCCCGGACATGTCCGCCCTGTCCGGGGCGGACATTTCTGGATGTCCGGATGTCCGCCCGGACATGTCCGGGCGGGAAATTCGGGAAATGTCCGGGGGGGGGGGGGGGGGGGGGGGTCAAAATTGGACCCGGACATCCGGACACCCGGATTTCCCGGTCCGGGCCTGTCCGCCCTGAAAACGCCTAAGGGGCCGGGGGAAATCCAGGAAATTCGGGAAATCCAGGAATATGAAGAATCCTCCTTTGGCCGGGAAAAATTTACTATATTTTCCCGGCGATTTTTAGCAGGGATTTCAGCCATTTACTATATTTTCCCGCTGAAAATCACTATATTTCCCGCCCAGTATAGAAAATTTCCCGCTCCCTGCAAAATTTAGCTGAAAACCAGCCGGGAAAAAAAATTTCCAGCCCGGTAATAATATGACTGTACGATCCCGGCTCCTCACAATTTTGGCTGAGGTTCTATATTACCGGGAATAAAATGTAATGAATACGACGCGCGGTATGGTTTTTTTTATTTTGGGTATCGACGACCTCCAGCCTGGCGGAGGGCGACAAGACGACCAGGCTGGGTTAATTGATTGAGTATTTCGCATGATTCTTGTTTTTTTTGCTGAAAACCCCACACCCACCCACCCCTCCCCCTCCTGCATATTCACGGCTTCCAAACCGAGACACACAACCCGGGATTCGATTAGATTGAATCAAACCTAAGGGGTGTATGTGTGCCCCCTGTCTGTCGTCACCTCCACACCCACCACCAGCAGCCGTTGGATCAACCATCAACAGAATCTGACACATAACCACAAGAAGGGGACTCACACAACTTTGGGTCATGATTCGCGGCCTTTTTCCCCACCCAATCGAAACATGGTACGCACACACACGATAGGTCTGTGAAGGGGAGGGAGGGGCGGCAAGTCACCCCCTTGCCACTCGCCCCCCCCACCCCCCCTTCCCCTCCCCGCTCAGAAGAACCTCGGTTGTCAACAAGAATCGGTCACACAAGGCACACCAAGGCCGGATGCAAGGTGGCAGAGGGACCCCACCCAGGCAAACAGATGACAATCGCCAAACAATCTCTCTGCCCCCCCCCCTCCTATTAGAGGGCTGTTTGTTTGCTCATCAGCCACCACCGGCATGAGGTAACGGCCCGCAGACAGATGATTGGGGCCCGGTGACTGCGTGCAGTCCTGGCGGCCTGGAGCTGTTGTGGTAGGGCCAGCGCAGGAGCGCATGCAGGCTGTTTGGGAAGGTGTTGTACCCCAACGGTGCCAAAACGTGGTTCCTCCTCCCCCGCCCCCCCCTTCCTTTTTATCTTGGTATCGGCGGATGCCAATCAGGCAGTGACGTGTCACAATGCTGCCCGAAGCTGGGTTGTGTCTTAGAGTAAAGACTCCATTGGGGGCCCTCGCTACGAGTCACTGTGAGTCACGAGTCGTCAGTTGTCAGCCAAACATGGCTGACTTCTCACTTTTTCTCACTCAGTCACACTTGGTAGCGAGGGCCCCCATTATTTTAAAAAACCTTTCTTGAAAAGCAGCGATACCCGCGTGCACAACAGGGGTTGGCAATACGCAGCACACGGGGAGTGGGGGACGAGAGGCAAATATTGGAAAACGGGGAAAGGGAAGCTCGGGGCGGGGGGCAGGCATAAGACACACACACACACACGTTCAGTTGTTGAAACCAGACAGACTTCGGGTGGGGTGGGGGATGTTGGCGGAGGGTGGTATGGGGGAGAGAGAGAGGGGGGGGGGGGGGGGGACGAATACGCAGAGCAAAACAAAGCAAAAAAAACACGGTGATAAAGGCCAAACTGCCACCACCTCCTCCTCTACCCCCCCCCCCATCCCCGTTCACCGTCCACTCAAATAGAGCCTCTGGGGAGGGAGAGGCGCTTCGCTTCTCTCCACCCTCACCACCGTTGCGGTTGGGCGGCAGCTTTTTCTTCCTGCCAGCCAACTACCCCTACCCTCTACGCGTCCTCCTCGCTAGGGTTGGGGCGGTTCTCGCTGACCACCGCAGCACCCGACTCGTTGAGGGTGCTGTACTGCTTGCTGCGGCGCTCCTCCTCGCGGAGGCGACGCTTCTCCTCGTTCTTCGCAGCCTTCTTCTTCGCCTTCTGCTCCGTCTCGTACTGCATGCGGGCAAGGCTGTCCTTCTTGAAGAGAAGCATCAGCAGACCAGCCACCACAAAGGAGCCCGACTGGATGTACCCCGCAACGTGCACACGCGACTGCTGGTCCAGGGTGGACTGCGGGATCGGGGTGGGGACCGGGGTGGGGAAGGACGCAGGGGAGGGGGTGTGGCTGGAGTTGTCCACGCTCCCGATGTAGTGGCCCAGGGAGAGCGACATGATGAGGCCGATGTACTGGCCCATCATGACGACACCTGCGGAGGCGACGGAGGGGGAGGCGGGGTACACAGTCTCCGCGGCAAGCTCCAGTGCGACAGAGAAGCACGGCTGGGAGAAGAACCCGAACAGACCGGCAGAGGCCAGCAGCTTCGCCTTGTAGCTGCTCTGGTGGTCCTCCGCGTCCTTCCGCAGGGCGACGAGCATCATGATCTGCAGCAGCACGGCAGCAGCGAAGTAGATAGCGATCAGCGCCTCGCGGTGGAAGGGGCGCTTCCCGAGGAAGGCGGCAACGGCACCGGCACCGATGACACCCGGCAGGATGGTCATCACACCAGCCATGCCGACGGTGCTGCTGTCGTAGCCGAACGGCTTCATGATCTGCGAGATGATGACGGCGATGCAGTTGATCTGCCCGAACCCGAACCCGAAGGCGAAGGCGCACAGCCAGTAGTTGCGGTTCCACAGCAGCTTCACCTCGGAGGTGAAGGCGATGGGGTTCTCCTGCAGGCGGTCAGCGATGGCGGCCTCAGAGGGGTCGTGCTTCGGCCTCTCGCGGATGAAGAGGAAGACAAACAGAAGCATGGCCACAGCGATGATCATGTGGATCAGGTTCAGCTTCTTGATCTCGTCCCCGATGCTGCTCTCGTCGTCGTCAGACTTGACGATGAGGGGAGACAGACCCATGCCCAGCCCGATGCCGAAGGGGTTGCCCAGAGCGGCGATGGCCGTGGCCAGCACACGCTGGTGGTTTGCGAACCACTTCAGGGACACCATGCCGAGCAGCTGCGAGATGAACGGCCGCGCAAGCCCAGAGAGGACCTGCCCGACAACCAGCAGCCAGAAGGTGGAGTGGTCCGTCCCGAAGTAACGCACAATACCACCCAGACCCGTCAGTGCGGCGGCGAGACGCACAGACCACCCGAATCCAAGTTTCTGTGAGGAGGGGGGCAAAAAATAAGGGTGTTTGTGCGGTGGGTGAGATCTCAGGGCTGGCAATGGGGTTGACGGGCAGCAGCGGAAACACCAAAGGAGAGAGCGCGTTGAGGGGTCAGCGCACCGGCAACGCGGGTTGTGCCACAATGGGGACGGGTGGAGGACCCTTCACGTTAGGCTGGACCATACCTTCACCAGGGGTGCCGCGCACCACACGACAGGGCCGTACGTCGCCGAGAGGCACAGCGAGAGCATGTTCACGGAGTTGGTGCTGACATCGAAGTGCGTAGCGAGGGAGTCAGCGATGGGGGAGTAGGTCAGCCACAGGGCGGCGTTCACCAGGTTGAGGAAGAAGACGCATGCCAGCACAACCCACCTGTAGGAGGTGGTGGCGTAGTAGATGCTGCTGGCATCGGAGACGGGGACGCCACCCACAGCAGAGTTGTTGTCGGCGGGGCTGCTGTCCCCGTTGTTCTCGTTAATGTTAGCGCGCACTATCACCGTCTTCTCGTTCGTGTCACCTACCTGCATTGTTGCGCTTTGTGTATCAGGGAGGGGCAAGCCTGGTGTGGGGGTATGCCGGGTGGAGGTTGCGAGATAGAGGTAACAGTGACACCACTGGGCACATTTGGAATCATCTCCAGGATATAGCCCTTTCCCTCCAACTGCAACTACCGCAGTGTCTATCTGTGGGCGGGCAGACGTCGGTCTAGCATATGGGGGGAGGGGGTGTGTGGGTGCACCATCAACACCCACCTGGCTGCCTGCATGAGTGTCGACCATCACGAATTACGGAGGCGGTGTGGGGGGATCTGCATCCGGCACCAGAGCCTGGCGTTTGCTCCCCCCCCCCCCCAGTACCCACATCCCCTCTCCCGCCCGCCCGCCCCAAACCGTTCGCTATCAACACCACCACCGCCCCCACGCGCCTGCCCCGCTGTGTGGAGTGGGAGAGGGCAGGTCTGAGACCTGTTGTCGCGCAGATTGTCGAGCACTGTCGGGCCAGATAGCAATTCTCACTGGCTCGCCCCTTCAGAGAAATACTGTTCGTTCTGTGAAACTGAGGGGCTAAACAGTGTGTGTGTGTGTGTGCGGCATGGTTTGAACGAGTTGCCACGAATTTTAATTTTTTTGGCAGCTATTGTCAACGAACACAAAAACTGTCTTGATTCCGCTTGAAGGTGAGTTAGTAAATCCATTCCTCGCAAACTGCAACAGGGCGGGTACCCAACTTTGGCATACTTCAATCTCAAGGCAGTGAAGGGTATATGCAGTGCTGCGGGATTCTGGCCAGTTCCTTCACGACGTACTTCGTCCCATCGCGATGCAACTAGGAAAATATGTACAGCAGGGTTGACACAGTCAACAGGCAACCAGAAGGCAGTAGAATATACGACGAGGTTCATCCAGAAACTCAGAAAATTTTGTTTGTGTCCTGCACAAGTCATCGCAGTTGTTGCGTCTGGGGAGGGGCGGGGGGGAGCGGTCGGGCGTGCATCGAAGCGCAACAAAGGAGGATAGTCAGAATCACCGTAAACATGAAATCACAAAAGACGCAACGCAGGATGGGGCTAGCAGGTCGGGGTAAGCGGGAGGCCGTCAATCAAGGTTGACACAGCCAGAATCATCAATCGTACCAGCATCCCGTAAAAGCGGAGGGATTTTGGCGAATGCCCTGGCAGGTTCGGATGTCTTCAGATCTGCCACGTCGCTAACTCGAAGGTCATCCTGAACCAGAAGCGAGACACTTTAACAGGCAGTATTAAGAACGGTCTCCATCAGACACGTTGAAGACAGAGAAGGGGCACCCAGTGATGAAGCAGGCCCAGCAGATCCCGTCGGCGAGGAGTGGTGTTTTGCACACCAATAACCCGCCAACCTGAAATATGAGAGGAACAACAGATGGCAGAGGTGGCAGTGCACTTTAGCCCCACTTTGGCATGGGAGAAGTGACGACGGCAAAGATGCATGTATGCAGCTATACTATGACGACATCATGCAGTGTCGCGTGCGGTACCTTGCTGGATCGTAACGTGACAAGATTACAAACCAAGAACTGTCATAGACGAGAGCGTCCAGCAAGGTTAATGGGTTTCGACCCTCGGCACGACCTTGCAAGCGATGTGCAACATCAGGCCGATATGATATCGTTTGGTATTGACAATCAGAACGGGAGTGAGGCTCGAAACTGTCCCATCGGGCGCCATATTATTTTTGAGTTCTTGGCAACGTGCCGTGGCGGTGGCCAGGACCCACCACTTGCCTCTTCTTTTGACACCTAAAAAAATAAATCTAACGGCGGAAGAAAATAAGGCAGAAATGAATCGTCCATCACCACCGAAACAGGTTCAGGCCCACCAGGATTGTGTGGCGGCAATCGCCTTTCACTTCCCCTTGTCGTTCCACCTGACAAGGCCCCTTGTTGGAAGCCGAATAAGAGGGCGCCCAACTTGCCCCCATCAACTGTGAAATGCGAGGGCAGATCGCCGCGCAGAAAGAGGGATCCGAAGGGGGGGGAGGGGCGTGTGGGATACATTCTTCGATAGGCTTCCACGACCCACCTCAGAACGCAGACCCCACCCCACCCCACACCCCCCCCCCCTTCTCCGCCCAACAAAAGAATCCTCTCAGGACCTGCCGCTGCAGCACCACCCCCAAGCCCTTCTCAGCTAGAGTAAGGCAGTCCCACAACCCCCCCCCCCCACACCCCGGGCAACCCCGCACAACCCACACTACCCCCGGGACACAGCACTCCCCAAGGGAGGATTGCCCGTCAGTCATGCTGGCCGGTCCAACAACACCACCAACCTGCGCAACACCCAAAATATGGGACAACCCCCCAGCTCCGCCCCCCTTACCCTCCTTAACCTATGGTATGGTGCGAACCGTTCTGTCTGCAGAGGCAGTCTGGAGGCACGGTATAAAGAAGAGGGAGAGAGATGGTGACCCTTCGCTTCGCAGGATGGGATGAATCCCCTCAAGGCTATTCGCGCGGGAGGTGGATGTCGGAGGTGGCAATCGAGGTGGCGGCATGCCCTGTGATGTGTTTGTCCGACCAGATGTCTGCGGCAGATAGGGCAGACTGGCGCGCGACCCGCGCCCCGTGGCAGGCAAAGCCGATGAGGAGCAGGGGGTACCCCAGCACAGCGGCAATAGCCACTACAGTGTGCTCTATTTGGTGCGACTCGCGCACGGTCAGGATAACCCCACCGACTGCGACAGGGAACATGAGCACCGGGCTTAATCTGAGCAGGTATGCCCAGAACCACGGCACCTGGTGCTTCCCGTTTTTGTTGATGCGGTCCGCAACATCCTGCACGTCGCTGTCGCGCCTCCCCGTTAGGTACCCTGCAGATACCGCCTGGCATACGGCTGTGGTGCAGGGGGTGGTGGGGAGGGGGGGAGCAGGCCAAACTCAACAGGTGGCGTGTTGGGGAAGCAGGGTTTGTGTGTGTGGGTGGGTGGTGCTGTTGGGAGGCCCCGTGGTGTGTTGTGGTGTGGTGTTGTGGGCATACCGGCCAGAGGGACGGCGGTGCGGACGAAGAATCGGTCCATTTCTGTCACCATGTCGTATCCGATGCTGTGGGGGGTGATGTGGCGTGCGGCGGCAAGAAGGGGCAGTCAACATGCAAGCATGGGGTGGTGTGTAGCCTCCTGGTACATGTGCCAAACGGGCCGTGGGGCCCGGCCCATACTTATGGGCTTTCCCCGACCCAACAAGCGTTAGTGCCTGCATGCACACGGCACTGGCATACCTGCCGACGGCAAAGGGGATCGCACCTGCGCATGAAGCCACGCACACAAAAGCGGACAGCAGCCTGACGGATGCGTTCTCGAACAGGTCGTGAAGGATGCCCAAGAGGGCGATCGACCATGAGTGCAGCGTGACAAGTCCCTGCAAGAGGAGGAAGGGTACGACGAAATCAAACAGGTCAAAAAAACAGGCTCTGAGACACCCCCACAATGGGCCTACACGATAGACACTTAAGCAGCGTTGCGAGAGGTTTGCCCCGCATGCGGCACACCACACATTGCAGGATGCACCGCACATACGGAACAGATGGCAGCGTAGTACAGCATGCATGCCAGGAGGTTTGCCGCACCTTCGTCAAGGTGTGAGGTGACGAAGGCGTACGCTGCGAAGGTGAGCTCGTACCCCGTGCTGGACAGGGCTGTGCTGTTGTCGAACAGCGGCGGCGTCCCGCCCTGCCCGGGCGAGGGCATGTAGAGGCGGGCAGCCAGGGTGGGGTCCTCTGCTGCATCCCGCAGGAACTTTGCGAGGTCTGGCACGCTGCGAATCGCGGGGAAGTTCTTTTGTGCCGCGTGCTGCATTGCACCGAACACCGCAAATGCCGCCATCCCGCACAGCAGCGTGCTCACCAAATGCACCGCGATGACAATCTTGCTGTACTTCACCGCATCCCTCACTGTGTCGTTGAAGGAGCCGAAGGCCACCAGCACCGCAGTGCAGATATTGCAAGAGAACAGCGCATGCGACACCCCGTCAACCAACAGCGTTGCGGTGATCCCCTCAGACGGGAGGAAAAAGTCGGCAATGCCCCCCCCGGCACCCTCGAGGGTGGAGACTGCATGCAGCAGCAGCCACATCTGCGCCACTAATGACACCAGCAGGGTGGACTTCGCCGCCGAGGCCGACACCACCACGCCATCCAGGGAGAAGGTGTAGACGATGCCCCACACGGCAACCAACGCCAGCACCAGCTGCACCGACACCGTGCTGCCTGCCTCGGCAATGTCGTTGACGAAGTGATTCCTGATGCGCGCCGCCAGCGGCGGCTGCCCCGAGGTGAGTGTCTCCGGGAAGGGCGCGCCGGTGGCGGGGTCGGTGGGCGGGGCGGACACCGCCCACGGGAGGGGAAAGAAGAGGCTGTCGTAGAGGTAGACGCTGAGGTAGGCCACCACAGAGCTGTAGCACCAGGCTGCGACGAGTGACATGTAGCCTGCGCCGACACCGACGCTCGCGCCACGTTTGTCTATCTTGCTGAAGGCGCTTTTTGCAGCTTTCTGGCGGATCTGCCCCAAGGAGAGCTCAAGGAGAAGCATTGGCCACGCCAGCACGACGAGTGCGACTGTATACACCCAGATAAACGCACCGCCGTGGATCGCTGCAACCCAGGGGAGGCGGAGGCCAGTGGCGATGCCGCCACCCGCGGCCACACACATCGCCACAAACCCTGAAGGATTTTTCCATCTCTCTCGAGTCAACCCCATATGGTAATCCATTTCCCCGGCTCACGCCTCAAAGGCAGAGAGGAGAAGGAGAAGGGTGTGCGTGGTATGCCCGGTCTATAACCCAGGCAAGATGTGGTGGTTTGTGTGTATCGATCTGGTGCAGTCGTGTGTTCTAATACTGGTTGGTGCGTCCTTTTTCGCCCTCTTTGGAGATGTAACGCAGAAGCCGTCGACACTGCCTCACCCGCCCCCTCCCTTTTGTCACTGGAGCCGCATTTGTGGTGGGTGTGTATAGAAGAGGGAAGCCTTTTTTTAAAAACGGCCTGCCGATCTCAGGGTTTGAAAACCGGCGAGTATGTGTAGGAAAGTCTTGTGTATAGCGCCTGTCGGGTGTGTGTGTGTCGATATCTGCAAACATCACATCATGATTGGGCCCATCAGGCCTACCGCAGTTGGGCATCGTGCGATCCGGAATTGGTTCTAAAGGGGGGTGTGGTGTATGGATTGAGAGGGTGGAATCCCAGTGTCTGCGTGCCGCCTTCTGCCTGCAGTCGCGAGTTTTTCCCGTCAGAAACAGCCGTGGATTTTTTCGCATTTCAAAAAGACCCATCCTAGCGCTCGGCGCCTCCTGCACAACACCGAAGGACATCGCCAAAGTATTTCCCACCAGGCAAACAACACCACACCCTCAAAGCTCGGGCAGACGTTACAAATGCTTCAACGGATATGGGTTGTCCGATTTGTCCGGACACACTGTGCCTACGTTTGGTTTATACCCCACCCCCTGACTCCCGTAAAAAAGTATCACTTCTTTTCTGCTGCTCTCCATCGCGACTACGGTTGTACTTCGGATGATGCCTTGCCGCATACACACCTCACCCCTGACAGTGTGCAGATCACAGTTAGCAGAGAGTTGAAGAACGCCTTCCACGCGAAAGACGTGACGTCAAAAAAAACAGACCGGGCGGCACCACTACCCACAACACACCCTTTCGTTGTAAAGGGATGCGTAACGGCAGGGCGCTCCGTTTGAGCTCGCCTTCAATCTCCCGTCCCCCCTTCTGCTCCCTAGAACAAAAAGGGCACCCGCTTCACGAGGAATTGCACTCTAGGGGATGCACCACCCCCCGCTCACACTCACACACGTGAATCATCATTTTTATTATACTAGTGGTGTCACTTTATTGAATTCTCCTCACAAATTGTGGACTCGTAAAGTGAAATAAATTTACTTTATTTTCCCGTGTGACTTTATTTTCACTTTATTTTCCCGGCACTTTTCACTGTATTTTCCTACCGTTTTGGCACCCCCTCTCCAAATTTTTTTTGGGAAATTTTTTTTGGCACCAGTTCCCTACACAAGGTGACCAACCCTAGAACTGTCGGCCTGTCGAGCGGCCAGTCGGTCGGTCGGCCGACAGCAAAAAAAATTCGAAATTTTTTTTTGCCACGAGAGAGATTTTTCAGAAAATTGTGGGTGGTTTTTTCGGGTGGGCAGAATTCGACCCAAACCACCTGCCGGTGAAAGTGCAAGAAACCCATGCGTGTCTGCTCAATCGGATCATTCAATAAAGCGACACCCTCGTATAATAAAACATGGTATGACAAAGGTCTTAATAAGAAAAGGATCTTTTCACTTCTTTCTTAAGACGTCTTAATGCAGGTGCTGCATTAAATTTCTTAAATTAATGACCCCCATTATTTTTAAGAAATGCAGGATTTCTTAAGATTTCTTAATGAAATGATGGACATTATTTCCATATCTCCCAGCATTAAAAATGTCCATCATTCTGGAAAAGATCTTTTAAGATCTTTTTCAGAATGATGGACATTAAAATGCTAGGCATTAAGAAACACGTCTTAAGAAATCAGTAAGAAATCTTTAAGAAATGGCCCTTTCGGCATTACATTACTGGGGGGGCAATTAATCGTAAGTAGTCGAATAATCGTAAGGGGGCGATTAATTGTACAACATTTTCTGGGCCATTTATACGTAAATTTGTTTTGAATAGTCGTAGGGGTTACGATTATTCACTTTTGGCCAAATTTCTGACTTTTCCTCAGAAGATCAAGCAACAGGAACAGCAGGGATCCCACTCAGGCTGTACAAAGTGGAGAATCGGTCGTCATAGACCAGTGATTGAGTCACCCCACATGTCGGAGCACACATGCCCCGAGTTTAATGGGTGGAAGAGAGTATGGTTTGAGGCCCCCCCGCCCCCAGGTTCCCTGCCAGTGAGGTGAGCCTGGGGGGGGGGGGCACCAAAATTCTGGGGTGGCCCATACGCAACCTCAGGAAGATGGACACAGTCCAGAAACTGTACCCCACAAGGAACAGATGTTCACTACCGTGGCCTCCGGCGGCTGGGGGGCTCCGCCCCCCAGACCCCCCTGTGGACTCTCTTTGCATTCTCTGTACCACCTCGAAGGGTGCACCCGAGCCAAGCACCCAAGCATGGGAACTAGGCTGGAAACTGATACAGTCATTGAAATAGATCGGGACAGCCAGGGCTCCCAGTCACCGTCATACGAAGGGACTATGCGAACTGGAGACGGCGCAAGAGCAGGTGCAGCTGTGCTGTATTCTTGAGGGCTCCCGCTACGTCAAAAACCACGCCCTCATCCAAACGTAAGGACTGAGCCAAGGCGTCAATCCCTTCGGACCTCGTCAGCGCCCCAGGAACACAGGCCCCGTCATCGGTATTCGACGCGTGCCCCGCGCACGCCAGCCAACGACGCTCTGGTGCTGGGGATGGGGTCGAGGGGGTGGTGTGGCAGGCAGGGAAGTGCACGGGACCAGAAAAACCATTCGACGGTCGAGCGCGCACTGGGTGTGGAGGGTACCTAAAAAACGGGTCACAGGGTCCGACATCGGGTGTCGGACCCCACCGTGTGCCCATCTGGATGACTCAAGCGCCTCACACCGGGTCCCTCCCCTCCTGGTGGCCCACCGGGGTGCTATGGCCAGTTTCCACCGGTGCTGTTGCTGTGTGCACGGAATGCCGGTGAGACAGGCCGAGAATGCGACCCACACCCACCCCCACCCCACCAATTGACATTCTGAACAGCAAAACGGGTAAATTTTTGCCAAAAGTGAATAATCGTAACCCCTACGATTATTCACCACCGTTGAAAATTTGTAAATTTTGGGACACCCGATTTATACAGACCGCGTCGCTAAATAATCGTAGGGGTTACAATTATTTGACCCCCCCCAGTAAGACGTCTTAAGAAATTTCGAGATATCTTAACATTTCTTGCAAGATCTTTGTCATACCATGAATAAAAGTAATGTATTTTAGGTAAATAAAAACATCAATTTCCCTTCTGGGGGTGTTTGTTGCACTCGAGGGCATATTTCCCTCGCTTCGCTCGGGAAATATGCCTCTCGTGCAACACACCCCCAGGCGGGAAATAAAGTGTTTTTATTTACCTATAATAAATAGCTATTTTTGCATTTATGCAGAACCGCCACGAAGAGCCTGCAACGTATGACGATTCACGCGACGCCACACAACACTGCGAGTTTGAAACTGCCCTACTGGTGCGAGGGAGAAGGTGGGGAGACGAGTCTAGAGCAATGGCGCGAGTTCAACATAAATACGAGGGAGGTGGTGGTGGGGCGAAGGAGGTGGAGAAGGGGGTGGGAGGGATCGCACGCGTAGCGTCATGCGCTTGAGAAAGTATGGGGGTGGGGGAGAGGGAAGCAGTTTTGTAGACAGGCAAAAATTTGCGCGAGTTCCAAGTCTCAGCGTGTGTGTGTGGAAGGGATATAACGAAGAAGAAAGGGGTGCCTTCACTACGGGGTAAATATCATGCCAACCTTCCGCCAATTTCCAGCTCGGCTTCGCTGGAAAATGCACCAAAACACCCTCCCGCCCCGTAGCGAAGACCACCAGAGAGTACAGAAATAGAGACAGGCAGATACAGCGGCCCCACCCCACCTGCCGTTCTACCCCCGGTTGACGCTCGGAACCTGTGTCACCCTGGGGGCTACAGGGCAAAGCCATCACGCCAGCAGCACACCTGCTCCTCCCTCTCCGGGAACCACTCGAGAGAAAGAGACGACAGCCCGCACACACACACCACCCACCCACCCACCCACCCCCTCTCCAGAAGAACGATAGATCATCCGCGTCGCCTTGCTGCCCCCCGGGGGGTTCCCAACCCCTGCTGCCGACGGCACCCCTCTCACAGCTTTGCCGGGGGCAGGTAGCTCGCGAAGCGTGCAGGGGGTCGGGGCAAGCCTGCCCGAAGGAGGGACACATATGTGAATGCACGGATCTGCTCGTCAAACTGCTTTGCCTGCGAAGACCCGGCGTTGCCCTGGAGGCCGCGGGCGTACACGCCGTGGCAGATGGAGGCCATGCGGGTGGTGTTGAGCACCTCCCAGAAGCGCCACTCGTCTGCTGAACACGATGTCCAGTTTGCGCGGCGGAAATACGCTGCATGGAGGTCTTCCTTTGACGGTGTGCCTGCGGGGCGCGACGCAGCCTCTGCGAATCCCCTCAGCTTGCTGACGGAGGACGGCACGGCAAAGGAGAGCAGGCAGTAGCACAGATCCAAGGCAGGGTGACCCAGCGTGCAGATCTCCCAGTCGAGAATGGCGAGAATGCGCGGCTCTGTGGGGTGCAGCATCAGGTTTCCCAACCGGAAGTCGCCGTGCACGATGCGTGGCTTCTCCTGCTCGGCCTGCGGGATGCGCTCCTGCAGCCATTGGAACAGCGACTTCAGGTCATCCGGTGAATACCGTTGGCCCATACCCTTCTGCACGATGGAGTCGCCCATGGCGACCTGCCTCGACCAGGTCTTGATCTGCCGGGCCCCGAACCCCGCGGGCTTCCCGAGCGACGCGAGCCCCACCGCGTTGACATCAACGGCATGCAGGGATGCCATGACACGCATCATCTCACTCCAGATGGCGCTGCGGTCCTCAGGGGTCCAGCTCTCGAGGCGCTCGTCCGACAGGACACGCCCGTTGATGTAGTCCATCACATAGAAGGTCTGCCCGCAGATGGAGTGATCCTCGCACAGGAAGTACACCTTTGGGACAGGCACATCGGTGTTCTGCAGGGCATGCATCACGCGGTACTCACGCTCCACCTGATGGGCGCTGGGGAGCAGCTTGCCCGGGGGCTTCTTGCGCAGCACGTATTTCTTGTCAGAGCCCTGAAGCGAGATGCAGTAAGTCGGGTTGCTCATGCCGCTGTCGAACTGCCGAAAGGGCAGTGCCTCGCCTGTGGGGAAGTCGCCGATCCGCTCCCGCAGCAGGCGCACAACAGAGGCCTCATTGATAGGCAGACGCACCTCGATGGTGCCAGGGGGGTGGCCCGTCATAGTGTAGAGGCTGTCTGGTGGCGGGGAGGGTGGTGGGCGAGCAGAGTGGATGTGGGGGTCAGGGTCTGGTCGAGATACCCTTTCGTGCAAGAGGATTTTTTTCCCCGGCAATGGGAGGAGGGGGAGGGGGTCGTGCACGGCATTTTTTTTGCCTCGGGGGGCCAGACCGGCGCCTGCCGCACTAGGCTTTTGTCTCCCTCTGGATAGAGGGGTGTTTGTGTGTGGTTTTTGCCTCCGGCGTTTGCAGCCTGTGATCTGCCGCAGCCAGGCGGGTAGCAAGAATGCCACCGCAGAGCCACGGTCGCATGCTGCGCCACTCTTGAGTCGCTGGTTCAAATGCATGCCAGGGCAGCGAAAATGTGTCATGACGTCTGGTGTGCAAACTCTGCACGCACACTGTTCCTCCTTGTAAATGCGGTTTACCGCAAGCATGTATGTATGCCCACAATGTGTGATGTTGATGCTTCGGCGCAGCCCAGTTGAGTTTATGTTCTGTGGCTTTTGATAAGCCATGCGCCCACCAACACCCTGCCGGCAAGGTTTGCCGACAGACAGAGAGAGAGAGAGAGAGTCATAAAAATTCGAACAACGGTTTCCGGCCCACAACCACCCAAGGGAAACTTTGGATGGCTGCTGGCCGCGCTTTCCGGCACTCTCAAAGGGCGACCAGTTTCGGGGTCTTGCCTGGCAGTACCTCTGCTGTGCCCACCGCAACAAGCATCACGACACGGGAAAGGGGCAGGTACCGCTTCTCGGTGACGGGCACAACACACACCTCCCAGGATGCCACGGATCACAGTGAAGCGTCGTGAGATCAAGCAGGTGGATTCTGTTGCCTTGAGGTGATCTTCGCTACCGACAGCTTCCGAAAAAGCAGGCAGTTTTCACCTAGCGAAAAGGATCCTCCTGAGTGGCCTTGAACAAGAACAATGAGAAGAGGCCAGGCTTTGGCTAGCACTGTTGATCGAAAAAGGATTTGCTAGAGTAACAAAGACCCCCCCCTCCTTTGCCACGTGACCCGGAGCCAGGGCCAACCTCGTCGGGATATTTATTTTCAAGAAACCAAAACTCCGGGGGTATTTTTGGGGCAATAAACCACCCACCCGAGCATCCGAATCACGCGAAAAAGGGGGTGCAAACCAACACACACGTCAAAACGTTCCTTTTTTTGGGAAGAGTAATATACACGGAACGAAAGGGGAGGGGGGGGGGGGTAAAGAAAGGGGGGGGGCAAAGGACTAGCGGGCCTATCCCTACCCTCCCCCCCGTAGAACTTTTCGTTTTGGTTGCTTTTTTGACACGCACAGCAAGCTTCCTCCTTCAGGCCTCGCTCCCCATGCCCTTCTCCGATGGATCAGAACGAAGCCCCTGACAAACGCCCGTTGTTATCTTCCGACTTTGAGGAGGCGCTGAGCGGATACTTCTCTGAAGACAGGAACATCTGCATAGACGGGCTAGGCAGTGTGGATGCATATGGAGACTCGAGCCGGGCACAGGTTGGGAAGTCAGAAGACCCTTCAGAGGACCTGTCGCAGGTGTCGACCTTCAGGATCGGGTGCCCGTGGGAAGGGTGTGACCCACGCCTGGAGAAGACCTGCGACTTGCACATGATGTAAAGGATGATGCCCAGGCATGTGATGATTGAGATGCCCAGGATTGCAGACCCCATGACGCAGTCACGGTACTCACCTGCACACCAGCAAGCTGCGTGAGAACATCTCAGCGTGCCGGTGCAGAACCCTATCCACTCGTCATGCGGGCCCTCCCAGCACCGCGCAAGCTGCCCCTTCAAACCATCCACCTCCCAACACAAAGGGGACGCGCCAGAGCACCGCACCCAGTCGCCTTTGAGGAGAACCATCGGATGGCCAGCGGCAGAACGCCTCACTCAGCTCGAGCAACTTGGAGGAGGGGGATGAAGGCGTGTGTAAGCACCTTCCGTGCAGCGTGTGTGCACAGAGGGAGGGGGGGGGGTAGGGGGGGTCATACACGGTGGGATCTTGTAAATTTTACATGTAAAAATACTGATTTTTACATGTATTATACATGTATAATACTTGCATGTCAACTATTATACATGTATAATACATGTATATGCCTGAAATATACATGTAAAATACATGTATATCAAGTAAAAATACATGTATAATAGTTGCATGTCAACTATTATACATGTATTTTTACTTGATATACATGTATGTTACATGTATATTTCATGCATTTACATGTATTTTACATGTATAATACTTGTCATGCAAGTATTATACATGTAAAATACTTGCATGACAAGTAAAATACTTGCATGCAAGTAAAATACTTGCATGCAAGTAAAATACATGTATTTTACTTGCATGCAAGTATTTTACTTGTCATGCAAGTATTATACATGTATTTTACTTGTCGTGCAAGTATTTTACATGTATAATACTTGCATGACAAGTATTATACATGTAAAATACATGTATATCAAGTAAAAATACATGTATAATAGTTGACATGCAACTATTATACATGTATTTTTGCTTGATATACATGTATTTTACATGTATATTTCAGGCATTTACATGTATTATACATGTATAATAGTTGACATGCAAGTATTATACATGTATAATACATGTAAAAATCGGTATTTTTACATGTAAAATTTACAAGATCCCACCGTGTAAGCCCGTACAAAACCACATTTTTCAACATACCATCAGAACCGCCCTAATACCTGATCTGACCCGAAAATCCGACCCATACCCCCCCGGAAACCGTCTGGAGCCCACTTGTGACACCTGATGCGCACTTTTGTGATGATTTTTTGGGGTCCTAAAAAATGTACCTCAGTTTCGTACCTTGCCTTTGTACCTGAACCACTCCCGACCGCAGTATTTCGTTCTTTGCAAGGAAAGGGTATCACTACGCTCACCCAGCACGCCGAGCAACACATGCCGTGTGCCTAGGGCCTCGCAGAGGTGTCAGATGCTGCTGCAGAGGGGTACCTTGCTCGAAAGACGCTCGCCAAACGGGAGATGTGCGGGGTCCCGGCAGAGAGCGTTGTGGCAGACCTGCGTCAGAAGAAAACGGCACACGACATCCGTGAGGCGACATTATTTCGGGCGCTCCGTCGGGCTGGGTACATAGGAGAGCGAGTGGGACGTGGTGACGACAGATATATGCAGTGGTGCATCAACTGCACGCACGTGCGAAAAGCGGCGTTCCTTGCTGGCCAAGAAAGATGTCACCTGCACTCCTACTCCTCCCACTCCTCCTGCTCCTACCCCTACACCAACTGATGTGGGCAGTGAGTGATGGCAGCTCCAGAGCAGCAGATGATCTAGGAAGCGATGAGCGGGTCAGCCGGGCAGACTACCCCAGTCCGTACCGGAAGTACGAAGCGTTGCGGGCCCGCCACCACCGCCTCCAGGAGAGGACCCGAGGATTAAGAGTAGGGTTGTACAACGCCAGGGGAGAGTATTCCCCTGGCGTTGAGACATCCCTGACGATCTTGCGGTCGCACTGTGGGGGTTGAGTCGGCAGGCAGATGCCTATCCAATGACTTCGTTGAGTCCTCACATGGTACACTCTCATACGTGCTGTTGAGACTGCGTGGTGTGCATATCCTGCGGGGGGCGCAAATTACACAGCACAAACATAATCATTTCGACTCTCAGGTCGTCCAATATCCCAATCGTGCCTTCACAGGCTGAGATCGACGAAGCAAAGACACATCTGCAACGCTGCCTAATGCCGATGCAGCCTCGCAGGCGTACGAAGTACTCACAATGACCCATCTGCGATCGAAGTACTACACCCAGAAGGTGGCTGAACTCATTCAGCTGGCGCAACAACACAACATTCCCACTAATCAGGTACAAGAAAGACCTTGCCGAGGCACTGGGGAGGCAACATCGTGCCACCTGAGCCGGAACCACCGCAGAAAAGGCAAAGAACGAAATATTGCGGTCGGGAGTGGTTCAGGTACAAAGGCAAGGTACGAAACTGAGGTACATTTTTTAGGACCCCAAAAAATCATCACAAAAGTGCGCATCAGGTGTCACAAGTGGGCTCCAGACGGTTTCCGGGGGGGTATGGGTCGGATTTTCGGGTCAGATCAGGTATTAGGGCGGTTCTGATGGTATGTTGAAATTTTTGGTATTTGTACGTTTTTAGGGGGGCTTATGACCCCCCCTAGGCATACTTGTCCCCCCATATGGGGAACCCCCTAAATTTGGGGGAAATATGGGGGGTCTCAAAACCCCGTCCCCATATGGGGAAAAAGGCTGAAAATATGGGGAAAACCCGGTAAAATATGGGGGAATATGGGGGAAATATGGGGCCCATATGGGGGGATATGGGGGTATTCGTGCTGCAACGGGAGAACATCAAACCACTCAGGCACAGACACACACGAAGTGCGCGTCGAAACCGGCCTCATGCCTTGTTGGGGATCCTCCAGGAGTCCGATCCTGGGGAGGTGCGCGCTCGTTCAGGTGTGGCCAGGTCTGGCCCCCCCTGGAAGATCCCCCAGGTGGGTCGCACCGACCTCCTGTTCCTCTCCTGCGCCGACACAGCGGCAGCGGAGAGCGAACGCTTCCCGGTTTGGCGGGGCACCGCAGTGACAGCGGCAGCGGTGGTGGACACATACGCACAGACACACATAGCGCGTTCAGGGTTAACAGCTCCTCACAACACACACTCCTGTGTTTTGAAGTCCTGTCCGGCACGTCACTCTCACACTCGCTGTCCTCCTCCTCTGGTGTGTTTGCGATTGCGAACTGCCCCCTGGGATCCTTAATTAGACAAGGGAATTCACAAGCAGTGCATTCTGGGGTGTCAGGCGCTTCCGCCGCTTTTGACCGCTCCGAGCGCCGAAAAGTCGGAGTCGACGCTCGTCACCAGGCAGCTTGACATGTTCAAGCTGCATCTGCCGGGTGGAATGAGACCTGTGAAGGCCAGTACAAGGACTGGCTGCAGGACGCAACTGTTCTGCCAGCAAAGACAGGACTACTGTACAGGATGCTCTGATGACCGCTACTCAGACTTGAAGAAAGTGGCGGTCGGCACTCTCACAGCACCTTTTGTGGTCTGACTCGAGCACTTCAGCCGGGCGTTTCCTCTCTGCAGAAAGCGACGAGGTGAGATGGCACTGCAAGGTGCTAGACGTCCCCTGTCAGTGGCTGACTTCACACCCTGTGAAAAGCAGAACGAGGAGAACTGTTTGCTGACTGCTTCCACCTGAGGAACCCCTGGGTTTTCCCCCATATATCCCCCATATGGGGGAAATATGGGGGAACAGGACTTGAAAAACCCCCCATATTCCCCCCATATTTTCCCCATATTTTTGGCCTTCCCCATATGGGGGTACAAGTATGCCTAGGGGGGGGGGGGGGGTATATTTTTCACCCCTGGGGATTTCTGTTGTGGGGTGTTGTGGGGGTGTGAGTGGCCTTTCCGCCGTAGATGCAACGGTGGCAGACCTGTCCGGATGCAGACCTGCCAATCCAACACTGCCAACGTTGCAACGGGGTTTTCTGTGAAGCAATGGTTTCATAATGTACTGGCATACACCTCCGCCCGCTGGGGTGGAGAGAGAGCTGCCTGTGGTCTCCCTGCAGGATTGAGAACACGACAGCCACGGTGAAGGCTGCACATGCCCTTCTGCTGCAGGTCTGTATGAAGGAATCGCGATCATCGCTGTCTAGCCCTGGTCATTGACCTGCTCCGACGATATGTCACTCGGGAGGCTGGTGTACCCTGGCATGCTTGCTTGGAATGTGTTGCAGGTTGTCAGGTGTGGACGAGTTGTTTACCACGCACCGTCAGGCATCGTATAGGTATAGGGGCGATGTCCAGATAGTAGCTGATTGTGTCATCATTCACCCTGGGGGAAGGAGAGCTGCCTGTGGTCTCCCTGCAGGATTGAGAACACAGCAGCCACGGTGAAGGCTGCACATGCCCTTCTACTGCAGGTCTGTTTGTAATCGGGATCACGAATCTAGCCCTGGTCATTGACCTGCTCCGACGATATGTCACTCGGGAGGCTGGTGTACCCTGGCATGTCGCGACCGTGCTGAGGTGCTGCGGGTTCTCAGATGGGATGGACAGTTGTGACGGGCAGTGAGGCATGTGGGCACCCATTCAATGAAGGGTGCGAAATGTGGGAGGGGCGGAAGGGGGTCAGGGGTGGCATCAGGTTCATCTTGTAAGCATGCCCTCCCTTCTCGACATTCGCCTTCCTGTAAATAGTAGAACGCATGCCTTTGTCGGTGTCGACTGTTCGTGGGGCTGATGAAGCAGTGCGGCAACCGCAAAACAGAACCTCGCAAAGGCGCCGTGTAAGGGAAGGGCGGGGGGAAAGCATTGGGCAGCAGAGGGCATGCACAACGGCGGTGCATAGCTGCCTCTGGGTGGATGCGAAAAGAAAGTCACGCGAGATGCGAAGCACGGATGCTGCATGGCAGCACCAGGCACAGGTTTCATGGGCCTGCTGAATCGCTCGTTGCGGAAAGTGTGGGGTGGGAGAGGGAGGGAAGAACAGCAAATGAAAAGCAAACCGCAGTCTGTGTCCGTGTCAGCACGGGCTTACGCACGGAAGCTGGAGCCACGGGCACAGCCATCTCCTCACTGCTTCCAGGCAAACCCGCGTGCCTGGAAGGCGTTGTCGGTGCTCGCGTCCATGACGATGCACTGGAAGTTGCTGCCCTCGGCAACGACACCTGTGTTCGCCGTCACCACAGAGCCCTGCTTGAACTGCAGGGAGCCGGAGGCAGCCACAGGCTGCGTCGAGTTCACCGTCACCGCCGCCCCGTCGAACACCTTCGCCGCCTGTGTCCCGAAGTTGGCGAGCCCGTCCACCTGGAACGCCCCCGAGATCCCGCCGGCCAGGAAGGCCAGCTCCCCCTTGACGTACGTCTTCGGGCACACCACCTGTGCCGCCCCGCTGTTGATCTCCAGGTGCCCGTTCCCCTGCACCGTGATGGTGCGTGCCACAGTCAGATTCGCCAGCACACGCAGGCGCGCCGAGTTCGCCACCATGTTCCCCATCGTCAGTGACCCGATGCTGGTCGGCTGCACCAGCACCACCGTGGCGTCCTTCCCCTCCGCATCGTCGATCGTCACGTCGTCGTTCGCACCCGGCACCACGGCGGGGTACCAGTTGTTCGCCGTCGTCCACTGCTGGTCGTTCACAATCCCGGTCCACTTCACCTGCGTCCCAGACGTGACGGCGAACACCGCCGCAAATGCAACGAACAAACGCATCATTGTGATCGCTGACTGTGTCTTGTGGAGATGCACGTGTCTGCCGTGGTGGTTTTGGTGTGATGGTTTCGGAAGATGCGGTGTGGCGCACACACCAGGCAGGGTGCATCATCCTCACGCATCACGTGCACATATCAAATCAGGGTGAGAATCGGGGAGAGTGGGCGCCCTGCGTCTTCCTTTGCATGATGATCCTACCATCTGAGGCAACAAACGGGTGGGGGTGCTGTGCTCCTGCCAGGGCGCCCTACCAGGGCACCAGGCAGATGCACAGCAACACGGGAGGGGACAAGGCAAGCGATTCTCTTTGTGCTTCTCATTCTACCTGTGCTGGAGGTGCCCCGCGAAGGCGCACCTCAGCACAAGAACACGCATGGCGCTATCATCTGGGGGGTTGGAACCGACGCATGCCAACACACGGCAGCTGGGTCAGAACATCCCACTTCCCAGAGATTGCATGTTGCCAGACTTCTCTGGCTGGGGCCAACGACAATCGACACCCTGCTTCTCTGCACTAGATTCATTTGCACTGGCAGGCCTCTGTGATGGCACTCTGAGCTAGCAGTGCACTTCACTTTCCGGGTTCAAAGGCTGCTCGTGATTTGCGGCGTCATGGAAAAGATATAACAAAATAACATCATCACACAAATGCAATGGAATTGCAGTGTGTGTTCGCCAGAGGAGACGTGCATCCACTCTCCCATCCTCGAAAAAAAGACAAAAAATACGCCCGTTCATTTCTGCTGATGATTTTCATCGACTACTTGTACTTTTCGTATGATGCCTTGACGCGTCCGCACACTCACCCCAGATGAAAGGGGTGGTGTACAGAGCACGGTCCGCAGAACTGAAGAACGCCTTCCACGCGTACAGACGTCCACGTAAAAAAAATGAGATGGCGGCACCACGACCCACAACGCACCCTTTCGTTGTAAAGGGATGCGTAACGGCAGGGCACTCCTTTCTCCGCTTCCCACGTGCACGAAAAAAACCAATAAAAATCGTGAAAGGGGTATATAATAGCAGGCCGAGATTCAATGTGCGCATTTCATATGCACCTGGATCTGCGGGACCACGAATCAAAAGAAACAAAAGGTTGGGATGTGTGGAGGGAAGGAAACTGCTCTGTACAAACGATTTTAGTTGGAACACAGACGACACAATTTGGACACACCACTCCCCAATCGAAAGCGAAGTGGTGTGGCTGCGAGTTGCAAGATCTGTCCTGCATAATAGGCGCAGAACATTACACCATCTGTCGAAGCCGACATGCCAAAGAAGGCCTGGTTTGTCTGTGCACACGAGCGAGCAATATTCCGTCTCCCGTTGTGTGAAGATCAACAGAGGGGGGAGCAGGGATGGGGAATGTAATTAACATGGGCTGGTGCGTCACCCGATGCCCTGGCCGCGAGGGACAGGTTGTGAGGGTGAACGAATCCAAGAAGTCAGGGTTTCATTTCCGCACGAGCGGGACAGTGTATTGTGGTTCAGTGATACGTCGATGCCCGTGGGTGCATACATCACACGCACCCACGGGCTTCTTCGCATTATCAAGTAAATTGTGGGGTCTGCTCCGCGGTGTTGACAAGCGCATTTTGGTGCAGTTCACCTGTTGTGAGGGAAATGACGAAATTTGCCGAAAACTCCGAATGGCGAAGACTCACTTTGTTCGGAATCATAAAGGCGGACACACAAAGACTGTGCTCCGCCGAACTGGAGAGAGATCAAGACGCGCAAGCTCACAGCGCATCAACTAAAACGTATAACCAGTTTCGTGAACACCCCGAATCGCCCCTGTGCCAGCTGTGACCACAAGGAATTCGGGGAGGGGATGTTCGCACAAAAGGGTGAACCGACGAACAGAAAGGGCTCCTGCGGGAAAAACGGGGAAAGGAGCCACATTAATAGATCTGGTAACCGGGTGCTGTGGTCAGCACCCGGTCGGAGGTTGCAAGTCCAAGATGGGAGGAGAGTGGGGCTTGGCCAGACAACGGAACAACATGACACTCGCGGGGCCGATCAGGGCATGTAGGTGGCGATTGTATGGCCTGGTATTCCGCAGGGAAGGACAAGTGTGCCGGCCGCAGTCGCCCGGCTTCAGACAGATGTGTACGTGGGGCTGCTGGGAGGCTGCATGTCTGGTTCAAGCTCCTCAGAGCCATCGAGGAAGTCCTGCAGCGACATCTGCTCGTTGCTGCGCCGCATCACCATGAAGGCGACGACACCACCAATAGCAAGCAGCGCACCAAGGCCAGCAAGCAGCCACGGCCAGATGGGAGCAGACCCGTCGTCAGACTCCTCCCTGCCAGCGGTGCTGCCAAGCGGCTGCATGTGCGACAGCTCGCCCGTGCCGAGGAGTGCCTCGTACGCCGCAGCCGACCTCTCGCTGTCCCCGCCCCCAAAGCTCGTCACCACCTTGACCGAACCGTCGGGCTGTGTCACCGTCACCACATCCACATCGTCCTCGTCGCTGCCTGTGACACGTGCCACAAGCTTGCGGAACTCGTCGGGGTCGAAGGTACCCGGGTGGGTTGTGGCGTTGACTGCGACCTTGCGGGAAGGGGCGGTCGTGACGGCAGCCGACAGCGGGGACGCGGTGGACGCGGTGTCGGGGGATGTGGTGGGGGTCGAGGGCGGTGCCGCAGTGGCAGGCGTGTCGGTGGGGTGCACGTTGGTGCAGTTGGCAGCGCCGCCTGTCGCCTGAACACCGTTGCCGCACGTGCATGTGAAGTCCTTCAGGCTCGTCTTCGTCTGGACAGGATCCTCGCACGTCTGGTCGTCATCACATGGGTTGTTGCGGCACTCGTCGGAGAAGCAGGTGGCGGCGGCACCTGTCGTTGTCAGGGTCGCGTTGTTGTCGCATGTGCAGACGAAGTCTCCCTGTGACTTGTAGCTCATATCCTCGTCCTTGCACGACTGCCCATCCCCGCAAGGCTCCGCTTCGCACTCGTCCAGCTCGCAAGTCGCCGCCCCGCCAGTCGATTTCGCCCCGTTGTCGCAAGTGCATGTGAAGTCCAGCAAACTCGAGGGTGACTTGTCTGCGTCCGTGCACTTCTGGCCCGCTTCACAGGGCATCGTGGCGCACTCGTCCACCTCACACACGGCAGGGGCACCTGTCTGCATCCCACTTGCAGGGGCCTTGCACGTGCACACGAAATCACCCATACTGTCCGCCGCAGTGCTGTTGTCCATGCAGCCCTGACCCGCACCGCAGGGTGCGGCTTCGCACTCGTCCACAACACATGCAGCTGCCTTGCCTGTTGCCGACCCCTTCCCGCTCTTGCATGTGCACACGAAGTCCCCGACACTGCCCATCGACTGGTCAGGGTCCACACACGCCTGTCCGGCACACGGGTCTGCCTCGCACTCATCGCTGTCACCGGTGGTGCAGGTTGCAGGCCCGCCCGTCTGCTTCACCCCGTTGGAGCACGCGCACTCGAACCCGCCTGTGGCACTCGCCTTCGTGTCTGCGTCTGTGCACATCTGCACGTCGCCGCATGGCTTTGTCACACACTCATCCACAACACACAGGGCAGCGGCGCCTGTCTTGACCGTCGCCGAATCCGAGTCACAGGTGCACGTGAAGTCGTTCTTCGAGCTCAGCGTCGTCACAGGGTCCTTGCAGGACTGCCCGTTGCCACAGGGCGCCGCATCACACTCGTCCACCACACAGGCATCGACAGCAGCCCCGGTGGCCTTCGCCGTCACATCGTTGTCGCACGTGCAGGTGTAGTCCTTCAGACTGGTAGGGGAACGGCTGCTGTCCACACACGACTGCCCGTCACCACACGGCTTCGACTCGCACTCGTCGATAGAGCACACAGCAGGGCCGTCCTTCTGCGTGAGGGCCTTGTCACTGACACAGGTGCACACGAAATCATGCTGACTGGCGTACTTCGTGTTCGGGTCCTCGCAGGTTTGCTCGTCACCGCACGGCTTCATTCCACACTCGTCAAGGGTGCACGTCGCCTTCGCGCCAGTCGCCTTCACACTCTCGTCGTCCTTGCATGTGCACACGAAGTCGTTCAAGCTCTTAGCATCTGTGTTCACATCTTCACACGTCTGGTCGGCACTGCACGGCATCGTGGCACACTCGTCCACAGGTGGTGCAGGTGTGGCGGGCGCATCCGTCTCAGGAGCTGCCGTCACCGGTGTACCCGGCTTCGCTGTAGCATCAGTTGCAGGCACAGGTGTCGCAGGTGCGTCTGTCTTCGGCGTAGCCGGCATGCCCGTTGCAGGTGCGTCTGTCTTCGGTGTAGCCGGCGTCTCCGTTGCCGGTGCGTCTGTCTTCGGTGCATCGGTTGCTGGAACATCAGTAGTCGGCGCGTCTGTCTTCGGCGAGTCAGTCGCAGGCGCGTCTGTCTTGGGCGCGTCAGTAGCCGGCACATCTGTCTTCGGGGCGTCCGTCGCAGGTGCGTCGGTTGCCGGGACGTCTGTCTTCGGCGCATCGGTTGCAGGTGCGTCAGTAGCCGGGACGTCTGTCTCGGGCGCGTCTGTCTTCGGTGCATCTGTAGCCGGGACATCTGTCTTCGGGGCGTCCGTTGCAGGTGCGTCGGTTGCCGGGACGTCTGTCTTTGGCGCATCGGTTGCAGGTGCGTCAGTAGCCGGCACATCAGTGCCAGGCACGGGGGTGGCGGGCACATCCGTCATAGGGACAGGGGTCGGTGGCGACTCTGTCGTCCCAGCCTCAGTGCTGCTGTACCGCGTGGTGAACGCCTCGTTTGTGTGGAAGCGGCCTCCGGGACGGTCATCCAGCGTGCCCCACGTGTAGCCGTACCCGTTGCCGTTCCACGTGCACGATGCACCTGCACCGCTCTTATCCGTCTTCTGCCCCACGTGGTTCGGCGTCCCGTCGTCGTTCCGCTTCCACGTGTTGGCCCACGCAACGTCGCCGTTACCCAGCGTGGCCCACGTCACGTCCTCGTTCCACTGCGTGATGTCCGTCACTTCGAGTGGCTCCGTCAGCTTGTTGCCGTCCCCGTCAATCTCCATGACGAAGTACTGCGTCGGGTAGTACCCGTCCGTGCGCATCTGCCCCCACCCCAGCAGGAAGCGGTCGCAGTCACCCTTCCCGAGCTTTGCCAGCTTCACACTGCGCTCGCGTGTGCCAGGTGTCTTCACAATCCACTTGGTGAGCTGCACTTCGCCTTTGCCAGACAGCCTCATGAACCCGACGTCGTTCGTCTGTGCCTTGAACACATCCGCCAGCCCGTCAGCACCGTGCCACGCCTGCACGAAGCCGTCCCCACATGTCAGCAGGTCGCCGAGCCAGCCACTGATCGCAGCGTAATGCACGTTCTGGAAGGGTGCCACCGTCACTGCCTTGACCTTCTCCCCTGACTTGCCACCGATGTGCGTGCGGAACACAAGCCCGTTCTGCCACTTGTTGTCCACGTCGCAGTTCCCCTTCGCAGGATCCCCGCACGCCCCACCCAGGTCGGAGCAGCACAGCACCGCCAGCTCGTCAATCGCTGCATTGTATGACATGCGTGCTGTCTCTGTGTGCCCACCCATGCAGGCCCACGCGTCTCCGTACCCCGGGACCTTCTGCTCCGTGTCGGCATCCCACACAGTCATTGCGTCGGCAACGTGCCCACCGTTCTCGGCGTTGAAGAAGGCGACGTACCAGTTCCGCGACTTGATGTATGTCAGCAGGCGGAAGTCAGCCCCCTTCATCTGCGGGTACGCGCCCTGGCAGGACCCCGTTGCAAGGCAGCCTGGGGCCAGCACGCTGAACCGGCGCACCTCCTTCGACAGGTCTGCCTCAACCTCCACCACCTTCAGGTTCAGCGAATTCTCCCAACCGGCCACCTCACCGCACAGAACGGCCACCTTGTCGTCCTTCCCGCGTGTGATCTCCCCGGCGTGCACACAGTTCTTCAGTGCCAGGTGGCTCACCACCACTGCACCGGACGCAGCATTCAATGAAGGGTGCGAAATGTGGGAGGGGCGGAAGGGGGTCAGGGGTGGCATCAGGTTCATCTTGTAAGCATGCCCTCCCTTCTCGCCGTTCGCCTTCCTGTAAATAGTAGAACGCATGCCTTTGTCGGTGTCGACTGTTCGTGGGGCTGATGAAGCAGTGCGGCAACCGCAAAACAGAACCTCGCAAAGGCGCCGTGTAAGGGAAGGGCGGGGGGAAAGCATTGGGCAGCAGAGGGCATGCACAACGGCGGTGCATAGCTGCCTCTGGGTGGATGCGAAAAGAAAGTCACGCGAGATGCGAAGCACGGATGCTGCATGGCAGCACCAGGCACAGGTTTCATGGGCCTGCTGAATCGCTCGTTGCGGAAAGTGTGGGGTGGGAGAGGGAGGGAAGAACAGCAAATGAAAAGCAAACCGCAGTCTGTGTCCGTGTCAGCACGGGCTTACGCACGGAAGCTGGAGCCACGGGCACAGCCATCTCCTCACTGCTTCCAGGCAAACCCGCGTGCCTGGAAGGCGTTGTCGGTGCTCGCGTCCATGACGATGCACTGGAAGTTGCTGCCCTCGGCAACGACACCTGTGTTCGCCGTCACCACAGAGCCCTGCTTGAACTGCAGGGAGCCGGAGGCAGCCACAGGCTGCGTCGAGTTCACCGTCACCGCCGCCCCGTCGAACACCTTCGCCGCCTGTGTCCCGAAGTTGGCGAGCCCGTCCACCTGGAACGCCCCCGAGATCCCGCCGGCCAGGAAGGCCAGCTCCCCCTTGACGTACGTCTTCGGGCACACCACCTGTGCCGCCCCGCTGTTGATCTCCAGGTGCCCGTTCCCCTGCACCGTGATGGTGCGTGCCACAGTCAGATTCGCCAGCACACGCAGGCGCGCCGAGTTCGCCACCATGTTCCCCATCGTCAGTGACCCGATGCTGGTCGGCTGCACCAGCACCACCGTGGCGTCCTTCCTCTCCGCATCGTCGATCGTCACGTCGTCGTTCGCACCCGGCACCACGGCGGGGTACCAGTTGTTCGCCGTCGTCCACTGCTGGTCGTTCACAATCCCGGTCCACTTCACCTGCGTCCCAGACGTGACGGCGAACACCGCCGCAAATGCAACGAACAAACGCATCATTGTGATCGCTGACTGTGTCTTGTCTGGGGATGCACGTGTCTGCCGTGGTGGTCTTGGTGTGATGGTTTCGCAAGATGGCTGTGTGAGTGGCGCGAGCAATTTGCCAGTCCTCTCCGTGCGTCCAGGCAGACCGGGCACTCTGATCACCACCAGTGTTAGATTCGCTCCAAATTGTAAACCAACCCGTGCGACAGAAATACCACATCACCCAACCCCTTGTGACCGGAAACCGCCTTGGAAAAGACCGGACCCCTGCCACACGACCCATTAACACCCCTTTATTGCCGCATTGCAAACCACGCTGCTCGCCCCACTGCGCGTCACTCGACAGTGCTATGGCAAAACCCGGCTAACAGCACAGTCTCTGTCGCACACATCAACTCCGCCACCCCAGCCCCTCCCTCTGAGGGGCCGCAAGACCCCTCATGTCAACCCTCCGGCTGGGACATTGGTTTTGGAATGCCAACTTGGCACTTGACCGTGACAGACACGTCGACATGCCACTCTGCCACACTCAAGCGATCACTGTATTCCGACACAACCCACACTGAGTGCATCCCATGCGGGCTCCACTGCATCGTACCGTGCCACGCGGGACGCCTCTGCTCTGCCACCCTCCTGCCCCAGCCTGGTTAAAACCCTCTCCTGTGTCTCATGTCCCGAGCGTCTGTGCGACGGCATCTATTGTTGCATCCAACACCTCGAGGCCCTGGTTGCGGATGATCACCACACGGAGTGACGGCTCCAGCCCGAGGTACCACAGGGCACGGTTGCCATCACGCGCCATGGTCTTATTCGCGCTGTACGTCTTGAGCACACCGATCAGGGGGACAACGCAGGCAGCCAGCGCGGGGTGCCGGGCAAACGGGAGGTGCGATGCCACCGCCGCAATGAGGAGCACACTGTTCTCTACAAGGTATTCGTTGCGGACGCACTCCGTGAGTGCCCTGCACGCCATCTCCAGCCCACCAAGATCCACAATCTTGGCAACGTATTTATGCTCCTTCGTACTGCGGGCGATGTTCATGAGCACACCCAGGGTGAACTTGATGACAACCTCGCTCTTCGGATACAGCTCCGTCGCCTTCATCACCACAGGCGTGCCCTTCTCACACAGGGGCTCTGTCACATGCTCCGGCAGCGACGACAGGTTGTAGAGCAGCACGCAGCCGTACTCTGTGATCTCCTCGTCACTCCCGAACTTCTCCATCCCTTGAATGATGTTCGGGATGCCCCCCTGCGACACAATTTCCTTCCGCCGGCTGTCTGTGGGGCGGGGGACGGGGGGTGTGTGTTGGGGCAGCATGGCTGGTAGTGCGCCGCGGTGTGCATGTGTGGGTGTGTATCGCTGCGATGGGACTCACCCCCCCCCCTCTCCCCTCCCCCTGCCTCTGCCGCATAAATATTTCGCGGTGTGTGATGCAGCATTGCCGCCTTGGGCAACACCACCACCACCACTACCACCGGCAATAATCATCGACATACCGTCACCGAAAGAAAGATTCCACAGAATCCTGAAGGAGCTGCGCACCACCGCATCGTCCATTCTGTAGCGCTGCAGGTTCTCGATAATTATGCGTGTCCCATCGTTGTCCATAATCTCCTGCATATTCTCCTCGTCACCGCTGTAGGAGCAGAGCTCTTTCATGGCTGTCTGCACGATTTCAGTGTGCTGAAAATTCTGGACAATCCGAAGGGTGCGCACCACATCGCGTTCAGACCGCCAGGTCCGCCACAGCTCGTGTGGTGTGTTGGACGCCTCGAACAGCGACAGCTTCCCGTTTGCAAACAGGTGCCTCACGATCTCCCGGATGTGCACTGCATAGGAGGTGGTCTCACCACCCTGCCCCGACCGCACCAGCTGGCTCTGCAGCCCCGCAAGCTCACCCTTCGCATTGAATAGCGGGCAGCCCGCCGCGTTGAATTTGTGGTTCGCCTTGAAGGCCATGATGTCGTCCCGCCGGGACAGAACCTCCATGAACTGCTTCACCTCGGGGCCTATCCCAAGGTCGGGCTGGTTGGCAGGGTTCAGTGCAGACTCATCGTCATCATCCTCCACAAGCTCCGGCGTGTCCCCCGCTGTGGAGGGGAGCGGGTGCTGCACAACCATGCACATGTCGCCCTCTTCGACATCAGCCCATTCACCCTCGACGAGCGGCAGCTTTACTGGGATCACACTGCGGATACCTCGTGTGTCACAGGCAACGAGGGCGTAGCTGAGGTGCTCGGGAAAGGCAGAGACGAAGAAGGTGCGGTAGGGCTTCAGGTCCACCGCAACAGGGGACTGCTTCCCGCTCTCGAAGAAGATTGCCTGCAGTTTAGCCGCCTCAGGCTTGTTCCGCACAACGTGGAGGCTAGTCATGATCAGGCCGGGCCCGACGAGAAACCCGGTTCCCCTCCCGGGAATACGGCAAATAGCTGGGATGTTGCATCGGTTGCTCGCAACCATCGTCGTCTCTGAGGAGGTTGTCATTGTGGTGTCTGGTGTGGCACCTGAGGCGGATGCGTGGTTGTGCCATGTGTGTGTGTCGGGGGGAATGCCATCTGACTGTACCTCCACCAAACTGAAGAACAAGAAATCACCCGTGTGTGGGTGCTGTGTTGCATCACCCATCACCCATCACCTTGCAGACAACTGAGAGAGACCATGTCATATACGGGTTCCCACATTCCCACCCAAAGAACTTCTGCACAGCATTGGAGAGTCGGCATCCCTCAGCTCCGTGTGAGTGTGAAAACCCCGGTGGGCTGGTCGGGTGAGGGTTCGTCGTTGGTTGTGGTGCTCAATGCAGGGGGGGGGGGGTGTGGGTGGTGGGGCAGCCTCTTGTCTCTTAGCTGGTGTATCGCGTTGCCCCAGCCATTCTTTCGACACAGCTTTATATCACGCTGATATTTCTTCGTCTCCCTCGCCCCCCCTTCGACACGTTTGGTTAGATTTTTCGTTCGAAGTCGGAGTGTCGTTTTCGCTCGAAAATACGTTATACCCCCGCCCGTGAATATAATCCAGTCAGCTGTGTGTGTGACACAAACAAACTGAACCACACTGGTGAAAGACCTCGAGTCCGACGATCCCATAATGTGTGACACAGGGTTTCTTTGGGTGGGAAAGAAGAAAAACCCAAGACACTGCGCACGCCGTTCTCCACTAACTACCTGGGACCGGGCCATGACGGGTGCCTCCAGGAGTCCAGCGCAGTGCTGTGTATGATTCAGGTGTCTTTCCCTGAACACGCAACAAAGGAATACGCGCGAACAAGATAACAATGCAAAAGAGGAAGAAGTGGGCACGATGCACCTCGCCCCACCCATATGGCAAGATAAAAACGACGTGATGCACCATCACCCCCCCTTTGAGGCGCACCCGTTCATTGGGGCGGGCCTGAGCACTGCGCCACGCTGCCAGAATCATTCCATTCAGTTTCATATCCAGTGGCAGGCTGAGAGGTGGTGATGACGTCACCACCCCTTGCCTGCGGAGGTGCACTAACTTGCATCCCGTCAGGCTGCGCAGGCTGAGCAGGCAGTGCAGGTGGGCCGGCGGAGCTTTGATGCTGCTCAGTGCCAGGCACGGGAATTCCATGCAAAGCTGGACGCGCGGATGCATACGAGCCTGCCCAGCATCAGCCGCAGGAGTACAGGCGGGTGCAGGCACGTCTTAACACCATTCAAACCGTTCAATACATAACTGCCGCATACACAGCAGACCATCAGATTGGCTCGGCTGGGGTTTGATATCCGCAGGATAGCTTATGATACACTGAGGTCAGGGCCGCCCATCTGGTGAGGGACATGTGTTTATGTGTGGGACGATATTCAGCTCCTCCTCCGATCCCAGATCGCCCAGATGTTGAACAAAGGGTCGAATAATCACAACAACACTGGCAGAAGCCAAAGCAGAAGGCGAGCCCCACGCCGTGTGCCTGTGCCGCAGCTGCCCCGAGGATCTCAACGGCTGTTGGCTCAAAGAATAGGGCAATAGGACAACTCGCTTGGAGATTCGTCTCCTCCGATCCGGGGTTCGGGTTGCGTCTATAGTATGGCCAAGAGGGGGGCGGCCATGTGGGTGTGGGGGGTGGGGAGGGTGCTTTTGGGAAATGCAACAAAAAGGCAAAATAACGAAGAGAGAAAGGGGATGGACAGCGTGGCAGGCTGTTTTGCCCTCCCCCGCCCAGGCCTCTGGCTAATTCGGGTCGAACGTTAAGTTTCTCCGTGCCGGGGGGGGGAGGGGGGGGGGCTACCCTACCCTACCCTAGGGTTGGGGCCGCCGGGGTCCCAGATTTTTTGGTAATTTCCAGGTGTGGGTAGGGGGACCTTTTCGATTTTTTTTTTCGAGGGGTGCCCATTTTGGCGATTTGGGCCCGATTTCGAGGGTTACGGGTGACCCTAGACCCTACCCTCACCCTAGGGTTAGGGTTAACCCTAGACCCAACCCTACCCTAGGGTTAGGGTTAACCCTACACCCTACCCAACCCTAGGGTTAGGGTTAGGGTTAACCCTAGACCCTACCCTAGGGTTAGGGTCAGGGTTAACCCTATACCCAACCCAACCCTACACCCAACCCTACCCTAGGGTTAGGGTTAACCCTAGACCCAACCCAACCCTAGGGTTAGGGTTCGGGTTAACCCTAGACCCAACCCAACCCTAGGGTTAGGGTTGGGGTTAACCCTATACCCTACCCAACCCTAGGGTTAGGGTCAGGGTTAACCCTAGACCCAACCCAACCCTAGGGTTAGGGTTAGGGTTAACCCTATACCCAACCCAACCCTAGGGTTAGGGTTAACCCAACCCGACCCTAGGGTTAGGGTTAACCCTACACCCTACCCAACCCTAGGGTTAGGGTTAGGGTTAACCCTACACCCTACCCAACCCTAGGGTTAGGGTCAGGGTTAACCCTAGACCCAACCCAACCCTAGGGTTAGGGTTAACCCTATACCCTACCCAACCCTAGGGTTAGGGTCAGGGTTAACCCTAGACCCAACCCAACCCTAGGGTTAGGGTTAGGGTTAACCCTCTACCCAACCCTACCCTAGGGTTAGGGTTAGGGTTAACCCAAGACCCAACCCTACCCTAGGGTTAGGGTTAACCCTATACCCTACCCAACCCTAGGGTTAGGGTCAGGGTTAACCCTATACCCAACCCAACCCTACACCCAACCCTACCCTAGGGTTAGGGTTAACCCTAGACCCAACCCAACCCTAGGGTTAGGGTTCGGGTTAACCCTAGACCCAACCCAACCCTAGGGTTAGGGTTGGGGTTAACCCTATACCCTACCCAACCCTAGGGTTAGGGTCAGGGTTAACCCTAGACCCAACCCAACCCTAGGGTTAGGGTTAACCCAACCCGACCCTAGGGTTAGGGTTAACCCTACACCCTACCCAACCCTAGGGTTAGGGTTAGGGTTAACCCTACACCCTACCCAACCCTAGGGTTAGGGTCAGGGTTAACCCTAGACCCAACCCAACCCTAGGGTTAGGGTTAACCCTATACCCTACCCAACCCTAGGGTTAGGGTCAGGGTTAACCCTAGACCCAACCCAACCCTAGGGTTAGGGTTAGGGTTAACCCTCTACCCAACCCTACCCTAGGGTTAGGGTTAGGGTTAACCCAAGACCCAACCCTACCCTAGGGTTAGGGTTAACCCTATACCCTACCCAACCCTAGGGTTAGGGTTGGGGTTAACCCTATACCCTACCCTCACCCTAGGGTTAGGGTTAACCCTATACCCAACCCAACCCTAGGGTTAGGGTTAACCCTCTACCCAACCCTACCCTAGGGTTAGGGTTAGGGTTAACCCTATACACAACCCAACCCTAGGGTTAGGGTTAACCCTATACCCTACCCAACCCGAGGGTTAGGGTTGGGGGTTAACCCAAGACCCTGCCCGACCCTAGGGTTAGGGTTCACCCTAGACCCAACCCTACCCTAGGGTTCGGGTTTGGGTCAGGGTGAACCCTAGACCCGACCCAACCCTCGGATCAGGGTTGGGGTTAACCCTATACCCTACCCTAACCCTAGGGTAGGGTCTAGGGTTAACCCTGACCCTAACCCTAGGGTTAGGGTAGGGTCTAGGGTCAACCCTGACCCTAACCCTAGGGTTGGGTAGGGTCCAGGGTTAACCCTAACCCTAACCCGAGGGTTGGGTAGGGTCTAGGGCTAACCCTAACCCTAACCCTAGGGTTGGGTCAAGGGTTAACCCTAACCCTAACCCTAGGGTTAGGGTAGGGTCTAGGGTTAACCCTGACCCTAACCCTAGGGTTGGGTAGGGTCTAGGGTCAACCCTGACCCTAACCCGAGGGTTGGGTAGGGTCTAGGGTTAACCCTAACCCTAACCCTAGGGTTGGGTCAAGGGTTAACCCTAACCCTAACCCTAGGGTTAGGGTAGGGTCTAGGGTCAACACTAACCCTAACCCTAGGGTTGGGACAAGGGTTAACCCTAACCCTAACCCTAGGGTTAGGGTAGGGTCTAGGGTCAACCCTGACCCTAACCCGAGGGTTGGGTAGGGTCTAGGGTTAACCCTAACCCTAACCCTAGGGTTGGGTCAAGGGTTAACCCTAACGCTAACCCTAGGGTTAGGGTAGGGTCTAGGGTCAACCCTAACCCTAACCCTAGGGTTGGGTCAAGGGTTAACCCTAACCCTAACCCTAGGGTTGGGTAGGGTCTAGGGTCAACCCTGACCCTAACCCGAGGGTTGGGTAGGGTCTAGGGTTAACCCTAACCCTAGGGTTAGGGTAGGGTCTAGGGTCAACCCTAACCCTAACCCTAGGGTTGGGTCAAGGGTTAACCCTAACCCTAACCCTAGGGTTGGGTAGGGTCTGGGGTCAACCCTGACCCTAACCCTAGGGTTGGGTCAAGGGTTTACCCTAACCCTAACCCTAGGGTTGGGTCAAGGGTTAACCCTAACCCTAACCCTAGGGTTAGGGTAGGGTCTAGGGTTAACCCTGACCCTAACCCTAGGGTTGGGTAGGGTCTAGGGTCAACCCTGACCCTAACCCGAGGGTTGGGTAGGGTCTAGGGTCAACCCTGACCCTAACCCGAGGGTTGGGTAGGGTCTAGGGCTAACCCTAACCCTAACCCTAGGGTTGGGTCAAGGGTTAACCCTAACCCTAACCCTAGGGTTAGGGTAGGGTCTAGGGTTAACCCTGACCCTAACCCTAGGGTTGGGTAGGGTCTAGGGTCAACCCTGACCCTAACCCGAGGGTTGGGTAGGGTCTAGGGTTAACCCTAACCCTAACCCTAGGGTTGGGTCAAGGGTTAACCCTAACGCTAACCCTAGGGTTAGGGTAGGGTCTAGGGTCAACCCTGACCCTAACCCGAGGGTTGGGTAGGGTCTAGGGCTAACCCTAACCCTAACCCTAGGGTTGGGTCAAGGGTTAACCCTAACCCTAACCCTAGGGTTAGGGTAGGGTCTAGGGTTAACCCTGACCCTAACCCTAGGGTTGGGTAGGGTCTAGGGTCAACCCTGACCCTAACCCGAGGGTTGGGTAGGGTCTAGGGTTAACCCTAACCCTAACCCTAGGGTTGGGTCAAGGGTTAACCCTAACCCTAACCCTAGGGTTAGGGTAGGGTCTAGGGTCAACACTAACCCTAACCCTAGGGTTGGGACAAGGGTTAACCCTAACCCTAACCCTAGGGTTAGGGTAGGGTCTAGGGTCAACCCTGACCCTAACCCGAGGGTTGGGTAGGGTCTAGGGTTAACCCTAACCCTAACCCTAGGGTTGGGTCAAGGGTTAACCCTAACGCTAACCCTAGGGTTAGGGTAGGGTCTAGGGTCAACCCTAACCCTAACCCTAGGGTTGGGTCAAGGGTTAACCCTAACCCTAACCCTAGGGTTGGGTAGGGTCTGGGGTCAACCCTGACCCTAACCCTAGGGTTGGGTCAAGGGTTTACCCTAACCCTAACCCTAGGGTTGGGTCAAGGGTTAACCCTAACCCTAACCCTAGGGTTAGGGTAGGGTCTAGGGTTAACCCTGACCCTAACCCTAGGGTTGGGTAGGGTCTAGGGTCAACCCTGACCCTAACCCGAGGGTTGGGTAGGGTCTAGGGTTAACCCTAACCCTAACCCTAGGGTTGGGTCAAGGGTTAACCCTAACCCTAACCCTAGGGTTAGGGTAGGGTCTAGGGTCAACCCTAACCCTAACCCTAGGGTTGGGTCAAGGGTTAACCCTAACCCTAACCCTAGGGTTAGGGTAGGGTCTAGGGTTAACCCTGACCCTAACCCTAGGGTTGGGTAGGGTCTAGGGTCAACCCTGACCCTAACCCGAGGGTTGGGTAGGGTCTAGGGTTAACCCTAACCCTAACCCTAGGGTTGGGTCAAGGGTTAACCCTAACCCTAACCCTAGGGTTAGGGTAGGGTCTAGGGTCAACCCTAACCCTAACCCTAGGGTTGGGTCAAGGGTTAACCCTAACCCTAACCCTAGGGTTAGGGTAGGGTCTAGGGTTAACCCTGACCCTAACCCTAGGGTTGGGTAGGGTCTAGGGTCAACCCTGACCCTAACCCGAGGGTTGGGTAGGGTCTAGGGTTAACCCTAACCCTAACCCTAGGGTTGGGTAGGGTCTAGGGTTAACCCTAACCCTAACCCTAGGGTTGGGTCAAGGGTTAACCCTAACCCTAACCCTAGGGTTAGGGTAGGGTCTAGGGTCAACCCTAACCCTAACCCTAGGGTTGGGTCAAGGGTTAACCCTAACCCTAACCCTAGGGTTAGGGTAGGGTCTAGGGTTAACCCTGACCCTAACCCTAGGGTTAGGGTAGGGTCTAGGGTCAACCCTAACCCTATCCCTAGGGTTGGGTCAAGGGTTAACCCTAACCCTAGGGTTGGGTAGGGTCTAGGGTCAACCCTGACCCTTACCCTAGGGTTGGGTAGGGTCTGGGGTCAACCCTGACCCTAACCCTTGGGTTGGGTTGGGTCTAGGATCAACCCTGGCCCTGACCCCTGGGTTGGGTAGGGTCGTGTTGGGTCGGGTTATGGGTACCCAACCCTCACCCTAGGGTAGGGTTGGGTCGGGTTGTGGGTACCCCCGACGTGCTGTAGGGTAGGGTAGGGTAGGGTAGGGTAGGGTAGGGCCCCCCCCCCCCCCTCCGGCCCAACGTTAAGTCCGGCCCCAGAATTAGCCAGAGGCCTGCCCCCGCCCCCCCTCATATTTGTGGATGAAAGCACGTGTGGCTCGAGAGCTGTCGCCAATTCGACGGGGACCAAAAGAATACGAACACCATATGATAACTCTAGCGGCAGTGACATGCTGACCCAAGTGCGCAAGGCACTGTGGGGGGTCGGCATACTCAGCAGCCACAGGCTTGCGCACAGCGTACAATACCACTACTCAGCACAGTTATGTCATGGGTTGTCATCAGCAAAATTGCTTTCAGTAAGAGAGCGGGGGGAGAAGGGTGCCGGCATTTGCAATGGAAGAGAATAATAGCAGCGTAATATTGGCACAGGGTTGCAATCGAACGGGATATGGGGATTATTTCGCCTCTGCAGGACCACAGGACCACAGAAGACCACGGATACATGATCAGGCAGAAGGGTGTGCATGTTGTGATCACATGACACTGCACTCGCCGCTGCTGTTGGCTGATACCGCGCGAGCGCTCGCGTGCCCGATCTTTGTCGTCATATTGCTTGTCTCTTCAATCACAACACCTTTCTCGCTTTGCGTCAGAGAGAACAGCAGCAGGACAGGCTGTGTGAGTGGTGTAGATGGAGTGCATTGCGTTAGACTGCGCCACACCCAAACAATGAGCAAACCCCCTACACAGCAATGCAAGGATCGGGCACTTCTCTGCCCTTGACACCAGCACCCCGACATCTGCTCATGAGCTTGTTGATGTGTTCCCCAACCCCGAGGCGATGAGAGCAAAACTTTATTGGCTCTTCGCCTGCCCTACCCCACGTGGGCTTTGGGCATCAAGCGAGACACGCGCATGCAATGGGGCATACCTGCTGATGGCCGTTCTTCAGTTGGTCACGCACCTCCTTCAACGTGCCGACAGCACTCACAGAGCTATCGTCAAAGTGGCACCACTGCAGAAGAGAAGGGAGCGAAGAGTTTGTTGACATGATTTGCGAGTGGAGGCACATATGTGATACGCCAGCGATAACCTCGCTTGGCAAGCCAAAAGAAGATCCGTCGGAGGTTTTTGTTTGTACGCGCGAGCGGGGTAAAGCGTGGCAAGAACAGTGATCATGCGAACAGCACGCTGTCCCCCAAAAAAAGCCAAAAAAACTGACCCAAAACCACCCCTCCAAGTAACCGTGATTGTTGACTCCAGTGCGACTCCAGTGCAACATACCTCCCCTGTCGCATCGTCAATGCAATACGACGTGTAATGTCTGCCGTAGTAACAGCACATGCCCATCAGAGATGCATTGATCACACGCTTCTTCTTGTCGTAAGTCTCCTTGCCGAACCCCGGAATGGCAAACACATCCGACAGCAGCAGCGTCTCGGGGAACATATCCGCAAAAGACGACATCTGCTCGCGAGACACTGTGACGTCAGGCCAGGACACGCCCATCACAAACACATCAGGCATGTCCAACATAAACGGGCGTTGCAGCTGCGACAACTTCTTGGTGTGCGGGCAGGTCACCGGCGGGGCGCACAACGAGAGATGCATGCAGTTCTCAAGGGATTTGCATGTGGTATGCATGTTCTTCGGACACTTCCCGGTGAACAGACCGGCGGGGAAATAGTGCACGGTGGCGGAATAGAGAAAGGGAATCCTCTCCGAGTCGCAGGCATCGCAGCAGGTCCGCTGGTCCATCGCATTGATGGAGAATGTCTTGTGCACAAAGCACGGCGGTGCGCAGGAGTCAACCTTGTCAGACGCTGTGAGATGCAGCTGATACAGCACCGCTTCAAAGCACTCCACGACATCTTCCATTGTGCCAAACTGGAACCGGTTCTCATTGGAGAAGAGGTACCCGAGGATTTTCCGAATCATCTCCGAGGGCAGCGCTGTCGCCTCCGACTGCGCAAACTTCTCAAAAAGATCAAAGATGGCACAATAGAGGCACGACTGGGGCTTCTTCTTGTTCCCGCAGATATGTGCATCCCGATCCTTCAGAAAATTATCCCGGAACACGCGGCAGTGCCACAGCACCTGCAGGACGGAGTTGAGGAAGCAATTGTTATGCCCGCTCCGATTCTCAAGCCCCTTCGCTGTCATATTAAGAGGCGACATATCCGATGCAACTGTGTTCGACATGTCAGAGTCTTCCATAAGACTCTTCTGCGCCTCCATCTTCTTCCTTTGAGACGCCCGCAGCGTCTGCAGCAGCGACTTCTGGTGGTCGATCTCCTCCGGGGATAGAATGTCGATGAACTCCTGCGCCACATCCGCCTCCGCCTCCTTGTCCTCCGGGACGACCGTCTCCACAATCGCCCGCCTCGCCTTCAGCGCGGAAGGCAGAGCATGGGGCCTATCATCCCCCACCCCTGACCCATCGCTGAGAGGCATCGAGGTGACGGAGAGGGACGCAACCTTTGGGGAGAAGAGGTCATCCGTCTCCCCCCCGTCGACACTCTGCACCGCACTGCCCAGGCAGTGCGCGAGGGGGTCGAGGTGGGCGAACCCAGGGGATGGCTTCGGGGAGAGCTTCGCGGGGTTGTCGGGGGATTTGACGAGGTAGCCGCGTGATGCGGCGTGTTCGACAAGGCACTTCTTCACCTTGGGTGTGAAAGCGTGCTCTGCCAAGACCCGCTCAGACTCGACGACATTCTCTGTCGAGGAGGGTGGAGAGGAGGACGGGGCTGATATCGCTGCCTCGGATACAGTCGAGGTGACCCCCAACCCCTCGAGCTGGGCTGCTATCGCGCGGCGGCGCTTCACCCCCGCGAGCAGCGCCGCGACAAACCGGACCTCGCACAGCACCGTGTTGAGGGTATCCGTGTTTTTGCTCAGCTCCTCCCACGCCTCCTCCGTCCGCTTCTCCTCCGCCAGCTCCTCCCTCCTCTTCAGCTCCTCGGCAGGCACGAACCATCCCTTGGAGAGCTGGTCGTAGGATATGATGCGTTTCCGCCTCCCGAAGACAAAGCTCTTCTTCGACTGCAAACCGGCCGTCCCCCCCTGGGGCGACGCAGAGGGGGGCAAGCTGCTCTTCCCAATCTTCGGAGAAGCCGCTTTGGCTTGCAGCGCCTCCGTCGGTTCAGCCTCGCCGCTCGGGGGTGCTGAGGGGGTCTCGCTGGCAGTCTCAGCGGTGGTGGTGGTGGTGGTGGTGGTGGTGTCGGCGGCGGGCTGCTCCGCCGTGCAGTCATCACCTCCCTGAGGCGGTGATGTCGGCGACGTTGCCTCAGTGCTGCCCTGGACATCCGGAGCCATGTTGGGAGCCGCGCTGGGCTTCGGGGGGGGGGGGGGGGTAGGATGTAGTTGCTGCGATGCCGTTCCTCCCCCACTCCCCTGCTGGCAGGTGGGGGGTGAGAGGGTGCGAGAGAGGTGAGGGAGCGAAGATAAGGGCAATTATCCCGACATCCTTTCTTGTTTGTGCGCCAAATCCGGATAAAAACAAGAAAGAAGCTCCGCAGCCTGATGAGGAGGTTGTATTTGGTGCCCAATTGATGCCTACTTATCCTTTTAAAGTTTGTCCTCTTTGTGAGCGGCTGCACCGGATATGTTGTGCAAGCGTGTTCGGGGGAGGGGGATTACTGGGAAATGTAAAGAGGGTGTTGCGATATCCGAGCATAAAAGGGAGAAGGGGGTGAGAAGTAGAAGGAAGCTTTGCTCGGTAGAGTCGACTGGCATGTCAGGCCCTCATCCGCACAGACATCATTGAGCAGAAGTTCATCGGGGGAGAGGCTGGTGAGCCCTGGGGAGAAGAATCACCCGCCCCTGGACTGGAGTTCCGTCGCAGTTTTTCTTCTCGCAAAAAATGCGGCGGAACAACTCCTGATCTGAAAGTGACCAAACCTGAGGCTTCCCTCGGTCAAGTCACCTGGCGGTCACTTTGGTTTTTCTGTTGTATTTTTCGGGCTCCGTGCGGGTCATGGTTAGGTCATTCTAGTGATATCGGTGCCTAACCGGGATAGGTGACTGGGAGGCACACGCCATGCCACTCACGGGGCAGCCCCGTGAAACTCCATCCTTTTGAAAATTTGGAATTTGTGATTCGCCCCGTGTGGAAGGCCCTGCTGAAATATGGGGAGAGAGGGCTACCTCCAGGTGTCGACTGCCCAAACGATGTGGTATCTTGAGAACAGTCGTCACTCCTGGAAGGAAGATTGTCCAGACGTCGAGGCCACTCGCTCAGAAGTGCAGAAGAGTGCGCACTAACATTGGTGTCTGCTGGACGATTCCACCCACCCACCCCAAGTCAGCGATGTTGTATCACCAAAATCGACAATAGCAACATCTGAGGTAGCTCCATATGCGGGAGCTGGATTCTCCTGTTCTGATGCAACACCGTCTGTTGTGGTCATGCGGCTCAGGGAAGGCGGCAGCAACGACATCGCTGTCACGTCGCAGCGGGGCAGACGCGTGGATGAAGGCGTCTGGGTCGGCACGCACAGCCGCCAGCACCACCTCCTTGTCGCAGCACAGCGCTGTGGGGGCGTACTTCAGGGCACATCCCTCCTGGCGCACAGCTGCCAGCACCACCTCACGCGTGTTCCACAGAGTGTAGTCGGCGAAGCGCAGCGCACTGCCGCAACTCGTCACGGCTGCGAGGACCACCTCCTCGTCACCACATAATACAGGATCGGCGAACTGCATTGCACCGCCGTGGGCACGAGCCGCTTGAAGCACAACCGACCTGTCGCTTCGCAGTGAAGGGTCAGCGTACTGCAGCGCCCTCCCGTCCTGCAAGACGGCCGCCAGTTGAAGCTCCTTGTCACGGCACAGCGAAGCACTGGCGTAGCGAAGGGTACACCCGCACTTGCGTACAGCTGCAAGCATGAAGTCTCTGTTGCTGCGGAATGAAGGGCCGGCGTGTCGAAGAGCAGATCCGTCAGTGTGCGCGGCTGCGAGCATCACCCCCTCGTCCTCCTGGAATGACACGTCAGCATATTGCAGTGCCGAAGGCGACGACTTCACAGCAGCAAGCACGACCTCACGATCCTTGCACAGGTTGTCTGAAGCATGCCCCAAAGCATCGCCCTTCTTCCGTACGGCCGTGAGGACCACATCTCTGTTGCTCCGGATAGACTCATCACAGAACTCTAAGGCACTCGGGTCCTGTGACACCGCAGCAAGCTGCACCTCCCTGTCGGCATCACTGACATTGCTCAAGATATGTCCCTGCAGCTTGACACACTGCAGCCAGAAGTCTCTGTCGCAAATCGAGGAGTCTACTTCATAGATAACCTGATACTCACGACGCAGACCTGCCAGTACCACCTCCTTGTCTCGCTTCAGGCGTGGGGGTACCGGGTACAGTGCATCCCAACGACCCCACGACGCTCTGCTGTGCATCGCAGCGAGCACCACCTCCCTGTCGCCCTGCAGGGAAGGGTGGGCGTGTTCGAGTGCTATGGGGCAGGTCTCGACTGCCGCAAGCACAAGGTCTCTGTCACGGTGAAGCGGCACTGAGAATATCCCCGGCTTGGGGACGTACTCCAATGCCTTACCATGCCACAGCACTGCCTCGCGTTGGAACTCGCTGTCGCTGTGACGCACTGCTGAAGCTGCTACGTCGATGTGTCCCAAGCGCACGGCAGTCAGCATCACCTCCCTGTCGGCACATAGTGCTCTCGAAGGACATCCAAAATAATTGTACCGGCTAGTGCTTGTAACCTTCCGCAGGGCACAGAGAACAACCTCCTTGTCGTTGCGCCGTGCGTCACTTGCGTGCTTGATACCTGCCGCCATGACCACCTGCCTGTCGTTGCGGAGGGATACACAGGCGGACTTGAGTGCGTCAGGGTCACATGGGACTGCTGCCATGACCACCTCCCTGTCGGCCTGCAGCACTGCATCGACGTGCTTGAGTACAGGAAGTGCACGGTTGGAACGCTGCACAAGAGTGAGGATGAAGCGTTTGTTGCTGAGCAGTGCAGGTGATGCATGCCTCAGGACGTTTGAGGGTTTCACCAGCCAGTCTGGCCTCGGGTCATCTGAGTGTATCAGTGCCACCGACAGCACCAGATCCTCATCCGCACGCAGGTCTTCGGAAGCGTATTGAAGCGCGTCACCGTGACTGCGCACCGCTGCGATGACGATGTCTCTGTCACTGCGGAAGGACTCATCGAGGTGCTGCAACGCCTTCCCGTCGCACCCCACCACCGCAAGCGCCACATCACGCAGACGCCGTGCCCAGGCAGGCATGGAGCTCATGTCAACGTCAGACCCATCCGGGTTGTCACGCCTTTGCTTCTCCAGCACCTCAACGAAGCGAGCACCCGACAGCGCCACGTCGACACAGCACCCCTGCGACACACCTGCGGCACCGCAGAGGCGTGCTGTCGTGCAGTGTCTCCCCATCCACCGACAGCTCCACGTCCGCGAGAAGCGCGTCAGCAGGCGAACCGAGCACCACGTCGAGTGCGGTTGCCTTGAGATGAAGCGGCGTGTCGCCCTCCCCGATGTGCACCGCATGCTGCTCCCCAGTCAACCTGTCAGTCAGAAACACTTCCATGGATTCAGCAGCCATGTGCGCAAAGTCCGCCTCGGGGCCTCCCGGGGGGACGGACAATCACAAGGGTTACGCTGATGATAATTCCTGCATTGTGCATGAGTGCTGGCAATGGCGCATGCCACTGGGCACGATCTGAATGTCCAAAGGTGGAGGGGGGTAGTGAAATCGAATTTGAAGGGAGCACAAAGGTGGAGGGGGGGGTCTTTTCAAAAGTCCCTGCTTTCGAAAAAGCAACGTTCACCCACCTGACCTGTTCTGACACCCCCGCTGCTGCCGCTCTTGGAGTGACAGCCGTTACCCGAGCGGCCCCTGTTTTTTTCGGTACACTGTTCTTTGCACCAGGGCATAAGATAGCTTTTCTGACCGGGGCCCAATAGGTGGGGGTTAGGTGGGGGTAGCGCGCGCGCGGCTTCGCCGCGCGCCTCGTGCACTGACTCGTCAGTTTGCACCCCGGTCGTTTCACTGATGGTGTCGACCGTCTCCAGCTCCTCACTGCATTCATGCACTCCTGCAACTCGTTGAATGAGCTGTACTTGAGAGTGCGCGGCTTACTGAGGAAACGTGCCACGTACTGCCCCATGGCTGCCTGTGTGATACCCCCTCAGCGTCGATCAGAAGGAGGCTCTCCATCGTCAGGTCGAGGAGGGAGCCTCTGAGACATGGCTTCACCCATTTCATCAAACTGAACACCCTCTCGACCCCAGCAGTTGAGAGGGGCAGAGAGAGAGCTATCTCGCAAGGACTTGGTTACTAGACGGGCACACGCTACATGGGGGTCTGGGGGGCGGAGCCCCCCAGCCGCCGGAGGCCACGGTAGTGAACATCTGTTCATTGTGGGCGTAGATTCTGTGTGAGTTGGCGCGTCCTCCTGAGGCCTGAGGCTACTGGAGCGGTTGGATTCCCTGACCTGCTGGGTATCGAAGGATCCAGGGGGGTCTGGGGGGCGGAGCCCCCCAGCCGCCGGAGGCCACGGTAGTGAGCATCTGTTCCTGTAAAACCATGCTCTCTTCGACGTCGACCGTCGAACCCGTGTAACCGGGTTGACGCTCTTCTATGGGGGGTGGAAACCCAAACCACCCCCACCAGCAATCATGGGCGATCGGTTTTTTTTTTTTTTTAGTGAGGGCGGCTACCCCCACCTAATCCGCCGCTCAGCCCGCCAACTGGGGCTAGCCCCCCTAGCCCCACCGCTATCTTTTCCCCTGCTTTGCACACAAAACTCACCTCACAATACACAGTGCACACTCTTTCTCCACGCCCCCCTTTTTATAACCGCATTTTTTCCTGCTGCGATCACCACCAACACGTGATATGGCTGACGCTGACACCCACACCCCCTCCACCCCCCAAGGCACACCATGCAACTCGCCACCCACTGTCCGTAAAGAGGACGCAGAAAGTTTTCTTCCCCATCCCTAATTGGGGACCTGCCTGCCTGAGGCAATGCGAAACGCACCCAGTCACACCATCCCAGGAGTGGGGTATTGAAACAGAAGCAGAAGGAAGCGCAAGGATGATCTTCCCTTGTGGCCTTCGCTCTGCGCCAAACTGTCAGTCCGTCTCCCCTTTGGAGAGGTGCCTGACGTTTCTGCACTTCACTGAGCGAAGGCCATCAGGCACCCCCTCTGGCACCTTCACTCGTTACGCAGACATCATCCCAGGGAGGGGGTTGGAGTCCTGGAATAGGAGCATCCCCCCTCTCCCTGAGGAAGGGAGGGAGGGGAGGGGGGGGGGGGGGGCGCTGTTGCAGCACAGCACACTGCTCTCTCCCCACACCCCCCCCCTCCCAAAGCTGACCCACCCCCACCCCCCCGCCACCACGCCCCCTCCCATCACTTCCACCTCCGTTTCGGACTCAGAATCCCCGTTCCCCACACCAGAGGAAGAAGCTAGAAAAGAAGGCAGTGACAGCCCATGCAAAATCTGGCAGGGTTTTGGGGAGAGCTGTCTGGAGGGGAAGCGGAGGCCTGCCCCTACTGGCCCTCGAAAGACTCACAGGTTTGGGCAGCTGACAGGTTGTGGCAGAATGCAGGGGGGCTGCAGCAGTGATGCATGCGCGCACACAACACGGGCGTGGGGGTTGCGTGCAAAGGACTTTTTGGCTAGAGAGGCACAGCAACCCCACACTGGACGCGGGTGTTGGTGGGAGGTGGAGGGGGGAGAGGGAGTGGGGGTTAGCCCGACCACACACGCAACTGCAGCACTGCAGCAGCCCCGCCGCCGCAGCTGAGACGCAGAGAGAGAGGGGGGAGAGGGGCATGCGCTACGCGAGTGCAAGCTTGATGCGGGGCACGATGTTCATCGCCATCATCTCCTGGAACAGGAGCTTGCAGGCGTATGGAACCTTCACTGTGTGCACCTTCTCATATGTGTTGCAGAACTTGCAGTAGTTGGAGTAGCCAATCAAACCGCACTTCCCGCAGACGTAGATGATGAAGGCGTCGCTGCTGACCATCAGACGTTCATTCAGGAGCATCGCTGCGCCGTAGCCGACAAGGCAGTCGCGCTCCATCTCACCCAGACGCATGCCACCCCCGCGTGAGCGCCCCTCGGTGGGCTGGCGGGTGAGCATCGTCCGGCGCCCGATGCTGCGCGCATGCATCTTGTCCAGCACCATGTGCTTCAGCTTCTGGTAGTAGATGGGCCCGAAGAAGGTGTAGGAAGGCTCCTGCTCGCCTGTGATGCCTGAGGTCATCAGGTCCTTGCCGTGGTAGCAGTAGCCGGCGCGCACGAGGCATTCCCCGATGTCGCGGACCTTGTCGGCACCGGTGTTGCGTTCAGTCTGGTCGCCGAAGGCGGTGGCGTAGCCGTGTTTGCCGACCGTCAGGCCGGCCTTGCCGGAGATCATCTCGATCATCTTGCCCACCGTCATTCGCGACGGGAACCCGTGGGGGTTCATGATCAGGTCGGGAGGCATGCCCATCCGGTTGAAGGGCAGGTCCGCCTGGTGCACGATCAGCCCGCAGACACCCTTCTGCCCGTGGCGCGATGAGAACTTGTCGCCGAACTCGGGCTTCCGGGTCTCGCGCACCAGCACCTTCACCGTGCGGCATTCGCTGTCGGCAAACATGGAAACCTGGTCCACAACGCCTTCGACGCCTTTGTATTTCAACTGACTCGGGACCATCCGCACCGTCGGCTTCCCCTCGCTGTCCTCACCTGCAGGGCGGAGGAGGATGGTGCTGGAACACAAGACATACGGCTGGCATGGCCACAACCCTGTCTGAATACTGCAACCCGATAGCCTACCCCTTGTGCACCCAACCACCACAGACGCATACCATGTGCAGGCGAGTGCTTGTTAACAAGCACGTCACCGTCAACGACGTGTGCCCCCTTGGGGACAACGCCATCCGCATCGAGCTTGGACATATTGGGCATGCTGGTGTCCGCAGGCTTGGGCAAGATCAGCTCCGCCCGTCGCTCCAGGATGTTCTCGGAGGAACGCCCCTTGCGCAGCGTCACCGAGAATTTCTTCATGCGCATGCAGCGCCCGAGGCCTCGGTCGATGGAGGACTTGTTCCAGATCTGCGCGTCCTCAATGTCGTACCCTGAGTAACTTGTGACAGCCACCATGCAGTTGTTCCCTGCAGGAAGCTGCTCAAACCCAATCAGGTCGATGATACGCGTTTTCACCATCGGCTTCTGGGGATACACCAGAAGGTACAGCACTGTGTCTATGCGCATCTGTTGGTGAGGCGGGTCGGCGATGGCCCTGCCTTACATCCCGCCACAAAAAGCCACAAGACAACCCCCACCCGCACACCCAACCCAACCCCACGGCATTCTGGCGAGCCATACCTGCTGGTTCATCGCAATCGCCCCCATTGCCTGCTTGCCCATGGCACACTGGTAGGTGTTTCTCGGCGACTGGTTGTGGTGGGGGAAGGGGACCAGCCCCGCAATCACCCCGAAAATGGTGAAGGGCTCGATCTCAAGATGGGTCGTCTGCTTCGTGATGTCCTCCTCCCGCATCGCGATGAACGAGTTGTTCTCCTCGTTAACATCGAGGTACTCGATCAGCCCAGACTTCAGGAAGTCGTAGAAGTTCGTAATACCCTTTGCCAGCTGATCCATATGCCACGCCTGCAGCAGCGGCTGCCCCTTCTCCACGATGATCAGCGGACGGCACACACGCCCCTCATCACACGCAATGGTGATCGCCTTCAACGCAGGGTTATACTGGATAGATGTGAAGGAGTCGATCCTCCCCCGCCTCCGCAGCTCACGGAACTGCTTCAGGAAGCGGTTGTGGAATCTGTGGATCCCGAGAAGATGCCCGTTGAGGAAGATCGTCACCTTTTGCCGCACGTCGTCGCCTGCGATGGTCTCCACATCCTCGACACCGATGTCGAGGCAGGTGTCGGCAATGACAGACTCTGGGGAGGCAGTGGTGACCTGGCAGAGCAGCGAGAGGTTTTTGACAAGACCGCACTTCTCCCCCTCAGGGGTGTCTGCGGGGCAGAGCATGCCCCACTGCGAGGGCTGCAGCGAGCGGGGCCCAGCGAGCTTCAAGCTCGCATCCACACCGGAGGCGACCCGGGTCATCATCCCCAGTGCTGCGATGTAGGAATACCGGCAGAGGACCTGTGTCACACCCTTCTTGTCCACCTTGAAACGCTTGATGAACCAATTCCCGCTGGATATCGCATACTGCATCCCGTTTGTGATGTGGGTCTGCTTCCGCATCGTCACCTCGAAGTCGAAGGGGGAGGCGCGCTGCTGCTTTTCCAGCGAGGCATCCGCCTCCTGCTGCACGCTCTGGTTGAACTTCTTGAAGAGGTCTTCAAACAGCAGCGCCAGGAGGGTGCCGGCCATCTCGAGACGCTTGCTCCCGTAGTAATCCTTGTCATCCATGATGGAGGGGTCGTCACGGGCAAGCAGGAGGCGGCGCATCATGAGGCAGACGGTGATGGCCTTGTTCCTGTAGTTCCAGTCGTGCACAGGGATGTGCCCCAGGATGACATTGGCAAGGAAATCCGCAGCACGGTCTCCCTTGTTCCGCTTCAGCAGCGCGGCCTGCGCATCGGTGCGGTACAGCTCCGGTGCAAACTTGCTCCCGACATACTCCAACGCCTGCTCCTGGTTGTATACACCCGCGAGCTGGCAGTCGTTGAATGTGTTCAAAAACACGGTCTGAAACGACCCCTCGTTCCCAACCATCTGCACAACCTCCTGTTCGCTCTCACAGCCCAGCGCCTTGAGGACGATCATGATGTTGATCTCCTCAGCAAACGAGTTGTGCGCAAGCTTCACACGGTCATTCCGGAGCACAATTGTGGTGCGGCTCTTGGAAACGTGGGTGGAAGAATTCACAATAGAGACGAGGTCGCCCTTCCCATCGCGCTCCACGAGGATGCGGTTCTTTGCGAGGTTCTCCTGCACCAGGGCGACCTTCTCCACACCCTTCACAATGAAGTACCCACCGGGGTCGAGAGGGCATTCGCGTGACGCCGCGAGCTGGTCGTGCGACTTGCCATACAGGTGGCACTTCGAGCACCGCAGCATGATGGGGATCTTCCCGATCAGCACATTTTTCTTGCGCACAACCTCGACACCGACGCCTGTTCGTTGCGTGAAGGCAACCTCCACCTTGATATCCCCGGAGTACGTCAGGTCCCGCAGGCGGCACTCGTTGGGGAGGATCACTTTGCTCCCACCCGTGGTGACGCCAGGGTCCTGGTGGCGTGGCGCCTCCACCCAAATCCGGTTGTACACCAGCCGGATCTCAGGGTCGCTGCAGATGATCTCGCGGTTGGCCATCATGATGTTCTGCATGTCCGTCTCGAGCTGTGCGGTGGGGCAAGGGAGTGTGAATGTGGATGCAAAGCCTTGGGTGGAACTGTGTTGTCGACCCACCGCCCATCCCCATCCATCCAACACAACGGCTTCAGCTGGGAAGCATGGCGGTGTGTTGACTATTGTTTGCTGGCATGTGGTTGAGCACAGCGACGCTGGCAACGTCACTTTCCTCCCACATGTGGGAGGAGAGCATTGTTGTAAGAAGCCAATGCAACAAGAAGGATCAGAATCATACGAAGTAGTTGAAAGAGTCGACGTGCTGCCGCACGAAGCTCTTCAGTTTGAGGAATGCCGGCAACAGCTTCCACTTCTCCTCGATAGGCTTGACACCGTTGGGTAGGAGCTCATCATCGTACAGGTCGGGTGCCTGATCCTTGGGCAGCACCCGCTGCGCAAGCTCGAGGTCCGCCGCCGCAGCCATGCCGGCGTGCGCCGGGAAGGCGTCCCCTACCGAGCCAGATCAGGACGTGTGACGGCAGCTGCCCCGCAGCACCGCCGTTCTGCCTGCTGACGTGCAGACAGCCTGTGCATGGGAGGTGGGTGACGTGCATGCGAAGAGAGGCAATTTCTCACTCAGGAATCCTCACAATTCAAGCGCGGAATCAAGTCGTAGACAACAAGGAAAGGGTGAGGGTGGGGCGAGATCAGCCCATCCGGGCCTGCTTGAGGGTGGTGGAGGGTGGGGACGTCGCTGCTTCTTAGAGTGGGAAACGTCAAACAGACACGGGCCCCCCTGCTATGAGTTGTATGGGACAAAGCAACGAGGCCAGGTCGCTGGAACCGGGGTTATGGTGGGTGGTGATGGTATCATAGGTGCAAAATATGAGTACCGGCCGCACAGCACGCCGTACCGTTCACCCCTCCCGTCCACTGACACTCAGCCACACTGGCAGTCCTCCTAGATCTGCAGCAGCACTGCCTTGCCACGAGGGTGTGGTGTATCTTCTCACAGGGCCCTGTGTAGGCCAACTACCCCTAACCAGGCAAAACCGAGCTGAGACCTGCTGGATCGTGGAAGTGGCAGCAGCTAAACATCACAACACAATAGCATGCACTGCCTGTAGTTGGGTCCCATTCGTTGTAGAGCGATGAAGTGGCATGAGTGGGTGGTCGCAAGAAAAATAATGATTGTGTAAACAGTGTGGAGCACATCAGAACAAAACACGAACAGGAGAGATTCAGGGATGTTAACCCTTTAAGTCCCAAGGCTATTTTGGGCCATTTTGGCCGATTTTTCTCCTTGGACACCAAGTTGCTTCAATTTTCGTTTTTCTGCCCGACCCTGGCCGTAAATGAACGCGTTTGACTGAAAGATTCCACGATGGCCATTTTTTGGCCCCGAAAAAATGTCTCTTTTTTCGCACGGCCAACAAACAGTGGATTTGAGGGTGAAAAATGGCAGATTTTCGAAAGCAAAAATTTTTGGGTGCCGGGGCCAGGCGTGTATCTATTTCACGGAATGAAAATAGGAATTTGGGGAAAAAATATTTTTTTGCACTTTTTTCCTTTGGATTTTATTGTGACCCTACTTGGTATTGGCAGAATTTTTTTATGTTCCCGGTCTTGGATGTGCTCAAACATTCAAAAGAACACATTTTCCGTGGCCAAAAAAATTTTTGCACCCGGAGGTGGGGATGGGGGTGGTGGTCACTACTTTTTTGCACCATTTTCCTTTGGGTTTTATTGTGACCCTACTTGGCATTGGCAGAATTCTTTTATGTTCCCGGTCTTGGATGTGCTCAAACAGTCAAAAGAACACATTTTCCGGGTGCAAAAAAATGTTGCACCTGGGGCGTGGAGAGGGGGGTCGGAGGGCGGTGGTGTGAGAGGCTTGCTCTCGAGCTCAAACCAACAGATGTTCACTACCGTGGCCTCCGGCGGCTGGGGGGCTCCGCCCCCCAGACCCCCCTGTGGTGTGTCTTTGCGCGACAATTTATCGTCCCCCCATGCGACATGTGCTATCTGTCAGTTGTGTTGTACTTGAGCGTATGCGACTATGGAGCCAGGCCAACAGACGTTCGCTACCGTGGCCTCCGGCGGCTGGGGGGCTCCGCCCCCCACACCCCCCTGTGGCATGTGCCTGGTCTTGGAGCCAAGCCCTTGCGCGTACGGGGCTGCGGCATGTCGGTTCCAGCACCCTCGCGGGAGGCTGGGCCCGAGCACTGATCTCTAAGAGACGAACCACCTTGCGAATGCGATCGGGTTTGCGGGCTTGCGGCCATGACATCTCGAAAGGGTCGTCGTGGGCCCGTGATCATGTTTCGGGTTCGACTTGGTGGGCATCCGTGGCGATTCGCGGAACCACGTGTATGTGTGCGAGGAAGCAAAGAGATAACACACCAGGAGCCACGCAGCACCAGGTCGACCTGGATCTGATCGAGCTCAGGGGGAAGGAAGCACAGTCACCAAAGTGATATCACCGCCGGCCTCAACCACCAAACTGCAACCGCAGAAGTTCCGCTATTCTCACAAGGGAAGGCGCCCTGGGATGTAGCAGTGATTTGTGTGCAGCGCCATCAAGTGACACTGACCGCCTTGAACAGAGAGGTAGTGTACAGATGGCGATCAGTGAGAGGGCGTGCTGTGTCCTTCCACTTCCCCATCTACCTCCATTCGTTCACCGTTGTTGATAGCGATTTTTTCGCCATTTTTTCGAATCGTATGCATCGGTCAGGCCGAGTGAATCAAAATAGCGCAAAAATCACACCAAAATCTGTGTCTGAGGCACAGAAATCGTGCAAAAAAGCACCCAAAAAAAGTGCAAAAAAACCAAAATAGGATTTCGAAAATCGGCCAAAATACCCCCAAAATAGAGCCACACCTGGCCGGGGCTCCCCAAAAAGTCATCCGAAGATGGCGTTATTGGAAAGAACGAGTCAAATTGCATCGACGAAAAAAAAAGTTCAGCCAAAAAGACTGAGAATGAAGCCACTGAATGGGCAAGGCGGTTTTTGCCTATGTTCAGTGCCTATTTTCCCTTTGAAACCGTGGGAAAACACCCGAAAAGGGTTATTTCCTCAATCGCTCGCAGGAAGTCTGTCTCAGACGGCTGCAAGGGCAACTGTTGTGCTTCGCAGCAGTGCTGAGCCAGAGAGAGTGTTCGCAGAGATGTCGCCATGCGCTCGCTCTACTACCCCGGGATGTCGCCAGTGTCCGTCTACCCTCTCCTCTGAGTTCTCGACCAGATGTCGCCGCAGAGAGGACAGCACCCCGCGTCTCGTATTATTGCAGACTACTCGGTGCTGCAACTGCGCACGGAAGAGAGAAGCGCCTCGAATATGTTCTCCCCAAGTAGATCAGACACTCTTCTGGTTTAGCTTGGCTCAATCTGGGCACGGCCCAAGGCCAGGATAAGATATCACCCAGACCTGGGACCCCCGTGTATAAGCCCCCCCTCCCTTTCCCCCGTGCTTAAGTCCCCCCCTGGGGGTCTGGCAGGGGGGGGGAACTTAAACACAGGTGGACCTAAACACGGGGTGGGCCGGTCTGGAGGGTCATCAAGTGGCCGCGAGGCCACCTGGTGCCCTCCAGGTGCTGTCAGAGTCGAAAAGGGGGGTGCCAAAAGTCCATCCGGACCAGAATCACCGCCCCTACGACGGAAGCGGAAGAGGTCTTCTTGGTCTCCACCGTGCCACCCCCGTGTTTAAGCCCCCCCTGCGTTTAGGTCCGCCCCCCCCCCCCGTGTTTAAGTCCCCCCGGCCGAAAATCGTCTCCAAGGGGGGGGACTTAAACACGGGGGGTCCCAGGTACATTTGACAGGCGAGGAATTCACAATCAGGCACTCCCTTGCCTTCAGTTGACACGTGCACCACATCGGGGTATATCTGGGCGGGTCTTGATTCCTTGGAAAGGTTCTCGAGTCCCCTTTACCAGATGGCCAGGGTCGGGCACAAAGACCCCCGGCAAAGTATGCCAGACCTTGTTGGGGTGTGCACAGAAAACCAAGGGCCCAGAATGCTGTTTTCACCCGAAAACCCGACCTGGGCCCAGATTCTCAGGGGTGACGGCGGGCAACCGACAGACAGATATCTCGTCGATTTTTGTTGTCTTGAAAAGAACTGTCCAAACCCTTTTCATGGTGCCCAGGGTTTGCCAAAAAGACAAAAATGCGTGCTAACAAAATGTGAACCGAAAGTGTAGGCGCAATATATTGCGCCTTGGGACTTACTGGGGGGGGCTAAATAGAAGCCCCCCCCCCTTGTATTCGGCGTAGGATCGAGTTTTTTTTGGGGGTTTTCGAGGGCCCAAAATTTTAGGCAATTTTTGCAGTGGGTGGCCAAATAGAAGGGGGGGGGTCAAATACAAGGGGGGGGGCTTGTATTCGGCGGAAGCCGAATTTTCCAAATTTTTGGTGAATTTTGCCCCAGGTGACCTCGTGGAATCGCGATTTTCGCCTTCCATTGCACTATTCGGAATCCGTGCGGATCGTGGTGGGGTCATTTTGTGGGTGGAGGTGTCAAGTTTCACTCATGAAATGTGGGTCTGGTTTGGCTCCTGATAATGAGAGGATATTCCCAGGAGTCAGCAACCTGCGATGACCCCCACACTGGTGTCCAAAACCCCGTTCCTTTGAATGCTTGGATTCCGTGCGGACCGCAGTGGGGTCATTTTGACCATGGGGTGCCTGTTATGACTGGAAAAACAGGCTGAAAATTTGAAATTTGGCTGAAATTCGGCTTCCGCCGAATACAAGCCCCCCCCCCTTGTATTCGGCGAAAAATTTTATGGATTTCGAATTTTCAGACCCCCCCCTTCTAATAGGCCCCCCCCCTTGTATTTAGCCCCCCCCAGTAAAGGGTTAACGTTTTATTTCAAAATCGTACTCCTTTCGCTTTATTATAGACACCCTGTCCAGCAACTGTGGGAGAACAGTTCCGGACTACTTTTTGTTGAGCGCACACTTGCTGTCTCAAGGCTGTGTTGAGGCCCTGTGAAGTGGCATGAGGTGCTAATCCAAAGCTTCAGTCGTACAATTTCCTTCGTTACTTCGCGACTTCGCTACGCTTCGTCGCTCGTAACTAGTAAAAAAAACAGAATGCAAAACAAAAGGGGAATAATTCGGCGGTTTGTCGCTTGGACACCAGCCTGATATGCGAGAAGACCAACCAAACAGTATCGCACGAGCTTGACAGTGCCGGCCGTTTTGGAAAAGAATGTTGGAGTCGTCTGCAGGGCTACTAGCAAGGTGATCAGCGGGCTCATGCCCTGGAAGACCACATCCACTATAATCACCCCAGTTGCAGTCACAACACGTTGTTCCAACGGGCAAGGTCTGCCGTGCCAGGGGGACGGTCGGCGCTTGAAACGAATCAAACACTGTGTGAACCACACCACTTTGTTCGTTCGACAAAACACAGAATAAAGGAAGTATGAAGGGCGTGGTGTCGGTTGACCCGCACCAGTACGTTGGTGGCTCTTTTGACAGTACATTATTTCTGACGCCTTGGGAAACGGACCGTCATGACCAGTAGACACCTTAAATCTTGACAGGCCATTGTGCCCTTCTTTGAATGATACACAACCAACAAACACACCAGCTGAACGGGACACGACGAACTGGGCGCGGTTCGACAGGCGCCTTCAAGGCAAACTCATGTTGGCTGAAATCAAACAGGCGAGGTCGCCCGTGATGGCGTGGTGTGAGAGCTGGCCATCTCTTGTTCTCCCTCTATGAAGTCGGTGTCGGTGCCGCTGACACCAGCATGTTCATAGTAATCTGTCACACTACAGACCCTTCTCTTCTTCTGAGGTCGTGACTCGACCCTTATTTTAGTTCAGATTCTGGATTCAACATGACGCGGAAACTCTGAGCCCGATCAGACTGACTGATAGTTCTCGAGCATTGGTCTTGGTGGGCTCCGAGTGTGCCGCCTTCATGTACATCCACGTCGAAACAAACAGTATGTGTTCACGGTATCAGTGCTGAGTTGCAAGTGAATCATACACACTGACTGAGGCTGGTGTGTATATGACGAACCACTCAGATGCTGAGGCCGACATATCAATATCGTAGACGTTTCGCTTTATGGTAGAAGCACCCTGTCCAGCAACTGTATGAACAGATCGGGCGCTTGTTGTTGAGCGCACACGTCTCAAGGCTGTGTTGAGGCCCTTTGAAATGGCATGCAGGTGATTATCCTAACGCTTCAGCCGTACGATTCGTACACCAGCGAGGGTGCAAAGGACGTCCGTTCAATATTACTTTGCGTCAGGGTTGTACTCGCAAGTTGCCCCTGGACCCCCCGCTCCACTCGCAGGCCTGAGCACCGGCAGATTCCCCTGCACTGCATGTTGAGGAGGCGTCACTACAGGGTGTAGACGTAATTTGCCCCGCCGTTGTTGTCATAATAGTCCTTTCCGCCCGTTGTGTACACAATATAATACTTCAACTCAGAGGCGGTTGTGGAGAACTCGGTTGCGGTGAACGACCAGTATTCAGTCCCGTGCACATTGGGATACACCACGAGGCTGTCGTCCCGCACCTTCGCAAAGTTATACGAGAGGGCGTAGGAGTATGTGTTGGTGGTGAAGTCGCTGTCTGTGTAGTACAGCTTCACGATCTTGTCCACGGGGCCGAGGTGGCGCAGCAGGACCCCAGCTTTGATCAACCCCTCAGACTTCGACGCTTCGAAGTCCACCGCCATCACCGCCACATCATCGCGAGGCAGGCGTTCCCCGCTACCGTGCGGAATGATGAAGTCAGACCCGCCGACATCCTTCCCGTACACCACTGATAATGTTGTATAGTCGCACTCCACTATAAATCGGAACTCCTTCATGGTTGACGATTCTGTCTCCCAGCGCCACAGCTCATAATTCCCAGCTCCGACGGCTGTTGAGGTCCCGATTTTTCTGATATACGTGGCCGGGGTCTTGGCCCACGGAGTCACTTTGGGCAGCTCCTCGAAATTCACCATGACGGACTTGCTGGCCTCTAGGTTCTCCACCCTGATGTCGACACGAAATTTCGTCGTCACGACCCCAAACTTGTCGTGCTTCATGTTTCGCACCATGATCACATCCACAGTACCGGCAGCCCTGTCCACAGTGAGCGACTGCGCCAGCAGCAGCAGCAGCAACACGGCAGGGGCTGGCGCCCTCAACACTGCCATCACGACAGTGGTAGCGAGCGGCCTGTCGGGGGTGGGTGTTTGGTTTCAAGCATTTGAGAAGGTCCGCCCTGAGGGTAGGCGATCCACCAGCTGCCAAGGCGTGTGTCCTCTACAGCATAACCCAGAAGGCCAGGTGGGGGGTGGGGGTTTGATTGTCAATCGTGAAGGCAAAAGCAAGTCTAGGGGGTCGAGGGGGCGGGGCGTTGGGCAACGCAGTCTGGGCCTTTTGCATTTCCATGAGCTGCCTGTGCCACCCCCTGGCTTTGCTGCGCTGCAACAGAAATGTGATCAAAACCATAAAAAAGGGTCTGAACTGGGCCACACCACCGCCGCCACCACCACCACCCTGACAACGGCACCCGTTGCATCAGCGCAGTGGGGATAGGCACCCGCCTCCGTGCGTTGCCACGCTGGGAGAGGCGGGGAAACTGGGGCGTCGATCGTGACAATGTCAAAAGATGGCCGAGACACCGGGTGCCAAAGACCTGTGCAAACCAGTTCTGCCACAGGGGAGGGGCCTTGTTGCATAGGGTGATGAGGAGCACACACAAGATAACTAAGCTAGGCCGGGGCTCCCCTCACACAATGCGTAGCAGCGCAGCAGGGTGCACTTCTCAAACTGTCCTCCCAGGCACCCACGACAACACTACATCCCGAGTGGATGTTTGCGACTACAGGCGACACAATCTGGGATAGAGGCGTAACACATGGAACGGAGCAAATAGTGAACTGTGACACAGAACGAAGAAGTGGTTACCTTATAATGCCCAAGGGCCGCACAGACGTGCATAATGATTGGCTGCGCGATTCGTAACCTGCAGCGTGCACGATACAAAGATCCGATAGAAGATCTGAAGCTCCCGCACGCACTGACAAACACTGTTTTAGACGGGAGACCAGTCCTGGATATTGCAAGTAAATAGGCCAGCTTCCCAATCCGGTCAGGCCACAGGCGTGGCCTGTCTGTTGAGAGAGCCGGTGCAGCCTCACACACACATCGAGCGCAGCGGTGCCATCCATAACAAAAAAACGCGGGAGAGGGCAAGCGCTCTCAGCTCAGTGGGAAATCACCTCACTTCCGGCTCGCCGTTCCTCCCCTCCCCCCTCTCCCCGAAGCCATGCCCTTGTGGCAGCACAGAGACCGCAACCAAACTCCGTTCAATGAGGGGCCACGAGCCCCACATGCGCTTTCTCGATTCGGATAGCTGAGAGAGAGGGAGAGCAGCAAAACACTCCCCCACCGATTCACAGTATCAGCTCTTGCTGCGATGCTTGCTGCCTCCCTCCACACTACCCCTGCGCTTGGGCACAGTGGGAGGGGGGGGGGTCGGTGGAACACCCTCCCCCCCCCCCTCCCCTTCCCCCCAACCCTTCAAAGAGCTACAACCGCACTGTACCCTTCGTACACTTCCCCCCACCCCACCCTTATGAGGATGGGTGCCGGATCCATGTCCCACATGCCCCACATCCGCCGGATTCAATTCATCGCATTCAAAGTAAACCAACGGCAGAACACCTCGCGCTGCCTTCCTGAGGGTTAGCGATCTCCACCTCTGCCTACAGTTCCTCCAGACTGCAGCACGTGCCACGTTAAGTCGCTCAATGAACGGAACGTATTTCAACCCTAGACAGACCTCGAGAGGCACCCAAGGCAGTTGCAAGGAATACCATTCCCTCCCATCACCCGTGTGGTCGTGGGAGTGTTGCCGTGTGCCAGCTGGGATGCAGAGTGCGCTTGCGGCAGCCCCGATCGCCGCATGGCCTGGGCAGAAGAAAATCAAAGGCTCGGCACGCACATCGAGAACAGTGTCAGGGCGAGGGAGGGAGGGTGGGAGGGAGGTGACGGCAAGAATCATCTAAAAAAATGGGAGGCGGGGGCAGTGGGTGGTGTGTGGTGGGGCGCACCCCCGCAGCAGCCCCGCAACTAAATATGGGATGCCGTAGGCAACGCTGCTGGGGCGCCAACACCACCTCCCCTGATGCAGGCCCCAACGGCCCACGAGTTGGGGAGGGGAGGGAGGGGTGTGTGAAAACGTACCCACCGGGTTTATGATTTGAAAACGCACAAAACGTTCTTCACAGTGTGGGTGGTAGTGAGTGGGGCGCTGCAGTCCCTTGGGAGAGCGGGGATGCGGGTATCTTCTCTGCGAGTTCGTGTAAGAATATTTGACCCATAGGCATGGCAGGGCAACGGCGTTTTGGTTGCATATTATGGCGTGTCAATTTTCCTTTTTTTGGCGGTGACAACCCCAAGCTAGGTCTAGTAGCTTGATCTGTTCCAATTGGCACCCCCCCCATCTCCTGCAAGGAGGAGCTTCCGGAGATTTTGTGTATCGCCCAGAGGTCTGGCAGTCCAGTGGAATCCGTGAAGCAGGGCGCAAAGGAGATGCACTTCCCCGCCATTCGTCTGAATCTTTGTGAATGAAGCGCGACAAGCCCATTGCGCCGCCCAGAGGCTGCCACACAAGGCGCAGAGTTGGCACACGGGCTGCCACGCTGAACTATTAAAAAACCAAAGTCATGCGCATCGCTGACTGTTATACTGCGATGATGCGCCCGCCAGAGGAGATGACAACAAGAAACGCAGCCAGGCGTTGGCTTCTTAAGCTTGTATGACACCACACACACGAGCCGATGAGCAAGAAGGACTGAGCAGTGGCTGCTCCTTCTCGGTGCTCACCGGCGAGTGATTTGGGCACCCTGGCTCAGGAGAGTACGGCACACAGACAGAACGGCAAGGGTGGAGGGGGGTTGAGGTTGAGGGTCTATGGACATGAACCTGCATGAAATGGGGGTGTTTGCAAGTCAATCTGGCAAAAGAAACTTTCCTACTCCCAACGCCTTCAGTTGTCACGTTACAGATGCATGGCATCCGTGAGGCGCATGTGGTATTCCCTGGGACCCAGTGAAATACCCGGCTTGTCTGTGGGTCAGAGTCAGTCGGAGTCAGTCAGTACAATAGCCCCCAGACAACTTTTCGGTCAGAGTCAATCAGAGTCAGTCAGTCAATTTGACCGAGGGAGTCTTCGCTACGGGGTGATCGTCAGTGCATTTTGGTGCATTTCCAAAGGAAGCTAGGTGAAAACTGACGAAGAATAACGAAGCATAACGACCAGCGAAGACCCCCCGAGTCACTGAGAGCTATGCCCCAGGTTCCCTGCCTGGGCACGGATACGAGAGAGACCATGAATGGGGACGCAGGATGCCCATCCCTCCCCATCTTTGCCCAGGGCTGCAACACGCAAATTTATATCCCTTGTACGATAAAGTAAGGAACGATAAATTTAAGGAACGGCCAAAATTAAGGGACATTTATCGTTCCTTAAATTACCTCGGTTACGGTATGACTGTCCATAGAAAAATGGCGGTTTTGACAAGTAGTAGTTGGCACAAGAGTGGGGAGGGTGTGTAGGGATGATAAGTCATGTTTTGTTCACGAAGATGTGGGTGGGTGGGTGGGTGGGGGACACCCTTTCAGGCGGCACTCCGGCATAAAGGAACAGGGCAGTGCCTGACTGGTGTAGCAGATCAGAAGTGTCAATATCTTTATTGGTGTGGCAGCGACAGAACATGTCTCTGTGGATTCCGCATGTGAGCTCACTCATCAAATGGCTCAGATAGTCATACCAGCACCCATCAACAGCACTGATGCCTGTTTGTGGAGCTGGTTTGCATTCGACGCACACTGCGATTGCATACAGTTGTATAGCTGTACTCTTGACAAAATGGCGCAGCACCGTCAGGACTCCGCGCCACACAATACTTCGCTGCAATGAACCCATGTGCAACACAGTTCCTGGAGAAGGGCATCCATGCAAAGATTCGAGATGGATTCGGCCTCCAGAGGCGCATAATTGTGCGGATACTCCACAAACGGGGTTGCCTGTGGAACACCTTTTACCGACAAGTATTGTTTTGGTTGTCCACACAGTGGGTGATACTGCGTGTGTGTGGGATACAGTCTGACCAGTGCGGGAAAGCGAGCTGCTCTGATCAAAGAAAAAACACCCGCGCCCACACTGAAGCTTTCTCGAGTGTGAAGTTGGAAGGCAGACACAGATCGTTCCCTGAACATGACAAGCTGTCCACCACATATTCGCTGTTCCGAGACACAGTGCCATGCAGCGCAGTAACTGTGATTCATGGGGGGCCGAAAAGACCGGCCGTTTTCCGAACCCCACCAGGCCCATCCGTGCGCCCGACCAGTCGGGGCAAAAGGGAAAAAACAGAGCGGTGGCAGGGCGGATCGGCACTGGTGACAGGGCTGTCCACCTCATAGTCGGCAGTGGAGGAATGGAGGCAATGGGGGCGTCTAACACGGCTGAACAACAGTCGCTGCTTCTTTGTATTCATCACATATCATCGGGCAGTTCTCTGCTATGATTTGGTTGTGCAGCACAGTAGGCCGCTCGCGCATGCGAATATATTTTCAGGAGGGCAACACCGAGCGAACTCAGCTGTGGAACACAGTGCCCAACCCAGCCTATTGTTGTCTTGCGGGACACACATATCCTACGATCTTGGTGCGATCTCCCCATGAAACCCACCAAAATACATGTCGCGCAAGCATTTTTTTTGCAACAGAGCTTGGGTTTTGTGAGGAGAATCGGCATTTTGTGCGTCACATCACATCACACTGCCGCAAACCCGTCAGAAAGACACACCGGAGGCCTTCGCTCAGATGTGCAGGGAAGTGAGAAAAAGTGGGCCACCCTCACAACACTTGGCTGTGAAGTGACACAGTTTGACACACAGTGTGGCACACAGCGAAGGCCCCCCGCTATTCCGGTTTCAAAATTCAAATCGCATGCTGACAGCCCTCAGCAGCCCCTCAGGACCGCGGAGCCAGAACAAGCATATGATGTATACAGGGCAACAACCCATCCCTGACTACGGACACAGCAGAAACGGACCAAATGAATGCGGTAAAGACAAAACAACACGAGGCAAACTGGCAGCATCATCATCGGCATTTTTTCAGACCGGCATAAGAAACGGGAGCCAAAAACCGTAACGCGGAACAGATCGAACAGACCCAACAGATCCAAAGGGGGGCATTTTGTGCTACCTCCAGGAGGGCATGTGAAGAAAGCACAGGCAGCTGAGAAAGCACAGCGCCTGGTCGGAAGGGCAACGCCCCAAGGCACGAGAGAGCCGCGGGAGAACCAGGATCCAGTTCCTCCGAATCCCCCAACCCTAACACCTCTGGCCCCTAGTCCTTGTCGCCCTTCTTCATCGTCGACAGGAACAGGTTGATGCTTGTGGTGCCCGCCATCAGATGCTTCCTCTCGTCCGCATCAGACATAGGTGCGCCACACGCAGTGCAGAGATCAGCACCCGGTCGGCACACCCTGTCGCAGCTGGAGCAGACATTGCGCAGTTCGTGTTGGGAATCCTGTGCATCGATGTCCTCCATAAGGCTGTACAGGTCGGTGGTGGTCCACACACGCACACCCTGCGTCTGCCGGGCAGAGGCCTTCTTGCGGCGCTTGACGTAGAAGTACAGCGCAATCAGGAGTGCTGCTGCCAGCACGGAGAAAACGATTGTCCAGGGGAGGTTCCTGACAAGGAAATGCCGTGTGTCCACCTCTGGCGGCACAGGTGCCTCGCGCATGCAGGTGTGCCCAGCCCCCTGTTGGATCGTCGCGTTGCATGTGTGGAGCTGGAGTGCATCGCGCACGCCGTCGATTGCCACGCTTGTATCCAGGCCGCAGCAAGGGGGGTCGGCAGCCAGGCATGTCGCATAGGCGGTATCCGCACGCAGCACGCAGCTGTTCTCAGAAAGGGAGCCCTTGCAGACAGGCATGGCATGGTCATCCTGCAGGGATCCAGCCTTGTACTCCCACCCTGACGGGCAGGACTCTGCGGTCAGGCCTGTGTGGGTGCGGTGCGGTGTGGTGGCACACAGCAAGGCAATACAAAAAGGCTGACAACAGGTGATGGAAAATTTGACTGAAAACCAGGGTGCCTGGTGAACACTCTCCTCTCCCCTTCAGGGGCCCCGCACACACCATTGCTGCCGAACAATCAAACAAAAACCCCCTCCAGCCCAATAACCGACCGGCTTGCCCACGGTTGGCACGCGGGGCTTCTCTTGGTGTGTGAGAAACAACCCTCAAGGCCTGTCAGCCCAGAGATGGTGGCAGGGTGGCTCTGCCTTTGTCTCTCTTGCCAGGGCAGCGTGCATACCTTCCTTCTTGCAGGTGGCGTAAGGTTTCGTGATGGGGTCCAGATTGATGTATGTGACATCCTTTGCACAGGCCCCCAGCTCAATGTCGTTGCTGATGAGGTTCATGATAACGTAGCCTGGTCGTGAGGAGGGACGGTGGAAGCAGTGCATCAACAGCAAACAAAATCAAACTCTTTTCACTTTAACGTAGACACCCTGTCCAGCAACTGTGGGAGAACAGTTCCGGACTACTTTTGCTGAGCACGACTGCCTCAAGGTTGTGTTGAGGCCCTGTGAAGTGGCATGAAGGTGCTCGCCGGATGATGTCCTCCGGCTCAAGGGATCCCCAACCCGCCCCCTCCCCAACCTGTACACCGACAGGAAGGCAACCGAGCGGAGGCAACATTCAACATACAGCACCGGTCATCTTTGAGGCACTTATCAAAGGCGATTTGGGGATCCTTGATGGGGCACGGAGGGCTCGCTCCTTCCTCGGTGCATATCCTGCCCACATGCGCAAACGCCTTGATAACCTGTTGGGGTGTGCGTTTTGAAACCAGAGTTTGCGTAGCGGGACTCTTGATAGGGCACTGACCACGCCGTTGGGGTGTGTGCTGTGTGTGGTTCCAAATTGGGTCACGAAATTGGGTCCATTCTCCCCGGTGAGACACCCCGTAATACAGATCCCACAGCAAGCCAACCCTCCCCCCCCGCATCGAATCCTTTTTGAAAAACGCCGAGCGCCACCTAAGCCCCCCCCCCCCCCATAGGCCTCCCCCCGACGCACCACACAGCTGCCCACACAAACAAAACCAGAACACCACCCTCACATTTCTTCCGGCTCCCACCCGCTCCAGACATACCCCTCCGTAACCGGGAGCGCACGTGCCATCCTTCGGGTTGGGCAGGACGGGCGGCGCTGGTGTCGTTGGCGGGGGCGGCTGGTTTGTGTCGGTGGGAGGCACCGGCGGCTTGGGTGTTTCAACGGGCGGCGGGGATGGCGTGCTGGGTGGTGTCGGAGTCTCCTCCGGAGTCACATCCGGCTTCGGTGTCAGCGGTACCTCAGGCTTCGGCGTTGGAGGCACTTCAGGCTTCGGTGTGGGCTCAGGCGTCACCTCAGGCTGGGGCGTCTCCGGAAAGGGAGTCGGCCCCACGGTTGGCTCAGGCGGCTTCGGTGTGTCTGGCACAGGCGTGACACACCTCGCTTGGCACGCAGGCACATCCTGCGTGTGTTGGCACATGGTCTCCCACACACAGCCCTGCATCTCTGCGGTGCACTTCGGGTGGGACTTCACGAGATCCTCATATGGCCCACACGAATTCTCATACGCCCAGGTTATTGCGCACAGACTGCACGACGGAGGGGGCGGGGGGGCAGGTGTGGTGGCGTTGCCGTCAACCGGCTCATCTGTCTCCACAGACGGCTCCTGCGTGGAGTTGCCGTCAAACCCACCAGGCTCAGGCGTGTCGTCTGTGTCTGGTGCCAGATCGGGTTCGGCTGTGGCGTTGCCTTCCAACCCGGGCTCGCTTGTCTGGTCCAATGGGCTGTCGGAGTCAGGTATCGGTGTGCTCGGCGCAGCCGTCACAGGGGGTGGCTGTGGTGCCTGGAGGCCCACGGAGGATTTGCGAATGTAGAGCTCGGTCGCGCAGGAGAGGTCGAAGTTTTGCAGGTCGGTGAGCGACCCGACGCATTGATCCATCACGCGGCAGGTCCCGGTGGCTTTAACATAGTCAAAAGCAACACAAGGGTCGTTGCACCTGCTGTGGCAGTCGTTCAGTGATATCCCAACGAATGTGGGGGCGGTGGAAAGGTCAGCTGAGCATTCCGCACAGTAGGGTGTTAGAAATGCGTCGTCGAGCACCTCCGACACCACATACGCCTGCAGCCACACGAGGCACACCACACGGATCAGCCGGAGGGACAGCTGCTTCGACGGATCGCCCATCTCCCCTCCCCAAAATATTCAAAAGAATAACCCTCCCCCCTCCCCCTCCTCTCTGGCGCACGCGGCAAACTACAAAAAACACCCCCTTCTGCCCGCCCCTGCCTGGGTCAGGGGGAGGGTGGGGAGCGGCAGTCTTCCCCTCACAATATGCGCAGCCCCGGTTGCCGTTCCGAACGGCTCCCTGCGGGGTGTGGGTGGATGGGTGGGTGGGTGCTATGGACACTTTGGAGAGAAAGCGCGAAAAAGGTTTCGTGGTTGGCAGGGAGGGGTCCGAGGGTGTGTGGGGTGGGCGTGACTTACTTTTTTGGGAGAGGGTGATTTTTTTGACCCCCTCCTCGGGAGCCTCGGCGAAGGCCCTTTTTTTCCCTCCCCCCCCCCTTTCCAACTGGGTAACTGAGGGCTCACACCACAAAGCGGGGGGGTCGCTACGAGTGAGCCGGCAAGCATCGAATTCTCACCTCCCTCTCGGTGCAACCGCACACCCCACTGGGGGAGCCCTTCGCTCAGAAGTGCACAACAGTATAGCGTATCAGGTTCTCGTGCGTTCGTCTCTCGTGGACTCCTGTACGATGCAGATCCGCTAATCACAACATAGCCAACGTATATCAGCGAGAAAAGGTGGGCCGCCCTCGACAGCACACAGGCTGCAAGGTGACACAGTTTGACACACAGCGTGGCACAGAGCGAAGCGAAGGCCCCGCTGGTCTCTCTCTCTCTCTCATTCTCTCTTTCTCTCTTTCTTGGACGCAAGTATCGAAGAGAGCTTGTTTTGTGCGTCACGACAACCACACACGCAGACACTGCGCACGCCGGGGGAGCGACACGCCTCTCTAGTCCTCCGAGACAGGCGTCTTCCCCCACGCGAGCTCACGCAGCCTCTGCCTCCTCTCGAGATGAACATCAGGATCGGGATGCCCGGCCCCACCGCCATCCCCCACAGGCTTCTGAGATGCAGCATCAGCCGCCTCAGCTGGAGAGTATATACCATCCTCCTCCGCCCCGTCCCCACCACCACCGCTGTCCGGCGGGCAGCCCTCCTCCAGCGGGAGCCACCTCTGCGAGCTCAGAGGCGAAGGCCCCGGCGACACTGCACGGAAGTATGCCGCGTAGAGCTTCCCCTTGGGCAGGCGGAGCTCATGGCGGTGCCTGTCCAGGCTCCGTGCCTTCTGGGCATCGCCCACCTTGTGGAAGACGCGCATCTGCATCGCCCAGAGGTATAGGTCCCCTTTGAATTTATCAACAGCTTCTCCGAAGAGATGCTCGCTGAGCCTCACATAGGCATCGTCACGGCTCCCGGCACGGTCCCCGCAGGCATGGATGTGCATGGAATAGCAAAGCACATTCGGCGACACCCCGCGCGTTGTCATCTCTGTCCAGACATCGCTTATGCTGGAGAAATCCCCAGCCTGCGCATAAGCTGCCAGAAGGGATGCATAGACAGGGGCTGTCGGCTTGGGAATGAGTCGGAATGCGGTGACGGCGTTTGGGAGGCAGCTTGCGTGCACCGCAGCACGGAGAATGCGGATGAACATGTCATGCGGTGCGGCGGCGTGCATTTTGAACACCGCCAGCACCGCGTTAAAGAGGTGCACATCCTTTGCAACAGCCTGCAGGCAGGGGGACCAGGTGTCGGGGTACGCAGTCATATCCTCCTCCCACGGCCTCCCGGCGCTGACACGCCTCCAGAGGGCCACGGTGCTCTGCAGATCCGCCACAGTCGCCTCTATGCCTCGCGGGGCTGCAGACCGCAGCATGGCAGACCCGACCCCCTCCAGCGACATCGCCACATGGTGCCATGTGATCGCCCCCATCGACATCCGACTCAGCAGGGTGACGATGCGCCGCACCTCGCTGAACGACTCTGCAACCTGCAGCATCCCATGAAACACCCTCGCGTTGAGCTGTATGTTATGCGCCACCATATACCTCACTGTATCCCACGCCTGCTGCTTATAGGAACGCCTTGTGAAGCAGGTGATCAGGGCAGCGTAGGAGCGTGACCCAAGGGTGATGTCATTCGCTGCGGCATAACGCCAGGCGCAGCGCAGCGCATCAAACCTCCCTGATGCTGCATAGGCTGTCATGAGTGCTGCCAAGGAGAGCTCCGTTCCGCGGATCCCGTCACGCTGCATCAGGCGGAAGGCCTGTTCTGCGCGCCTCACATTACGCAGTGCGGCGTAGACCTCGATTGCGGCGATCCAGACATGCTCCCCTGTCACCCAGCCCAGCTTCTGCGCGGCGTAGATAAAGGCGACGGGGAGGCGCTCCTCCGCAGGTGTGTGCGGCACCCAGCGAGGGTGTGCCCCCAGCAGCTCGTCGGTGAGGAAGGCCATCAGGTTCCTGTCGTGTGCAGACCGATCCCCCACGACGAGCCGCACAGTCTCCTCCGGGATGGGTGCCCCATGCGTCACAGAAAGGGGCGCCTTCCGGTCGCGCTGTGTCGCGGGTGGAGGGCGGGGTGGGGCGAAGCCGTCCCTCACCCTGGCCTTCGGTATGGAGTGGAGGTACTGCTTGAAGCAGAGGTATTCGCTGCGGTTGTAGTAAGGCACGCGGGGCGCCTGGGTGCAATAGGGTGCCCGGCTACCCAGCAGGTCAGGGAGGGGGCAGCCTGCAGCACGCAGCGCACGCTGCATCGGACAGGCCTGTGCTCCGCCCCATGCGGAAGCGCTGGCCCTGCCCTGAACCCCCACCTGGGAGGGAGGGGTGTGGAGCGGGGTGGTGTGCGTGCTATGTGGGTGCAGCACCAGGGTCTGGCTCGGTGCGTCCTACACTAAACTAAAACCAATATTCAAGGGGAGGGAGGGTGGGTGGGAGGCCAGTACAAAAACCTCCCCCTTTTTTGCTAGCACCGCTGCGTGTCTTGCGTGTGTGTGTGTCTGCGCATCGCCGTGCCCCACTTTTTTTTCCAGGTGAGGAGAAGGGGGAAGGAAAGGGGGGGGGAAGGAGTGTGAGGGGGGGTTTTTTTTGCCGGTAGGGGGCATGTGTTGGAGTTTGTGTGTGTGTTGAGTTTTGCCTTCCCCACAGACGACCCCTATTCCCCTCCGCCCCCACCCCCCCACCCCCCACCCCCATCCCGAACTCCCGAACAGTACCCCTTCTCTCCACCGCATGCGCATCACCCAGTCTTCAGGCAACATCTTAAACCCTCCTGGTTTGTGGCTATGCGTGACTCTGCGTGTGTTTTGCTTCCTCATAGATTTTTTTAGTTACCCAACTACAAAAAACGGGGGAGGAGGAGGAGAACGAGGAAGGAGGGGGGACGAAGAGGGGGTTTTCCCGCCCCCCCCCCCCCCACTCTCCCCCACCGCCCCCCACCCACCCATACCCCATGCGCCATTCGTTTATATTCGGATCGTTGCAGTGCGTGGTCATACTATTGTGTTTTTCCCCTACCTCTCCATCGATGCAGCCCCGCTCAAAATAAAAATCTCACACACATCCCTCCGATCTCCCGTCCCATTGCCTTTTGGGGGGGGGGTGTATATTTTACTTTGCAAAGCTTCGGAGAAGGGAGAGCGTGAAGGGGGGTGGAGGGTGGGGAGAGAGGGGGAAAGAGAAAGAACGCCAAGATTTAAAACCAAAAAAATTTGGGGGGGGGGATTTTTTTTTTGGGGGGGGGGGGGGGGGGGAGGGGAGAGAGAATGTCAAGATGGCAGGCATGCATCAATCGTCAAACTGTGATGATCAACCATGATCTGACATTACTTCATTTTGTTTTTGCAAGCAGTGCTTTGCTGGCAGTGGCAGCGGCAGTGTGTGTGTTGGGAGGGGGGGGGGGGAGGGGAGAGGGCGTGTGTTTTCTGGCCCATCCTACGAGGCTCGTTGCGTTTGGTGCGATACAAAAGAACAAAAAAAGATACAGAGGGGGGAGGGGGGGGGGGGTACATCCCTCCTCCCCCCCTCCTCCCCCCCCCCCCTTCCCCACCATCCCACGCGCTGCTGCTGCTGCAGAAAAGAGAAATGCGTGAACTCCCCCCACCCCCCCTTCAGAGCTCTTGGGGAGGGAGCCTATAATAGTATGAACCCGGCAAAACCCGGCTCCCCAAAGATACGAAATCAATACAGCAGCAGGAGGGGAGAATCGAGATGGAAGGGAGGGGAGGAAGAGGTGTTGCCGATATTTCCGGGATTTGGAAGCAGAACACAAGAGGGGGGGGGGGGGGAGAGGTAGATAGAGAGATCGTAAACTCACCGCATTACCCCCCCCCCCCCCTCCCCCACCCACCCCCACCCGCCTCCTCCTGTTTGCCCCGTGTGTATGAGAGGTACGGGGGTGAAAGCCGTAGAATAAGGGTCTCGTCTTTCGCACCCCATTACTCTTCTGCCACTCTGTGTGGGTGTGTGTGCGCGTAAAATAGCGCATTTTTTCAAAGGGGCTGTGTTGGGGCAAAGTACCAAAGGAGAGAGGGGAGGAGTGGGGTTTGTTTGCGAAAGAATATCGGGAGAAGAAGAAGGAGAAATAGAAAGAGGGTGAGAGAGTGAGAGAGAAAAGGGGGGGGGGGAAAGGGTGGTGGCGGCAGAGAGCCCCGTGTCGTGTTGGTGCTGCCTGTGTTTTTTTTGTCGTCACATGGTGGTTCTCTTCCTCCCCCTCCCCCCCCCCCCCCCACTCTCTCTCTCTCACTCCGACTCAAACGCCCACCCATGGGTCCCCCCTTGTGAGGGATAATCGCATCGAGAAGAATGGAGGGGGGTAAATTGAACAGAACTTTGTTTGGGGGGGAGAGGGGTGGGGGGGGGGGTGGGGGTGGGGTGAGTGTAGAAGAACAGCCAAAAAAATGCGTCACCAAAAAAAAAGTATCATTCCCTCCTCCGTTAGTCTGACCCTGGACCTGGGCATACAATACCATGAAGAAGCGTGTGTACATGTGGTGACCACGTCTTGAGGGAGCAGATCGTGGCCCACATATGTGTGTGTCCAGTGGATGTCGAGATGTCCATACCCGGAAACCCACCCACCCCCCCCCCCTTCGGTTGTTTCAAGGTTCTTTCGGAAGCAAGGAGCGGTGAGGACATCAACCCCCTTGTTTGCATGCGGCGACCTGCAGTTGTTGCCAATGCTGCCAGAAAAGGCCCTCCCTTGGAGCCAAGCGGTGTGAGTGCTGATTGAGGAAGGGCCGCAGTGCACCTGGGACAAGGTGGAGAGAGAGAGAGAAGACGAGAGAAAGCCGCCGTTTGAATTGTCGTGAGCGATGGCGTGCTTCTCAACCACACCTCTCTCCTGGTCCAACGCCTCTCATGGTATCCCACCATGACAATAGAGGTCTGAAGTGGTCCGCTCGGCCAAGGCAAAGTGCCCTGGGAGGATTTTGTCTGTCCTTTTTATCAGGGTGATCGTTGCCACCGCGGTGCGTCTGCCTCTGCTGGCTGGGACTCCTGATCGGCACACAAGGGTTGTGTCTTTATTCCGCAACAACACTTGAAAAAAGCGAAGGGGGTGTGGGGTGTGTGTGTGTGTGTTTGAATGACGCCAGTAAAACCCCACAGGAAGGAAAGGTAAATATGGTTGTGGCCGAGTTGTTTCAAGGAGGAGGGGGGAGGGGGGGGGGGGGGAGGCGAGGGCACACACACACACCCCCGCCTGGCTAAAAACCGTCATGCCCCTTCCCCCCCACCCCGCCCGTTCTTCGCCGTACTCAAACTCAGCTTTGCTTGGGATGTGGGGGTGGGGTGGAAGCAGAGGAGCGGATGCATGCTTCTTTGAGGGGGGGGGCTATGGCGAAAATGGGGGTGGGGGGGGGGGGGGGGTGGAAAAAAGTCAACAGCAAAGAACTTCAACAGGGGGATGTAAATCTTAAGGGTTTGTACAAGACAGTTGCACGGCCAGCTGGCCGCGCAATAGAATGGATGTGGTGTGTGTGTGCGTGTCGCATTGCTTCAGTGTGTTGTGTGTGTGACGAGTTCGCCCAGTTCTTTTTCCCGTTGCTCCCAGGGCTCTCACCTACCATTCCCCACTGCTGTAAGCGATACATTTCTCAGCACGCCAAGGTTCCATTCAAGAAACAAGGCGGCGGGCTTCGAAAGAAGCATCATCGTAGAAGAGCGCGGCTTTCTTACAGCAGCACAGAGGGGGGCGGGATGGGTCTCGAACAAAAAGAAACCCAAAAAAAAGGCAAACTCACTACTCGCAGCAAACTATGGCAGGGCGAAGAAGACGGATGCGCAAAAGAAAAAAAGGCGGGCAGAACGGAAGACCCCACCGTCAAGACGCTTGCATGGTGGCTCCATATGATTTTCCTGGGTGTCTCGATGGTGAACCCCTCGCTCTCACACACCGCTGAACTGGAGGGTGTCCGCGCAATGAGGACACACGCGGACAGCGGGACTCAGCAGAGGTTGATTCCTAAGCGTATTGTCCCTACCCATAGACACTTCGTCGCTTCAGATTGGTTCCTCTTGCGAGGCCTTCTCACCCTGGCCGGTGTACATAGCAACAGCCAGGCTTCTCAAAAAATGGTCAAAAAACACACGCAACACAGCACAACACGCGCACATAACTTTTTTTTGCTAGAATATTCCTGCTCGTTTCTCAACCGTTCCGTTACAGATATTGTTAACGTTGTTCCGAAAGCGCATGTGGGTGGTGGGGGGGTTCTGTGGGGCGCTCCCGTTTCACAGACGAGCTCTTGTTGTCGGGAGAGGGGGGGCGGACGTTTACCCCGCCTTCGCTTGGTTCACTCCTTACTGGGTCTGCGACGTGCAGACAGGTTTCCCGACCCTAGTTCGAGCGAGGGGGCGCAGCTGCTGGTGACTCCGCCACAGGCGTGCCCAAGCTGCATACGATACGTCAGTTGTCACTGGGCGCGGTGTGGACGCACAAAGAGGCGCTTGGCAGGTGGGCGAAGAGCCTACCGGTCCATCTCCGCGTACGCAGAGCCGTGGACGCCGGCGCGGCTGCGGGCAGCCTTGAAGTGGGAGTCGGACATGACACCCCTCTTCTTCTTCGTGGACTTCTTCTTCTTGGAAGTCTTGGACTTCTTGGACGTCTTGCTCTTCTTCGAAAGCTTGCCCTTCTTCGTCGACTTCTTGGACTTCGACTTCTTGGATGTCTTCTTCTTCTTCTTCGTCGACTTCTTGGAGCGCTTCGACTTCGAAAGCTTCGACAGGCGCGAGCCCTTGCTCTTCCGAGTCGAACCCTTCTTCGTAATCGTGCGCTGTGGGGCCGATGGTATGTCAAATAGGAAAGGCAAATGAGACAATGAGGGGCAATCTGCACTTGGCCACCTCCACGATATGTCAGAGCAACACACGCCACATGTGACATGCAATCATACCTTGCCCTTGACGGCACGCTCGCTCACACCAGGCTCCAGTGTCAGCACCGAGTCGTCCGACAGCTGTGGAGAGTGGGGCATGAATGGAGACGGGCATGTGAGGCACGTGCATGCGGAGAAGCGCGGTGGTGATATTCTGCCAAGCAGTCAAGTGCAGTCACAGTGGCATACCCTGACGTACAGCAGCGGGAAGGGTGCGTCGTTGCCGAGGCTCTTCAGGAAGGTGCGGAAGTCGTCCTTGTTGGTGATCTGCAGTGCGGTGGTGGCGTGGCGTCATGAAAAAGTCGAAAATGGCAGCGCACGGGGTTTTGTGCAACTTGCGACAAGCATCACGAATAAAAGGCACGCAGACCGCACACATCATCGGAACACATACCCCGAAATCATCCGCTTCGCCCTCCGCACGGATGCCGACGATGACATCCTCGGGGCGCAGGCCTGCCTTCTCTGCAGCCTCGTCCGCCTTGCAGTCGATGACCTGGATGAGCGAGGAGGTGGTGGGAGTAGTGTGTGGCTTGCCTGTATGGTGCATCCAGCTGTTATTGTCATACGACTGTGGCCACAACAGACAAGGGCTTCAAAGATACACAGCTAATCATACCTTGGCACCACCGTCGAAGTCTGCGAGCTCGACACCGATCTTGGGGTACTGGATGACCTTGCGGCCCTTCGATGCAGACTTCTTTGTCGACACCTTGTCCGACTTGCCCACCAGCGGGCCGGTGCCACCGCGCCACTTGCCATCCCAGTCCTCCTTGAACTTCATCTCGATGGTGCGCAGGCGCTCGATCTCCGACCTCAGCTGGCGCAGGGGCGCAGCGTCAACCGACACCGTCAGCGGCATCGTCTTGCCGTCAGCAGTAACCTTGACAGCTGCGTGGCCCGTGCGGTTACCGATGTAGACGCGCGTGAGCCACACACCCTCAGCCCAGCGCTGTGCGATGGGCTCGCCGACGACCACGATATTTGTGAGGCCCACAATGCGCGGGCAGGCGGAGCTGTTGATCAGCACGAATGCAGACTCCTCGACCAGCACGGGGTCCTTGGTGAAGGCGGCAACGACAGGCGGGTCGACAGCCTCCTCCGTCACCTCCACGTACTCGCCCTCCTCCTCGGACACGCCGAGAGTGCGCTCCACGGCGTAGCCCTCCAGCTCCACATCCACACCAGCAGACTCCCCGACACCCGCGTCGTTCTGCACGGTGAAGTGTGTGTGGTACACACCGTCCACGCTCCCACGCGAGATGGCGTGGATCTTGTGGCTGCCCGACTGCACCACAGGGCCGATGGGCTGGATGATGAATGCGCTCGGGTCCGGACCGGCCGCCAGGTGGCCCTCCGCATCGCGCGTCTTCACAGTGACGTACACACGCTGCCCAGGCTTGGCGTCGGCGTGGGGGCTGAGGTGCACCGTGGTCTGGGAGGGGTCGTACTTGTTGGACATGCGGGTCTCCACAGTGGCAGAGCCCAGCGGCTGCCCAGAGTACAGCACGTCGATACCAGAGCGCCCACGCCTCTCAGCCACGAATGTGGTGCGCCAGGTGGTGTCGTCCAACTTCTCGACAGGTCCGATCTCGTGCACACCGTTCTGGCCCTTCACGGTAAACAGCACATCCTGTGCGTCCTCGATGGCAGCAGGCTCGTAGCTCTCACCACGCGTCGTGATGAAGGCTGTGACAACCTCGCCCGGGGCACACGGGTCGGGGTGGCAGGCGATGACAGTCTTCGTCAGGTCGACGCGGCCCTGGTCCTGCGGCTCCTTCATCCAGCAGATAGCCGACGTGCGCTGGCCCTTGTAGGTGGCGATCACACCCGTGAAGTCCACCTCTTCCGACTCCGGCAGCTTGAGGGTCGTCTTGTACGACGACGTGTTGCCGACGCGGAAGTGCGTCCCGATGCAGGCCTGCCACACGGCCTTGGTGATCCCGCCGAAGAAGGGCGACAACTGGATGTGGTCCGCACGGTCCTCGTCGCGCAGGATGGGGCGGTGGGAGACAGAGTCGCGGAACGTCAGCACCAAGTCCACCTCGTCACCCGGGTGCCCGTTGGCAGGGTACATCGACAGCGACAGCTCGACGTCAGCGGGCTGCTTGGGCTCCACAAGCAGGCGCAGACGCTCGTTCGTCGCCTCCTGCTCCTGCTCCGTGAGGTCGTTGCTGGCAGAGAGCACTGCCGCGCGGTCCGCCTCCTCGGGCGTGTGGAACACGAAGAAGCCGGAGTGCAGCACCTCCCCACGGAAGTGCACCTGCACAGCCTTCCAGCCAGGGGACGTAGCGAAGTGGGTGTACATGAAGGTGGCACACTCGGTGTCCTTCTTGGCCAGGGGCTCGGCGTCCTCCGCCGGGAGGGACTTCTCGTTCGCCACAACAGGGCTCCCGACATCCTTCCCGTTGATGTGCACCTCGAACTCCTGCGGTGCGGCCGCCTTCACGGGGATCTCGCTGGAGTTGCGGGTGGTGATGAGGATGTTGATGGGCTGGCCCTCGATCACAGGCCACGCGCCGGGCGCCACCTCCACCATGGTCTTCAGGGGGTCCGCCACGCCCCACGGGCTGACGCTCTTGCGGGCGTTGTGGGTCACGGCGTAGAGCAGGCCGTCGTCAACATCGCGCAGCTCGCGGAGGCTCTGCTGGATGTCGTCGTACTTGTGGCGCTGCTCGTCCTGCTGCTCCTGCTCGCGAGCCTGCTGGTCCAGAACAATCTGTGTTGTCTTGAACACCAGCTCGTCCTTGTCCTTGTTGTCGTCGATGAGGTCCTGGATCGTCTTCTCTGTGAACTCCGCGTTGCAAGTGAACTGTTCGGACTGCAGCTTCGTCTCCTCCAGCTCGACGGTGATTTCGCTGCAACGGCAGAATATGTGTGCACGGCACGCAGGCAAATGTGACATACTCGATGCGACCCACCAGCTCCTGCTCGTGCACAACGTGTTCGTTGCGGGTCTTCTCGATGGCAAGCCTGTGGGAGGCGTGGATGCAAGAACTGAACAACAGGCTCACCCACAAGGGAACCCATCACCACATCTTCAAGAAACAAGATTGCAGCGCAATTGCATGCAACGACGAGAATCACTGCGCAAAACTCTCGAATGTTGATGAAAAGGTTGCCAGAAAGACGAGGACAGTTCGTGAAAGGCGTGTGGACCACAAAAAGACACGGACAACCTGCCCCTACTCAATCTGCCCCTCATCGATTATCCATACTCCAGCTCCTGGTTGGTGCGGTCCACGTCGTCCGACCGCTGCTGCGCCTTGTCGACGCGCACGCGCAGCTCAGTGCCCTCCTCGTCCTTGGCGCGCAGCTCCGTGTCCTTCTTCTTGAGGTAGTCCTCGAGGGTGAGCAGATCCTGCGACTTCGCCCCGATCTGGCGCTGGTGCTCGTCAATTTCGGCACGCGCCTGCAGGTGATGGCGCGGTGTGTCAAGGAATCACAGAAGCAGGGCAGGCGCAGATGGCACTTGTCATTGTCACACAACCTCCCGACCTCCACCCATCACAAACAAACTGCACTGAAAACAAAAACCCCAGCGTCAGCCTGATAGCTGACCCCTCATCTAGAAAAGAGCCCATCCCCCTCTAACCATTCTCTGCCAAACAGTCAGCAGATTCCTACGCCACCCACCCACCCACCCACCCACCCTCTCTCTCTCGCACTCTCTGATTTGCACATACGTCAGAGAGGACCTTCTCGATCTGGCTCTTGTCACGCAGGAGCTCATCGATGCGGACCTCCTTCTCCTTCAGCTCTGTGGCGCGCTGCTCGAGGATGTTGTCCCGGTTGTTGATGTCGAGGTCCTTGTCACGGATGGTCTCGTCACCATCGCGCAGCTGCTGGATCAGCTCGTCAGCCTGCTTCTTCATCTCCGCGATCTCCTGGATGTACTCCGAGGTGACGCGGTCCAGCTCCTTGCGCCGCCGGACGCGCTCCTCCGTCTCGATCGTCTCGATCGTGACACGCAGCTCGTCAACCTGCCCGTTGAGCCGCCCAATCTCGTTGCGCGCATCGGTCAGCTCCGCGCACTGCAGCTCGTGGAAGTCCTTCAGGCGGTGGATCACCTCCTTCAGCTTCTCCTCGTTTGGCGTCTGCGGGTAGATGTCATCTGCAGGCTGCAGGATCTCCAGGTACCGCGCACGGCCCATCAGTTCCGCATCGTCTCCCATGTTCCTGCTGCCCTGTGTGGGCTCCGCGTTTAGTGTGTGTGTGTCGAATGCCGAGCCTGTTGGAGGGTGTGTGGTGTTGTGGTGTTCCTGCCGTGTGAGAGCAGATGAAGGGAGAGAGAGAGAGGGGGGCGGGTGGGGTGTGCTAATGGATGTTTGCTGCCGGTGTGACGGATCACCGTGCCACCTGGCCAGCATGCGGTAGCCTGCTCTGCGGGCTTTCCTTCGCCTGCGTTGGTCGCTGCTGCGTGTTTTTTTTTCATGAACTGAGAATGGGAACCTTGAAGCGTGACACACAAAACCGCATTCTAATCAGCCTGCGGCATCATGGATACCCCACACCATGCAAACTACTTGGCAAATCAGGCCAGATCGACACCATGCGTCATCAGAGAGAGTCGAATGATGAAACGTGCGAAGGCTTTGCACGTGACTTCATCTCGAGGCGCTTGACAAATGACGATTTTTCACCATCATCCCTCACGAAATCAGACACGTCGGAGGACCGCTCCCTGGGGTGCAGCATTGCATACACCGCACGCGCCTGCTCCTTGGGGGTCTCCTGAGGCAGGAGCGTGTGCGCAACACCCTTCGATTCACCACGCCCGGTCCGCCCGTTTCGCTGTGTGAGGATAGCATGCGTGTTCTCCTTCGGCACGTCGTAGTTGATGACCACACCCACCTTATCGACATGCAGCCCACGCGCCGCGACGTCTGTCGCGATGAGCACACGCGCCTCGCCAGAGTGGAATGCCTGCAGGGCCAGATCACGCTGATACTGCAGATCCTCGTCGGTCAGCATCACGACAGAACTGGGCGGCAAGGACCCCATCAGCATCTGGCGCAGCTGTCTCACGTCGCTCGGTTCGGATGCGAAGATGATTGTCTTTGTTGATTCCCACGTGACAGCATCGGATGAGAACATCAGGGAGATGAAGGCGGCACGGTCCACACTGGGGATGACATGCACGCGATGGGTCACGGAGGGGAGGGTGTCCTCGCCACCCACACGGATAAGCAACGATGCATCTTCCCGGAGGAAGCGCTTCGCGTTGATCGCCGAGACTGGCGACCAGGTCGATGCCACCATGAAGGTCTGCAGAGGGCCGGTGCCGACACCCCGACGCAGGAGTATGGTGTCAATCACGTCGGTCTGCTCTTGCATGAGGAAGTCCGCCTCGTCCACCACCAGGAGTTCGATGTCTGTGAGGTCGACAATCGCCTTCTTCTTCCGCGCCTTCTTCTTCTTCTTCGCCTTCTTCCCTGATACGTCGCTCGGGCCTTCGTCGGCAGGTGTCGCTGACCCTGACAGCTCCACAATCCGATCAGGCGTTGCAACAATCATGTCGACGGTGTGCGGGATTTCCCCGGAATCCCCCGCCATCAGACCCATCACCACACCACAGGGGTTTGCCAGCCGGGTGGCAACCTGGTAGACCTGCACCGCCAGCTCGGGTGTCGGGACGAGGATGAGGACGACCGGGCGTGCCACCCTCGGCCCCTCCTTCGCCTTCCTCCGCCTTTCGGCAATCGCCTCCCCAGCAGACATATCGGCAGCAGACTTCTCAGGCGCCTCGTTGTCCCCCGCGTCGGACCTCCTGCCCAGTTGGGCACCGCGGCTCTTCAGCGCGTGCAGCACGGCGGGAACCAAATAGGCGATCGTCTTGCCACTCCCGGGCAGCCCCAGGCACACGACATCTCTGTTGAGCTGCGACCCAACCCACATGTAGCCCTGGATAGGTGTGGGGCGGAGGAATTTCTCATTCTCCAGCGAAATGATCATCAGGCTCGGTGCAGACAGGACCTGCAGCTCCTGGAAGGCTGTCACCCTCAGCATCGGGGTTGTCGTGTCGACGCCGGTGATGTGCACGTCTTCTGCATGGATGGCACCGTCGAATTCACGCGAATGACCTTTCTCCACCTTGGCATGAGCAGCCCCAGCCCTCCGGAAGCGGTTCGGAAACGCCTTGGTGAACGATGTGAGGTTTTTCACGGCCACCGGTTTGAACTGCGAATCAATCATATCCTGCCGTGCCCTGTCAGCCATGGCCTCACGGACATCCGCCTGTTCCGTAGCTTGCTGTGTCGATTGAAGGGACATCTGATCGTTCGTGAAGGAGAGTTGAGTTTTATCCTCGCCTTTGCCTTGGGAACCTATCCGCCTCTCGAGGACCTGACGCTTCGGCCTGAGGTGAGACTCCAATTTCCCAGCAAGGCCAAGCTGGCCAGGTAGGAACAGCCCGTGCTTGCCTCGGGGATGGAAGCGATAGTCTTTATGAAGCCTTCCTTCGTTATGGGCCCTCACGACATGGCGGTAGAACCGGCGCTGCACGGCAGAGGCATCCCGCAGGCTGGAGAGCACCGCATCAGCGATAGGCTCTACCCGATGCATTGCGCTACAGGGGGCGGGGCAGAGCACGTCAACAGGGTGTCCGCACCGGACTGCCGGGGCCTCCCCGTGGGATGGGTGTGTTGTGTGTAGTCGGGCAGGCCAAGCTTGATATTCGCTCGATCTGCAACACAGGCTTGGCCCTTCCAGGGGTGGGGGATGGCCAGCCGTGTTCCTGAGGGGGGGTGGGTGGGGGTGTGTGATAGGGTCTAAAAAATTGAAAAAAATGAAGGGTGCTGCTGTGAAGAAGTGGTTTTGCGTTGCTCTCTCGAAAACACACTGCGCGCGCGGTACGGTACAAGAGTCTCGGGTGTGTGTGGGGAGGGGGGAGGGGGACGGGAAACCACCGCAGCGGATTTATCGTTTTGTTTTGTTTTTTTGGGCAATACTTTTTGCTTTGTTGTGTCTTCTCCTCCTCCACGGTATTTTTCGAGGGAGGGGGGGGGGGGGGAGGCCAAGGGACTACCTAGGGGAAAAAGCAGGCCGCGGCCGTACCTTCCCCTGCCCCCCCCCCCCCCGTTGCCCTGTGACCTCCCCCCCGCCGTCCACCATGGGCTGCCTGTGCCCACTACATGCCTTCACGGCTATCCCAATCGGCTTTTGAGTAGGCGGGTATGTGCCTTCAGCTTGTCTCTGTTTCTGTCTTGACGTTGCACCGAACACCGCGTATGGAGTCAGCGGTGAGGGGGTGTTGTCAATATAGTGCCAGCTATATGTGGTTTCGCCTTTTCTGTGTCAATACTGTGCCGGTGCGGTTGACATGCATACTGTCTCCCCAAGGCCCTGTCGTGTGAAACCATCGGGTAGAGCACTGTGCCCTGTGCACACTCTGCGGCTGAAGTCTTTATCTTGACGCTTCTGGCAGGGGGGGGGGGGAATGCATTCGACTCGTTTAATCGATTTGGGGAGGGGCACAAGACTAAAAGAGAGAAAGAAAGAAAAGTAAAAAAGGGAAAATAACAGGGGTGGGGTGGCAGGAGCAGTTCCGCAAGATGTGGGTGGCAAATTCTCTGAAGGATGGAGGTGGGGGCAACCTCCAAGAACAGAAGAAGAAGAAGAAGAGAAGTTGAAACCTGGAGGCACACAAATCCAGGGAGAAACGGGCGTTCACAACAGAAGAGAAAAAAAGGAAAATTGAAAACTTTTGGATTTTTGTTTGGTGACCATTTTTTTACATAAAAAACGAATGGGAGAAACCTGGAATGGGTGAAAACCTTTTCAAACTGTGTGTGTGTGTGTGTGTGTGTGTGTGCGCGCGCGTGCGCGCATTTTGTTGTGCGGTTGTCGCGCCGTGGGGGGAGGAGAGAAAATGAGCGGAACCCATCTTCATCTCGAGTCTCCCACCCCTCCCCCCACTCCCACCTCGGTGGGGTGGGGTGGGACAAAGGGGAAGGTTCAAGAATCTGCCACACTTGCCAAACCTGCGGTTCTGCCCTGTCGGAAAAGGAATATTGGGGGGGGGGGGGGGGGGACGGCGGGGTAGGGGTTGGGGGCAGTCGGGGTGGGATTTCCATTTTTCATAAAAAAAAACTGTACAGATGGATCATGTGAAGGCAACAAAAGAAAGGCGTGTGCGTGTGCGTGTGCCGGGTGGGAAATCACAAAAAATCAAACCCATAATCAGGGGGACGAGGTACAGGGTTACATGGTTACAGGATCGGGAGGGTCAAGGGTGAGGGTATGGGGATTCGGGTGGGGCAGGGGCAGGGCAGGGGCAGGGCAGGGACAGGACAGGGGAGAAGGGGGCGAGGGGGGGGGGGGGAAGGGGTAAAGGGGGGAAAGGGGGGAAAGGGGGGAGGGGCCAAAGGTGTGATGAAAAGGCCACCGTGGGATGTGGGCCCCCGGCACCAAAAAAAACAGCACATCTCTCTGGCCACCCCCCCCCCCCTCCTTTCCCCCCCTATAATACCCCCTCCCCTTCCCTTCCCCCCCTTCCCCCCCCCCACAGACAACGTCACCCTCTGCCTTGTGTCCCGCCTTGAACCCCACCATACCTCTCCCTTGTATCTCCTACCCACACCCACATGTGAATAGATTTCTTTTGTCTCTCAGTGTAGACCGCACCAAAAACAACTCACCTGCCTGTTGCTCCGATCGCCACTGTATCACACACATTTCCCCAGACCCACACACAGACACACAACACGAAGGGGGGGGGATGGGGGGTGGTATGAAGAAAAAAAACCACGCATCTTCCTGCCAGAAGCAACAAAAAAACCAGTGTTTTGACACACAGCAAATATAAAAAAAGGGCACATATCTCCTCGGCACAACCAGAAGAAATTTAGCTGTCAGGAAGAGAAGATCAGCAGAGAGGGGGCGGGGGGGGGGGGGGGGGCATATGGGGAAAACGCTCGTAACGGATCCTAACATGTAAAGGGGGGGGGGGCAGGGGGAGGGGGGGGGGGCACACAGTGGGGCCTATAAGGCACAGCCACGTCCATCCGGGTTGTGTACAAACCCAATAGAGGTACAAAGAAAGGGGTAGGGGGGGGTGGGGGGTGGGGTATAACAGGACTCGCGGCGGGGGTGTGCGGGGGGGGGGGTTTTTTTCGAGGGAATTCTACACAGGTGTGGAGGGGAGGGGGGGGAAGGCCACACTTCACCCGATGGCCGTAGGAAGGCCTGGGGGGGGAGAATTCTTTCAGAACCTCGAGAAGAAGGGGTGGGGAAACGTCACATGAGGAACAGCACGACCCTTTGCCTGCTCTTTCAGAGCAGTCTCCACTGCGTGGCACACTCCGTCGCTCTGCTGATGTGTTTCAACTCAACACCCACCGAGTAGCCGCTTCACACACGCCATACCCACGCCCAAAGGCTGTACAGATCTGCTCCCTTCTACTTCTTGATGCCTTGGGTACCGACATATCGTCTCTCTCTCCCCCTCCCCCCACCGCATCACGTTGTTCAGGAAGAGAACACAGGTTGCAAATGAGAAAATCACAAGGGGGAGGGAGGGAGGAGTGGAGATAGGGGGGAGGGGGAAGCAGACGTGTGCATGCGGGCGGGCCATGTAGTGGCCTGTGTGTGCACCTCTGGAGAGCAACGGCGAGTTCAAGGCGTGGTGCCGTCAAACCCGGTTTTTTCCGCCGTAAAGACCATCGGTTGCGACACCCACCCTCATATGGGGGGTTTTTTTTGGGGGGGCGGGGGGCGGGGGGGGCACGCGAGTTGCCTATTGGTTGGTTTTCTTAGTTCAAAGACTCAGACGGATAACTAAGCGTACGATACTCACACATGTCTCTTGTGCTCCACCAACTGGGTACTCGCTCACCGGCGAATGCCATGCTCAGTAAACGGCGGTTGCGTCTGTGGTGATGGGTGCCGATGGGTGTTGTTGATGTGGTTCTTATTCTTGGGTAGTATAGGCTGCACCGAACGAACCCGACACTGACAAGACCTCCACACGACCCAGATCATCCACACACACACGTGATTCACTTTATATTAATGTGGACACACCCAGCACTTGCTCTTGATGTGATCTCCACTGTCACACATGAATCTTTGTGCTGTGTACTGTCGAGCACACCGACCCACTGTCACAAGAGAGACCCTTCTTCCTGGCCTGACTCCCGCACCACCCACCCGCTGCAACGCTACAGATGACCGCAAATGGAAACATACGCATGTGGGAGGGCCTGCCCTGTGTCTGCACCTCGAACAGCGCCTCGATCATGCCCCAGAAGAACTGTGCGGGTTGTGATGTGCGATGTGACACGGCAACGCAATCTGGCACGGCAAATAATTACGCAACGGGGCAAAACAAGACATGCAGGCAGAACGGACGGCTAACTGCATACCAGTCCCAGGAAGCTGTAGTAGATGGTGAAAAGAGTCAGGATCTTCATCCAGTTGAAGCAGCTGATCTGTAGGGTGTGGGTGTGGCGTGGAGTGTGAGCTGGCCTCGTTGGGCTGCACGGTTCAAATTATATAGCATGGCGCACTTGCCATCCCGGCCTGCCACACAAAAATGGTTCGCAAAGAACCCACCTTCCCCTGGATAAAAAGACTCGGCGCTGATCAGTCTTTGTTTGTACAAGTCGTGCATGCATGTGTCGTGCTGTGCAGAGAATACCAAACGCTGTCACGTGTCCTTTATGTGCGAAATCGAAAAGCGAGACGCCCTTCACAAACCGAGCCCATACCTTGCAGAGGCAGGTGGGCAGCCCCTTGCCGTCACCGTTGGGGTCGTAGAAGTTCTTGCCCCAGTCATCGGACAGCTGGAACGCCTCGGGGCACATCGACTTCTTCGGCTGCTCCCCCTCCTCGATCACCGGCTTGTCATCGTGGATCGGCTCCGTCGACATTGTCGCTTGTGTTTCTGTGGGGCCCTGGGTATCCCTCTGCGGCAATGGTGTGGCGTGTCGTGTGGCGTCCACTCTCTCGGGCAAACAGGCAATGACACCCACTGATGCGGGTGAGTGGCGCAGTGGGGGTGGAGGCACAGCGGGTGGGGGCGGCGGGCGTGTCCCCTTGGGCACGAACGGAGTCGTCCTGGGCCGTCCATCTGCGGCCTGCACGAGCGAGTCCAGCACCGAGAGTCCCACTGCGTCAGGGGTTCCGGCTGGTATGGGGTGGTTACCCAGCGCCGGCCTGACGTCTCAGAGTAACTATGACATTTAGAGTTTTAAGACCCTTCATCGCAGAGGCTGGAAGGACAGGTTTAATTTGTCATCATGGATCGTCGGTTTGCGGCTGGGATGGACTCAACTCACGGCGAAACCTTTTGTTGAAATCGGGACCGGCAAAAGGAGTCCGGGGAAAGAGGAAGGGAGTGGTGGCGTGAGGTAAGTTCAAACACAAATGCTGCTCTTGACCGTGCCCAAGGGGAGGGGATGGGGGGGGGGGGGTGATAGGAGGGGGTGGGGTGGGGTGGGGTGGGGGTTGTAAGTGACTTCTCCTCATGCTGGCCTTCACAGGATACTGCCGTCCCTACGTCCCCCATCCCCCCCCCCTCCCCACTGCATGACTCTTGCTGATTCCTCTGATTGTGACTGTGCGTCAGACCCGGAACACCGTCCCTGGGTAGGGGGTGTGGGAGCAAACTGGACCCCTGGGGATCGGCCTGCCTTCCTCACCACCCCGACCACCCATCCACACCAGCCCCCACTTTCCCCCCGACCCCTTTTGATCTGTCAATCACGGAGACTCATCAGAAGTGGAGACAATAACTCCGGCTCGGGCGCAAGAGCATCGCTGGGGATAAACTCTGTTTGCAGACCGCACCGACACATCCCGGCACACAACCGGGGTGGCCTTTCGATCAGAAATGCATAAAAGTGAGAAAAAGATAAGGCGTTGTTTGCGCGACACACCCGGAAAAAAATGAGCTGTGTGTGGGGTGTGTGAGCGCAGAGCTCTGCGCGCCGACTGCACACACTAATGTAAAAGGATTCATGTGAAAAACCCGTCATCCCACACCCCTACCCCCCAAGGCTCCAGCATCCTCTGCTCGTAGGGGGCAGATCAAGCCTCGTCCAGGATGTCGCACTGCAGGGCGGCAAGGTCCTTCGAGAAGCGGACGTTGAGGGAGGCGGGCTTCCCGGGGCTGACGGTGACGGGCTGCGGGAGGCCTGCCGAGGCCTGCACCTTCTCGACAAGCTGGTAAGCCTGGCCCCAGGCAGCCGCGCGCTGTGCGCCACCCACGCCGGGCTCTGTGCTGATGAAGCCGAGGCTGCGGTCCTCTGCGTCCAGCCATGCCTCCCAGGTGTACAGCACGGCAGTCACCTCGCCCTCCGCAATGATCTCCAGAGGGTGGGTCACCTCCAGCTCCACAGAGCTGTTGGTGTCCTTCATATAGTCGACGTCCGCAACAGGGACAGGCTTCGACAGCGCTGTGTAGGCGATGCCACCCATGTTGATCCCCATGGCTTTAGTGAACTGCAGGCCAGAGGTGTCCTTGAAGACAGAGCAGTGGTGGAGGTCCAACCCCAGGCGCTCCTGCTCCGCTGCGCTGATGTCTGTGATCTCCTTCAGCTCCGCAGAGTGGATCAGGGTGGCGTGCTGGATGCCCCTGCGGGGAACTGTCTGCTTCACAGAGCCCAAGGCACGCCTTGCCTCGGAGACGAACTTCAGGCTCCGCTCGCCGAGCAGGAGAGCACCGAACAGCTCGTGAACAATGGTGTCGGTTTGGGCGATCTCCGCAGGCTGCTTGTTCTTCACGAGATCAGAAGAGACGGCGTTCAGGATGGAGGCAACCGACTCGTAGCTGTTGTTCCTGATGTTGACGTTCGCCGCCTCGCAGATCTGAGCGCGGCACTCACACCCGATAACACGCTTTGCGCCCTCCTTCGCAGCCAGGAGGGTCAGCAGGCCTGCACCCGACCCGATGTCGAAGACAACGCTTTCGCCCTTGCTGATGGAGCGGGACAGCCCTGTCTGGTAGAAGGTGTTGCGGTCCGCATCGTTCATCATGCTGTAATGCCATGCGTTGAACTGCCCCACGGTGCCCTTGGTGAACTGCGTCAGCCTGCGGCTCGCCGTCATCGGCTCCTCCACCCCGTAGCCGTAGGGGAGGCCGTCATCCGTCAGCTCGTCGTCCACCCCGTCGCTGTCGCCCTCCTCGGCCTCCTCAGCCTCCTCCTCCTCCTCGTCGTCCTCGCTGTCGATCCCCATCACCGCATCGCCGGCTGCCACGCGGCGCCACTTCCCCCCGGTGGACTTCAGCCGCCACAGGTCGCCGAGCGTCTCCTGCCCCTTGGACACCTCCACCACACCCCCGAAGATGTAGACATTCTTCGTCGTCTCGTCGTAAGCAATACCCGCCGACATCCTGGGGACCGGCACGTTGGTGTCATCCTTGGGGGCACCTGCGTGCAGCTTCTTGAAGGCCATGCCCTCCGCGGCAGACACCTCCCAGGTGTCGTTGTAGGACGTCACGACCTTCTTCTTCTTCCCCTCGCGCGACTCAGACAGACCGCCGAACAGCACGGTGCGTGCCTCGCCTGGGATGGAGACAGCCGACAGCCCCATGCGCGGGGACGGGTTGTTGGACAGCGCAATCTCACGCCACACGACAGGGTCGGCCGAGCCAGAGAGGGCTGCAGAGAGGTCGATCGCCCACAGGTCGTTCAGCGCCTTCCCCGACGCCTCCGACCCGCCGTAGACACAGGCGAAGCCGGGCTGCGGGGAGGTGAAGCACATCCCGCTGCGCGGCGTCGGCTTCGCCCCCGAGATGTTGACCTTCAGGGTTGACACCTTCGTCTCGCCCTGCTGCTTGATGACGGTCAGGTCGTTGAACTTCTTGGGCTTGCCGTGACCCGGGTCGTTGTACCCCCCGAAGATGGCGAAGTGGTTGTCATTCAGCACAGCCATGCGGTGCCCGGCGCGTGCGGAGGGAAGCTTGAGGCCCGTGATGTCGTTCCACCTCAGGTGCTGCAGGTCGAGGCGCCAGAGGTCGCCCTGGTAGAGAATGTCCATGCCGTTCTTAGCGAGGTGCTCGCCACCGTAGAGGAAGAGCGCGTCGTCGAACAGCACTGCCTGGTGCGCGTTTCTCTCACACGGCTTGTTTGTCCCCACAGTCTTGACCTGGAACCACTTCCCATCCTTTGTCTCGTGGTAGTAAAGGTCATCATATGTCACGGTGTCCTCGCCGACGAAGCGCTCGCCGCCGTGGATCCACAGCTTTCCCTGCCTGCAGGCGACAGCAGCGTTGGCACGGGTGGCGACACCATCCACCTCGGTTGTCGACGCCTGGTGCTTCACATCAGCAGCAGCGTTGTATCCGCTGAGAAGCGCGTCGATGTCTTCGTCATCAGCCGCTGCGGCCGCCTTGTTCTTTCCCTTCTTCCCCATGGTGGCGTGTGTATTGTCTGGGGGGGTGGGGGTGAATTGAGGGGGTGGGGTGCGGTGCAGAGGCAGCAGGCGGCAAGGCACGGCACGGCGAAAAGAATGGGGTGGGGGTGTGGGGCGTGTCTGGCCTCCTCGCCTGTCTCCGGGAGGGGTGGCAACCCCTCCCGCCACCGGGGGGCTAGGAAGGAGCCTGGGGTCGGCTGGTGGGCCCCCTGCCCTGAGCTGCGTTGCGCTGGCTGGCATTGGCGAAAGGCTCTGGCGCCGCGCCGCTGGTTGCGGCAGAACAGCTGGCAACCGTGTAAAGCTCGAAAGAGGTTACACCCACCAGACACCGTCACACGATGGACACACACCCGATGCGATCGCACTGCCACATCCCGCTGCACGCTGTCTCATAAAGGTCTAGGTCCGGGAGGATTCTAGGAAGACATTGTTCACAGGTGCAGCTCGAGGGATTGGCCGTCGCCCGTACTTATAGGGCTGCTGCCCAAGCTCACTGGACATGTCCTCAGTCACAACGTACCCATCGTAACATGCCAGCTGCTCTTTAGCAGTCCACTTTCTTCGCTGTGCGGGAAGGCCCTGTTAGAGGAGAGAAAGACTTGAACTGGTCTGCATCCCACCCGTCTGTCCGGACGGCATCCGCCGCAGGATGAACCCGCCCAACGATGCCACAAGCATGGCCCCCACCCCACCCCACCCCCCCACCCCAACCCAACATCAAACAAAACAACTCAGCAAGGCGCATGATGGTTGCGGCTTTGCCATGTGCCTCGCCTTGTCATCCAATGCCACAGGACATACGTCAAGGCGGAGTCGCTCGCGCCGCTTCTCTGCCATCTCGAGATGCTTCGTCTCCTGCACACGCTGCTTGTCGGCGGTGCCCAGCTCCCTGTCGATGGTCGACTTCGCCTTCAACACAAGCTTCGGCGGGTTGTACTGCACATGATCGCCAACAATGGGCGGCCCCCCCGTCACCACATTGCACCCCCCTTTGGACTGCTTCGTCGCAAGGAAGCCCCTGCGTGACGCTTGGGCTGACTCCACCCGTGCAGCCGCAGTGCGGGCCACCTCCTCCTTGCGTGCGATGTCCTCTGGGGTGTCGTGGTGGCGCTTGCGGTTGAAGCCTTTTGTGAAGCGCGTCTCGCGCGTGCTAGACCTCGCATGCGTGTCGATCGTTGGGAGCGAGGACCGCAGCAGCTCCTCTGCCGTTGCAGGCGCTGCGGTGAAGGTGCGCTTCCCCAAAAGCGTCTCATCCTTTGCCACCAGCGGGTCAGGCCGCAGCAGCCGCTTGTGTCCCCAACCGACCCCCTCAAAGGTCGGGTCGAACTGCCGCGATGACGCAGTTGCCGAAGGGTTCAGCCGCTCCGACACTGGCAGCCCCTGCAGCACACCCGGGCGCGCCATGCCTGCATCCTTCCCCATCGCAAGCACCCCCCTGCCCCTCAGCACAGCCTTGGTGGCACCACCAGTGGCGTCTGCCCGCCCTTTTGCAAGGTGTGTAATACGGGCTGTGCATGAGCATGGGGTGACAGAAGCTAGTGTAAGCACATCCCGCCAGAGTGCGTGTGAGGCTTGCCTTCACCCCAGCGGTGCGAAGCAGGAAGGGGCAAGGGGGTGGGTGGGTGGGTGGGTGGGTGGGTGGTAGGTAGGGAGGGCAGGGAGCCACGGGGCGGGGAGGTGGGTGGGTGGGATGGGCATCCCCACCAACGAGTGCTGCCGTGCGCCCTCCCCCTCCCCTCCCCCCCCGACCCCCCTGCCCGGTCGCCGGTCCCGGGCAGTGGACGTGGAGCGGGTTCGCAGTGCGATGTGTGCCGCACCGCGGCACCACATCGCATTAGGCTCTACATCACAACAACAGACAAACTCCGACACCCCGATGGGGTCGGCACAGGGCTGCAGGGTTATACACAGAGGGTCCCCGTTTCTCCTCCTCTCTGTGCGTCACGACAGAGAGATGAGCTTGCTAAGATCTGAGTACGACGATGCAGCGGGAGGCTGTCTTCGCTGTGGCCGCTCAATGTACGCATCAACCGCTGGGCCAGGGTCAATCCAGAATGCTTCCAGCAAGCGGTTCAGCGCCACCTTTGGAGTGGCTGTGGCTGTCTCGCAGGCGGTTTGGGGACAGCCCGCCTGTGTGGACCACAGAGTGTCGTAAGGCAGAGCAGCAGCAGATGGCTGTGGACACGGTGGCAGCGTCTCTGTAAGGAACTGCTTGGTGTCGTACAGAGTGTTGAGGGATCCGACCACTGCCGACGCCTCGCGCTCCAGCTTGATGTCGAGGTCGCCGACAGGGTCGGGGTATTTCAAGCGGGAGAACGCTTTGCTCCGCTTGCGTGTGCCGTCGTCCTCCAGGAAGGTTCCGCCCCACAGCCACTTCGGCATGGGGTGCGGCAGGATCGTCTGGCAGCTGCTGTGGAACCCCTCGATGTAGGCCCGCTCGTCTGAGGTGATCTCCCTGTCGTTGGTCCACCGGAAGTGTTCCGCAGAGATGCTCTCCTTGTCCCAGCCCTGCAGCTTCCGCAGGGCAATGACGACACTCCCAGAGTTGTGCCCACCGTCCAGGCAGTGCAGGTACACAGGGTGCTTGCTGGGGTCGATGAGGGCCTCCAAGACCTGTGTCACCTCAGGCATGTACAACACTGGCGATTCCTGTGGGGACACAGTGGGGTATGGACAGGGGATCAGCGCCACGACACACAGCGACACAGTCATAACTATTTTGTTATCATCGCGCACAGTAGAAAGGTTGCAGAGGAAGGGCACTGCATTTGGTTGCCTTTTGGCTGCAATCAACATCGCGAGAGCAATGTGTGGAAGCGGCTGGGGTTTTTTCCAGCCCACACACAAAAACACACACAAATCACATCGGTTCCAGGACAACGGGGCATGGCTGGCGTATGCACACACCTTGAACTTTTCACTTTGCGTGTAGGCGATGTTAATTTTCTCATGGCTGCAGAAGTCCTTGAGATCCTGGCTGGGCTCCTCGGGGATCAGGCTGATAATGGTCCGCAGATTCAGCCTGTCGCAGTGGGATGGGTTCGGAACAAGGCCTCCATTCGCTGCAGAAACGCCCTACCGCGAATCTCATGGGAAAGTGCCCGCCGTGCCGGCAAAGCCCCTTTTCTCAGCCACCCCACTGAATGCAATCACCCAGTGATGCGCCAATCATCAGACACAACAGAGCTGCTCTATGTATGTGCACCCCAACACCCAACCCAACAAAGCCACACCACAGACCGGAAAAGCAAAACCCACTCTCCAGACCATCGCCTTCATCATACCGCTTCATAAATCTGAAGTTGCACAGCACAGGGTAGCCACCACGGTATACCCCTGCCTCCACGATGTGGTAGCGCAGCGGGGGGATCTGCGGGCGGTGGGGATGGAGGACGGGGGCACGGCAGGGTTTTTCCCGAAGAAGAGAAGAGACAAGAGACAAGGGACCACTGCGGACTGCTGAGGATACTGGCGCCCCCCTCCCGCACTGCCGCAGGCAATGTCAGTTGGCTGGCCCGTTTGCGGCACCCACCCCACCCACCCTGCCCTGACAGCACCACCATGTATCCAGCATACTAGCGGAGGCAGGCCCGCCACAGGGGCGGCCACACGGCACCGCTCCACAGTGAGGACAGCAAACACGGCTGCCAGCTCGCAGATCACGATGCTGTCCATCCCCCCGTCATCTTCGTCGTCCGACGACGCGTGCGACAGCGGCACTGTCGGGAAGAGGGCCGCAAGCTCCCCAGTCAAGGGCATGTGGGCTCTGCGTACCTCCTGTGGAGGTCACTCAGTCAGGTCACTCGGATGCGATGCACGGACACCAGCGGCAGTCCGCCACCACGTGCACTATCGCAGCAGCATTCGAAGCACCCTCGCCCTGGTATGGAGTGTGGATGAGTCTCACATCTTGAAGTCGCCAATGTGAGAAGGGGTGGGGGCGTGGGATGGGGGCTACCGGGCTGACTTGCGTTATTTGTTTGTACGAACGGTGCAGATACCGAACGCTGTCACGAGTCCTTTTAGTTAGAAAAAGATAAGGCTGTTGTTTGTGCGCCAAATCCGGGCAAAACAAAAGCAACTCCGCAGCCTGAGGAGGTTGAATTTGTTGCCCAAGCGCTGCCTACTATCTTTTGACACTGGCAGGTTCCCTGTTGTGGTAAAAAAACACGAAAACACGAAAAACCTCACGGCTTTGGCGAATGGCGGCAGAGACACGGGTGGCGTAGCGGTGTACCCCATCCGCACAGTGGTACCCTGGCCTTACCGAATGAAAAATAGTGAACATGAAATGAATGTCAAGAGAGAATAAGGGTAACGAGAGAGTTGATGTTCTTCGAACGTAGAACATCCACAGCCGCTGTGTCCAGCTCATTCGAGCGATCCTAGGTGGGTACGCGATGCAGGTTGAGGTCCTGTGCTAATGTTACACACAGCAAGACCCCTGACTGAACGGGTTCGTCCCAGCCTGGAGTCATCTTGCTTGCAAGAGCTCCACAACAGGCAAAACAGTCGGGAAAACACGGCGGTGAAAGTCACCTAAAACCTGCAGGGGAAATGCTTCGGAACGGTGCGATGTGCAATGCGGTGTGTTCGCCGTGCTTTGAGAGAACAGCGGTGCACACCAGTCGCAGACCATGATCTGTCACTGACAATGACAAACAGCTATCAGGTCGATCCAAAAAAGGCAGTGCGGGCAACTTGGTAAACTGCCGCAGCATTTTTTGAGGCCCATTCAGGCAATCACGCAGCACAGCCCTCTGGGCCTGCACTTGTAGCAGTACATGCCTCCGGCAGTGAATGTTTTGTGAGAGACACACACATCGTTGTTGCATCCGGACTTTGAACAGCGGCCGAGCGGCGGGTTCGGGCAGTCAGGGTGCACGCACTGAGCTGCGAGGCCTGGCGTTGTAGGCAGCATTGTCTGGTACGACTTCGGCGCGGGGGCGGCTGTTCCAGACGCAGCACCGCACTTTTTGCAGAACGCGCCGTCCAGCTGCGTGCCGCAAGAGCTGCAGAATACCATGTTCACCTGATACGTGTGGGGATTAGACACCTGCGTGCGGTTGGTGGCTGTGAATGTGCATGAGGCATGAGAGCGCTAGGAAGGGGAGGGCGCTGGGCCCTCCGATACTCTTCGATACCCTGGGGTGCGAGCTCCGTTTGAAGCGCAAACATTTGAAACAACAATCGTGTCGTGACTCTGAAAAGCAGCGAGGCATGGGGTGCCGGGGGGAGGGGGGGTGCACGGTGGCAGCGATTATGGGTTTCCGACTCAGAGACGACCACATTGCTTAGTTTACGACGAGAGGCACGCTCAGTGATCTCGCTGAGGATGCGGCAAACAAAAACATCGGGTGTGGAGTTGGCTTGGACGAAAGGGTTAGCGGCAAAGGGCAGACCTGCAAGAAGGATAGGAGGCTAGGGGCAACCCACCCCGGCTACATTCGTTGGAATACACCACATCAACACCACCACCACCACCACCACCACCACCCCCACCCCCTTGCGAGCTTGCTTTCTTTCGTTTTCATTTTTCCGCTCAGCACGGGAGGGCACGGGGCGGGGGGGTGCAAATCAGCTCGCCCTGAACACCACCCTCTCCCAAAGAATCTAACAAAAACCAGGACGCCTCAGCACGTGCGGTACCCGGAGCTCTTGAGGGGTGCAACCAGGGGGAAGAGGGAGGCGCATCCACAGGCGTGCAGCTTCTCGACACCTTCGGCTGACTGCATCCGCCTGTCCGTGCCCCACTTCTTGCGGATCAGCAGGCATGACCCTTCGCTGCGCGAGTGGGCGTACTCCTTGTTGTTCCGGAGCAGGAGATACCGCACCGGGTCTGCAGGGCACGGCACCACAGTGTTGCCCCCATAGCACTCCCTGGTGGGCACCACTAGGCTCAGCGGCAGCGCATCGCGAGGGTGACCGGCTGACCATACGTTGGTCATCAGCTTGCTCCCGTCCTCCGAAAGCAGGCCCAGGTGCATGTGGGCAAACTGCCCTTTGTGGTCGTAACACCGCTTTCCGGGAATCTTCTGCCTGGGCTGGCGGACCTTATGCCTGTCTGTCATGACGGACCACATCAGCCTGTTTTTCGACTGAAACTTGTCGAAATCCGGGTCGAAGTTGTTGACGCAGAGCCCCGCATTCCAGAAGTGCATCAGGAAGCTGTGAAGCTCGCGGTCAAACTCCCTCTGGAGGCAGGGGTGCTGCAGGGGCTTGCCCGGGGCATGGCGGAGGCAGCGCGTCGTGCCGTTGCTCTGCCCCGGCATCATCGTGAAGAAGTCGAAGTCGTCATCCGCGCTGCGGAGAGACCCGCCACGCGCCACCCCGATCAGACCCCCCTCGTCGATCCACCACGGCACACCCAGCTCTGCAGTCAGCAGCCTGTTGAATATCTTGGCATACCGCCCGTTGCTGGATGCGTCGCGGAAACCCTGCGCACACATCGCATTGCACACACCCCCCACCCGTGGCTTGGAACGCTGCACTGGCAGTGCCCCTGCCACCTCTGCTTCACCACCACCACCACCACCACCACCACCACCCTGGGCAGCTTCATGAGAAGCCGCATCGGACCCACCCGACGAAGCAGAGTCAGAAGCTGCCGAGGCAGCACTGTGGCCTTGGCTGTCCCCACCCCGCACCGGCAGCTCCCGGGAAGACTTCTGTAGGGAGGGCTGTGGCGTCGCGTCAGATGCCCTCGCAATGCCGCGGGTGGGGTGGGGCGTGTGCAGGGCTGGAGGCACGCCCAGCGGGGCGTTCTCCTCCCACGAGGTGTACAGGACAAACGCAATGGCAATTGCATTCACCGCGGTGACGCACGCCAGAGTGGAGGTTCGCATCGGGTGTGTAGGGGTGGGGGTGGGGTGGGGGGGTCTACCTGCGGGTGATGGCATAAGAGACGAACTGCCCAAGGGCTGCAAGGGTGAGCGACCCGACGCATGCCACGATGCAGAACAGCAGCGAGGTGCAGGCGAAGCGCTTCGGGGAGTGCGCCACGCCGGACCAGAGGTCCTGGCAGCGGGAGCGCTCGTGCGCCAGGGTGCCGGCTGTGGGGGGAAATAGGGCAGAGTGGTGCCCGGAGGGGGGCAGGGGCTGGGCCCCGAGCATGTCCTGCTGCATACCCGCCACGGTTTGACGCGTGGGCCCTGCGCAGTGGGGAGTGGAAGAGATGTGTCATAGGCGTGTTGCCCCACCACACAGGGGTTGGGTCGCAGTGGTAATGATGCCTTCGGCAGGCGATGCGTCAATATACTGTGGGTCGCGAAGGCCTAGGGTTGAAAAGAGCGGGGCGTGGGGGCGAGGGGGGGTGGGGGGGATGCGGTGCTGCAACCTTTAGAGCCACTCACGAAGCGACGGACAGAGAGAGAGAGCCCACTTCGCATGCTTCTTAACTTCCGCCTTCCGCCCCACCGCCCCCTCTCCCGCACTCACCCTAGGCAGGCCAGCCGGGAGATTCGGCCAGCATACCTGCGGTGGGACAGCCGTTGGTTGGGTCGACCCCTGAGGCAGGGAAAGCCTTTACACCAAGAAAGGGAGAAAAAAAATTGAAACAGCTCTACTTACATAATGCAGCGGGCGGCAGGGGTGTGTGCCGTGTGGGCGAGATGTGTGGGATTTATCTATGGTTCTTGCGAGCGGTCGCGCACGACGCAGTTAGGGAAAATGGGGACGGGCATGGGTGTGTGTGGGCAGGCGTGTCTTGGGTCTGGCATGTGGGAGATCTCGAGCCTGTTTGGCAAGACCTTTTGTGACAATTTTTTGCGGGCAGTTGGGCCATCAGGGTGTTGCGGTATTATAGTGTTGAGGACTGTGCTCACAGAGGGTGTTCTCACAAAAGACGAAAAGGGAATACGTTTCGCTTTCGTCCCTTCTCTTCTCTTACAGATTTGCACCAAAAAAAACACAGTTTCTCTAACCTGTCCCATGCCACGGTTTGAAAAGACTGGTTTGAAGCCGCACTCCAGCCACTCATAAATGCTTCAAACGCAAAACACCCACAGAGGAGGGTGCCGGTCGTGCGAAGTGTTTGTGAGGATTCACAGAACAGAAACATCAGTTTGTGGCAGAGGGGGTGGTCAAGGACATGTATTCTTTGCGCTGCGATGAAGACGGTTGGTGTGTGAATCAAAGACACCCTTCCCACCTATTGGGAATGGGACTCCCCCCCCAACCCACACAACCACCTGGTGTTCTTCACGGCAGTCGCATCACCCACGTACACTTTTTCAAAAGACGGAGCAATAAAAAGGGCGCACGCACGCAGAGAGACTTCACGGATACATAAGCCTTCAACGATATTATAAACAAAACACACCCACCGCACCTGCAAAATCACTAGTCTGACCAGAACGAGAGAGACAGAGCACCCGACTCTGAGAGAGATAAATAGAGAGAAAGGGATTCACTGGGCTTGGCTCTAAAGTGCAGAAAGGGAACCATGCTCCAACAAGATAAGCTCCGCACCACATCACACCCATAGCACCACCCGGTGGTTTTAACACATCAAAATCTGATGGGACGGGGAGGGGAAAGGAAGAGCGAGATAGGGGAGTGGGAACGATGGGGGGTGGGGGGTGGGGGAAGGGGATATATGTATGGTATCGGATTTCTCTAGCCGTAGTCTCTAGCGCCACCCCCTTCACCCCCCTTCCTATTTGTTTCTTCAGGTTTTCACCGACACTGCGAAATAGGCATTTTTTCGCGACCCGCTTGTGGAACGCTTCTTCTTTAGCGAGCCACGGGACGGCTCCGCCACCCGCCCACCCGCCAGCGCCTCGGCAGCCGTCTGCGGGGGGTGCGTTTCGACGGCAGGAACCGTCGACACCACCCCCTGGATACTCACCCTCTGCTGCTGCGACGCCTTCACCCCCCGACTTGCGGTTTTCCTCCGGATGAAATGCGCCGCACGCGTCAGAGCCTCCTCGTCATCATCACCATCCGAAACAGAGCTGGAACTCGAAGAACTCGAAGTCCCTGTCCCTGTCGTCGTGCTATACGACCTCCCATGCGAACGCGACGCAGAAGAAGACGAGGATGAAGACGTGGTATACGACGACTCGCTGCTGTTCCTCCTCCCCTGCGACTCCCCACGGAGATCCCGGATCAGCTGCCGCACCATCCCACGATCCACATCCCCGAAACCCCCACCTGCTGGGCTGGCACCCCCACGGGCTGCAATATCCGGCGACAGCGCCTGCAGCACACCCAGAAGCCCCAGCTGCGGAGAGGCCCCGCTGTGCTGCGAGGGGGGCGACACAGGCGGCACCACGGGGGATACCACCGCCTCCTGCTGCGGGCGGGGTTGCGACGCTTCGGCGATGATGTCGCGCAGCTCAGGGTTGATTATGGCGAACACACCCTCCTCCGTCGACGCGCTGACATGCCGGTCGACAAACTTCCGCAGGTTCTCCAGCTCGTCGGACCCCGCCCTGCCGAACGGCGAGGTCTCCATCCTCTGCGCCAACACCTGCACCTGCTTCTCCACAAACAGGGCCCGCTCCCTCCAGCGGATGTCCTCCTCCCGCCGCCGCAGTACTGCCTCCCCCTGCATCCCCAGGCGCTCCTTCTGCGACACGGATATCTCGCGCGAGCGGATCTCCTGCAGGATGGAGCCTATCTCCTGCTCCACCTCCTCCACGATCTCCTTGGCCTCCACGCTCAGCCCGCGCTGGACAGGGGAGGATGCAGATGACGACGATGCCTCGTCTGCCTCCTGGGCTGGCTGCCCCTGTGGGGCAGCAGGGTCGCCTGTCGGGGAGGGTGCGACGTTCAGCATGATGTTGACGGTGGTGACGGGGTCGGCGGGGTCTGCGCTGGCGGCATGTGAGAGCCGCTCGTCGCGCAGCATCGTGACGAGGCCCTCGCCGCCGTCGGAGAGGGGCGACCCAGCGGCATCGAGGATGACGGCCAGCTCGTCGCCCTGTGGGGAGTCGAGGATGTCGGTGCCGCCCGACAGGAGGTCCTGCCGCCCGATCTTGTTGCCGCGGATAGGCGATGGAAGTGCGTTGCGGACGAGGCTCCGGCGAGGAGGCGTCGTGGCACCGCCGGAAGGGACGCGGATCACAGGCGACATGCGGTCGATCTGTGTGGGGTGGTGGGGAGAGGTGGTGGGGAGGGGGGAAAGGGGGTTGGCCAGGCGTGGATCTGGGGGATGTATTTAGTTCTCAATGTTTTCAGTATAATTATTTGCACCGATTGCTGAAGTGATGTGTGTGCACCTGCAGCACGTCTCTCTCGCATCTCACAGGAACTCGGCGTGAGCAGTGCATGGAGGGCACAGCTCACTTCCTAGGAGTTTGTTCAGTTTGCATTGCGTAGTGCAGTGCGGCGTGCTGGTGGGACCAGGAGTCTGTCTGGGTGACGCATCTCCACCGCATTGACTAGGGACAGGCGGAGCAGCGGCCGTCCTTCCCTTGCCTTAGGTGCGGTGTTGCAACTCCCTCGATATGTTCTACATTCGGTCCTTCCTCCATTCATCCCTTACACCACCACAACGAGGCTCAGACGTGAGAGCTGTGTCTGCATGCCCTGAAGGGTGTCAAGGTGGGCTGCAAGTCTGCAAACAGGCAGCACCAGCTCTCTGTCGTGTAGTGCAGTGCGGCGTGCTGGTGGGACCAGGAGTCTGTCTGGGTGACTCATCTCCACCGCATTGACTAGGGATAGGCGGAGCAGCGGCCGTCCTTCCCTTGCCTTAGGTGCGGTGTTAGAACTCCCTCGATATGTTCCACATTCGTTCGTTCCTCCATTCATCCCTTACACCACCACAACGAGGCTCAGACGTGAGAGCTGTGTCTGCATGCCCCGAAGGGCGTCAAGGTGGGCTGCAAGTCTGCAAACAGGCAGCACCAGCTCTCTGTCGTGTCGATCATACGCACTCGTGTGGTGGTGTGGTGTAGCGGTGTATTGTGTGGGCGCGCACACTTTGCAGCGCAACGACACGGGTCAGCCCTCGACCTATTCTTTAGAATGCTCATATTCAGCCCTTTTGGGTAGAATGCATGGAAGTTCCGTGTGGAAATGTCATCATGTGTCGGAACACCCTCGACAGTGGGAGGGGGTGTGGTGTGGTGTGGTGTCATGTGTGTGCACCTGCAGCACGTCTCTCTCGCATCTCACAGGAACTCGGCGTGAGCAGTGCATGGAGGGCACAGCTCACTTCCTAGGAGTTTGTTCGGCGTGCATTGTGTAGTGCGGTACAGTGATGTTGTGTGATGTGCAGGTTGAGAAGACGGGAGGTCAGAAAATTTGAAAATAGGCAACCTTTTTCTATCAAGAAGGTCAGAAGCAAGACTGGCGTTGAAGGTTTGCGTGTTGTGTCATCATCCGTACAATGCATTGCGGGATCGGCGTGACAGTGCGTGCACATCAGGAAGACGGACAGATGAGGTGAGAATGGAATTGAAGAGTAACGACACAGGTCAGCCCTCGACCTATTCTTTAGAATGCTCATATTCAGCCCTTTTGGGTAGAATGCATGGAAGTTCCGTGTGGAAATGTCATCATGTGTCGGAACACCCTCGACAGTGGGAGGGGGTGTGGTGTGGTATGGTATCATGTGTGTGCACCTGCAGCACGTCTCTCTCGCATCTCACAGGAACTCGGCGTGAGCAGTGCATGGAGGGCACAGCTCACTTCCTAGGAGTTTGTTCGGTGTGCATTGTGCAGTGCGGTGTGTGTGATATCTGTGCTGCAAGCCTCAGCTGACGCATCTCCACCGCATTGACTAGGGACAGGCGGAGCAGCGGCCGTCCTTCCCTTGCCTTAGGTGCGGTGTTAGAACAACACGCTGTATCGTGCCAGACACCCCTCCCAACAAAGTGACACAACATACCTCCACAGGCATCGGGGAGCGGGACCGCTCATGCGAACTCCCTCTGCGCGGGGAAACGATTGATGTTGGCGGCGGCAAACGCTCATCATCACCCTTTGACCGCATCGACCCCGAGAGCGAAATACGGCGTCCGCGTGGCGACGGGATGGCATACGAAGTCGTAGGAGAGTGCGACGCGTTGACGTCTACATCCTGTGAGTGAGGTAGTGGAATGAGGTGCAACTCGGTGCAATCTTGTCACAAAAAATGCCATGCGAGGCCGTGCGGTGTGCGTCTGGCCCCTCTCTCCCCTCCCACCAAGGCTGCCAGGACGGTGCGACACCCTCCCGCTCCACCCTACCGGGCCTCACAAAAGCCCCTCCCTCCTCACACCCCTCCACCACAGCACAATATACACAACCATGACCACACGCAACGCCGCCTCTGCCATCCAAGCAACAAGACATACAGGCACAGCCTGCCCCCGAAGGGTGGGCGACGGCCTCGCTCTCCGTGGTGTGGTTGTCGGCAATGCGACAGGCGGTGTCACTGCCGGCTCGCTGTTCCGGCGCTCAGACCATCTGCCCGCTGGGCCCCGCGGGCCTGGGTTGTTCCGCGGCACCAGCAGAGGGGATGTGGGCTCCCGTGACGGCGTGGCAGCCTTCTGCAGAGGTGGGGGAGGGCAAAATGGCGAGTGGTGCCTCTTGGAGCTTCTGCAAGACAGCCTTGTCACTCGGATCCCCCCTCCCCGCACCCCCTTGGCAAGGGGGTGCGGGGGGTGGGGATTGGGGTTTGCTGCCTCAACACAGTCGACTCAATTCCCCCCCCACAAAACCCCCATCGTCTGGCAGCAAGAAGGCGGTGCGCAGCGCACGGCAACACAGCTCCTAGACACCTTCCCGCTTGCAACTAAATCAACAGCCCGACGCTCTTCTCTCCTTCACTCTCTCTAGAAAAACAACCCCCCGCCACCCCCGACCCCCCTACAGCGCAGCCCAGGCATACAGGTGTGCTAGCTTCCTTTGTGTGCTTCTTCTCTGCGTCGTGCAGCTTTTTAAGATGGGCACGCGTGGCCTCCACCGGCAGCTGCGGCTTCCTCTGGGGCGGAGTCCGCGGCTGCTGCTGGCGGTGCTGCTTCGATGCACGCGGCGTCACCGGCGCCGACGCCTGCCGCTGCGACCCCCCTTTCCCACTCTGCACCTGCGACGAGCCTGACGGACGCCTCGTCTGCCCTGACCCCACAGACGCCTGGTCCCCCTGCTTGCCACCCCCAGACGCACGCCTCACAAGCAACGCATTCTCCTCCCGCAGCCTCTGGATCTCCGCCTCCGACCCTGCCGTGGCACTCTCCAGGCGTGACCGTAGCGACTCCACCTCGGCGGTGCTCTCCGCGAAGGCGCTCTGCAGCATGTCCTCCAGGTTGGCCTTCTCCTTCTGCAGGTCGCTCAGCTGCTCCGCCAGCAAGCTGCGCTGCGGGCTCGGCGAGGCCCCCGGGGATGTGAGGGAGCCGTTGAGCCGCACGTTCTCCGCCCGCAGCGCCTGCACCTCGAGCCGCAGGTCCTCCAGCTCCTTGAGGGACTCCGACGCCTCGCGCCGGCGCTCTGCCATCTGGCGGAGGATGCTGCTGCACTCACGCCACCAGGCATCCCGCGAGGTCTCGAGTGCCGCAATCCTCTGCCTCGCCTCCTCGCAGGCTGTCTCGGCACTCTCCTTGACGCACTCCAGCTCGTAGTTGTCAGACTCCAGATCGCTGACACGCTCCTTCATCTGCACCTCATCCACGCGGAGGCGCTCCAGCTCCTGCATGATGTCGTCGTAGGTCTGTGCGGTCCTGCCGTCCAGCGCTAGCTGCAGGAAGCGTGACATCTCGCGGTCGTTTTGGAGGGAGACCTTGCATGTCGCGCACAGCACTTCGTGGAGGCGGCGCGCAGAGCTGACCGTGGTGAGCTGCGCCTGCAGCGGGTCTGCCGGGATGGTCGCGTCGAGGTTGACGTCGTCGTCGTCGGCAGGCTGGGTGGAGGACACGAGGAACAGCTTCGTCTCCAGGTCGATCACCTTCTCCTGCAGGCGGAGGCGCTCTTTGTTGAAGCTTGTGACCTGCTCCGACAGCAGTAGCGCCTCGGTGGTGCCGGAGGGTGAAGGCGAGGCTGCCTGCTCCGCCCGTGCTTCTTCCACCTGTGCCTCCAGCTGCCGGATGCGCTCGTCCTTTACCCGCATGTGCTCATCGAGGGTCTGCGATGACGCCTCATCCTGTTCCTGCATGTGTGTATGCACCGTCGCCTCCAGGTCGGCAATCTTCTCCGCCCAGTCCTGCTTCAGCATGTCCACATCCTCTTGGGTGTACAGCTTCTGCTGAGCCTGAGGAGGTGCGACAGCCAGCGAGGCGAAGGGCGACGTGGCAGTGGTGGTGGTGTCCTGGCAGGGCGTCTGCTGGTGCTGGTGCTGGTGGTGTACGGCGGGGGGTGGAGGCAGCGGCTGCGGCTGTGGCGGCGGCGGGGCCTTCTGGAGGGAGACGCGGAGGCTGTCGCGCTCGGCCTGGATCATCTTGGCGTGGGTGATGTGGTCCGCAAGCTTGGAGGACACATGCACACAGCGCTGCCGCCAAGCCAGGGCGTGATCCAACACAATCTGGGCACGGCTGTGCTGCTCCTCGAGCATCAGTGACACCACCTGAGGGTTGGCAGTCTTCCCATGCAGCTCGTCGGACTGCAGGATGTGCTCCACCGACTCCAGTGAAGGCCCCTTCCCCTTCCCCTTCCCCTTCACCGCCGTAGGCGCAGCAGGCACAGGTGTGACACGCCCTTCGCTGCCCCACTTGCTCATCTCCACGGCACGCCGCGACTCGCGGGTGACAGACTCCGCCAGCTGCTCCTTGGTGTGCCGCAGCTCCTCCTCCATCCTCGCCTTGTCGATCAGCGCGTCGCGCAGCTGCACCCGCATGTGCGCGTCGACCGCCACCGCCTCTGTCTTTGAGGGGAGGGGCTCGTCCACAATGATAGCCGTGGCACGCACAAGCCCACTGCGCTGCTGGGTGTTAGGTGCCGCCTGCCGTGCCGCCTGCCCTGCGGGCAGGCCCCTCACAGGCGACGTCCGCTTCGCCATCTGCACAGCCACCGGCTTCTCCGCAGGGGGCGACGCCGTGCGCCGCGCCTCCAGGTCTGACACACGCGTCCGCAGCCCCGCCACCTCGTGCCGCAGGCGCGTGTTCTCCATCTCACGCGCCGACACCTCATCGCCAGACTCCTTCAGCTGTGCCTGCAGGGTCTGCGTCTTCTGCACCGATGACACGAGCTCTGTGGCCAGCAGGTGGCACTTCTTCGACAGCCTGCCGTGCTCTCCCTCCTCCTCACCCACCTCCGGCGACGACGGCTTCGCCGGCTGCGACAGGCTCCGCTGCCGCTGCACCGCCATCAACCCGGGACGTGCTGGCTGCGTCAGACGCCCCGCCACCTGCCCATCCTGATGCGATGTCGAGGGGCGCGGGGGTGAAAGTGTTGCTGTGCGACGTATGCCTGGCGAGCCCGAAGGGCTCCGCACGGTGGGGCTGCGCCGCGTCGGCGACAGCGTGTTGACGGATGAGTTAGGCGTGGCTGTGGGCGTCGCGGTGAGGCGCTGCAGCAGCCCGACTATGTGCTTCTGCTTCTCCTCAAACTGCCGCGCCTTCACAGCGCTCTCCTGCTTCTGCCTCTCCGTTGCAGAGTACACCTCGTTCATGACGCCCATTAGGCTCGCAATGTTGTCGTCTATCGCCTCCAGCGACAGGTCCCCCACCTGCTGGCTGCTATACGCCGCACTCAACGCTGGAGGAGGCACCATAGGACGCGCGGCAGGCACAGCCTGCCCAACGGGCACCGCCTGTGGGACACGCGACACGGCGCTGGATGTCGAGGTGTTGGTCAGGGCGGACACCGCAAACACGCTGTCCCCAGGCTCGTCCAACGTGCCCGGGCCAAGCCAGCTCCGTGTGGGCGCCGCTGCAGCCGCGTGTGGCGGCACTGGGGGCGCGCCGGTGGAGGCCGGGGGTGCATATGATGTGGGCCCGGCGAGGGGCGTGATGGTCTGATACCCCGTCGAGGGTGTTGCGCGTGAGGTGAAGACCTCGGGGGACGCGCTGTCATGCACCCACGCCTGCTGCGGAGCGGCGGTGGCGGCTGAGGTGGTGGGGGCGCTGGTGCGGAGGTAGCCCTGCCCCTGCCCCTGCCCAGGCCCGTACCGCACAGGGGTGCGCGTGTCCAGAGACACGGGGGAAGGGAGGGCACTGCTGCCCATCACCGCAGATGACGTTGCGCTGTGCACGCTGGGCCTGCTGCTGCCGAACACAGGCAGGCACGGGAGGTCGACATCTCGGCTGGCCTGCTTCTTGCCATGGTGCATTGCACCACCGCACCCCTCCCTGGCAGCGATGTTGTGCGGTGGGCGTGAAAAAGATGCCGAGATGACATCGTAGTGCAGTGCCGACAAGAGCCAGACGGACGCAAAGTCCAAAACCCACCCCCATGTGCAAGAGGGTTGAGGGGTGGGGAGGGGATGGGGGTAGGGTGGGGGTGTGTGGCAATGTTCTGCTTCGCCTGTTGCTGGTGATCTGCACAGATCTTGTGCCAGCCACTCCGACAGATGTGGCAAGACGCTCGGCTGCGGCGAGTAGCCGAGGAGGGAGCGGGAGGGCGCGGGAGATGGGGCTCCGGTGGCTCGGGTGGGGTTCTGTTGTCGGATGCACGGAAGATGCATCAGACAACGGGGGGGGGGGTAACTATACTGCACGGTGGGATCTTGTAAATTTTACATGTATAACTACAAGTACCGTATACGTAAATATTTTGGAACGTAAATATTATGGAACGTAAATATTTTGGAACGCTGGTGGGTTGGCGTTCCAGATTTTTTTCGTTCCATAATATTTACAGGGCTTTCTGCGACTCGGGGACTTGGACCAGGTGATCGGACGGCATACAGAGTCCCTGACGGGACCTACTCGTGCACTTTTCGTGCGATTCCTGAGGCAAGCCATCCTCACCACTGAGTCCCCAACTGGCCCTGTAAATATTTTGGAACGTAAATATTATGGAACGGACCGGGCAAAAATGGGCCCGTTCCATAATATTTACGTTCCATAATATTTACGTATACGGTATATACATGTATTATACATGTATAATACTTGCATGTCAACTATTATACATGTATAATACATGTATATGCCTGAAATATACATGTAAAATACATGTATATCAAGTAAAAATACAAGTATAATACTTGCATGTCAACTATTATACTTGTATTTTTACTTGATATACATGTATTTTACATGTATATTTCAGGCATTTACATGTATTTTACATGTATAATACTTGTCATGCAAGTATTATACATGTAAAATACTCGCCTGGCCGGCAGGACTCCGCTGCATCAGCTACCAGGCGGAGCTGGTGGCCATCAGAGAATCCCTCGCTCACCTATGCACCCTGGTATCCCCAGGCGAAACGATCGCCATCCTCACAGACTCGCAGAGCGCACTGAACGCGCTGCTGAGCGGCCCGCAGCGAGCGAGAGGATCCACCGAATGGGACATCTGGAGGTGGTTGAACGAGCTCGCCCAAACCCACGATGTCACCACCCACCTCCGCTACATCCCGTCACACGTTGGGGTAGCAGGGAACGAACTCGCTGACAAACAGGCGCAAATCGGTGCCTTCCGGCCGCAGATGGAACCGGTTAGCCTCGCGTCGGCTCGTGTCGTCCTCCGCCGACACATCTACAACGACGCAACGGTGCCCCGCACGGACAGCGTGTACGCGTACCGTTCGGGAATCGGGGAGACGCGACTGCAACGCCCCGACCTCCGCATGGAGGGACTCACCCGCTTAGGGGAAACCACCATCCGCCGACTCCGGGCCGACCACCACCGCCTGGTCTACGACCATGACATCCCGGGCACGGCACAACCACCTTGCCAACCCTACCTGAAGCATGCGCCGGGCCACCCCCCGCCTGGGGTCTCACTGAAGCACCTCTTCTTCGGCTGCCCCGCGACAGCGTCGGCCCGACACCACCTCACAGCCACAAACGTGCACAACCTGCTGTTGCACAACTGCAAGGAGGCGCTGCGCTACCTGGCCGAGGCAGGGGTAACGGAGCACGGCGAGAAGGACTACCTGAACGCGTGAACCAAATAACATCATCAGAGAACAAGGGCTTCGGCCCGACCTCCCAGCACCCCCCCCCCCCATCCCAGCCCCACGTCACTTTCCACAGGCCGCCAGGCGCGTCAGCGTCGGCGACCGCCCGCCCCCAGTCTGAGAGGCATCAGCCGAATCTCGGTGGAGGCGGGCACAAAACAAAAGGGAGAGTCGTCACTGTGCATATCAGCACGGTCCCGCCCTCTGTGCCAGACCAACACACCACCAAAGGAAAAGAGGAAGAGGCGACGTAAGGCAATGCCTCCGTGCGGCCAGGAGAACACGAAATAGCGACCCCCTCAACGGGGAATGCTACGAGCACGGCCAAAAATCGTTCAAAATCGTTCAATACTTGCATGACAAGTAAAATACATGTATAATACTTGCATGACAAGTATTATACATGTAAAATACATGTAAATGCCTGAAATATACATGTAAAATACATGTATATCAAGTAAAAATACAAGTATAATAGTTGACATGCAAGTATTATACTTGTATTTTTACTTGATATACATGTATTTTACATGTATATTTCAGGCATATACATGTATTATACATGTATAATAGTTGACATGCAAGTATTATACATGTATAATACCGTAAACGGAAAAAGGGTGGACCGTAAAAATGTTCCAAGTTCCCAAAAAAAGGCCAAACGTTCCATCTTTTTTACGGTCCACCATTTATTGGGACTGAATATGGAAAAGACAATGTGTTTTTCGCCCGCGGGCTGGTGGGTTGCGGGGCGCGGACTGCGGCCTCCACGCCGCAGACTCCCGCACGTAGGCCTCCCGACCTCCCAGCTTTGGACCCTCCCTCCACCACCGCAACCAACACCAGCAAGAGAAGCAAGTCCTCCCTGCGTGTGGAAAGGGCACGATCACCACCACTCACCTCGAGACTCACCCACCACCACACCTCGAGAAGTGTAGTACCATGCAAGGAGCGTTCCGGTAGAAGTAAAAGTAGAAGTAAAAGTAGAACCTGCTGCACGAGCCCACAAAAGCAGCCACAGTACGGCAGGGCGCGCAGACAGAAGCTGAGACCACCGGGCTCCCTCCAGATGTAAATTCGTGAATCAGTGCCCGGAAAATTCAGGGAAATCGTACTCCTTTAGTGTAGTACACCCTGCAGTAACTGTGGGAGAACAGTTCCCGGACGATGGTGAGCGCACACTCTGTGTTGAGGCCCTGTGGTGTTAATCCTGCAGCTTCAGTCGTGCGATTTCCTTGGTTCCTTCGCGACTTCGTCGAAGGAATTCGTAAAAAAACCGCCAAGTCCACTATCCCAACCGTAAAATAGGTGGACCGTAAAAATGTTCCAAGTTCCGGAAAAATCCCATTTGTTCCATCTTTTTTACGGTCCACCTATAGTACGGTTCACCTTTATTACGGTCCACAATATTTCCGTTTACGGTACATGTATTATACTTGTAGTTATACATGTAAAATTTACAAGATCCCACCGTGTGGGAGATGGGCAAGACAGGAAAACAACGCAGGAAACTTGGAGAAGTCTCCTGTCAAAGAATAGGGGCGGAGGGGCACAGAAGTACAACAGGCAAGGGCGGGAAGCAAGAGAACACGGACGGGCAGCAGGGGAGCTGGTGGGCGGGGGCTGGGGATAGCAGTGCAATAACCGTCCCGTCACCCCCCTTTCCCCTTCTCGTCCCGGCGAGGCGCAGTTAATGTTTGTTTGCCTGTTTCAGCTCTCTTTGGCAAACGAGAAACTCCACAGGCTGCCCTCACATGCTGCTCGTCAGGGCTCATGCAGATCAACAGTTCACTGGAGGACACTCTGCGGACAGCAGCAGCGACTCACATTCAATGTGTACTGGTCAAATTGAGGGGCTGTACAGAACACCCGGGTATATGCGCGGGCAGAAAAACCAGGTGCGGCATTGCCGGCCCAGGGACACATCCCTGGCGGCAGTGGGTTGAGTTGTTTGTCTCCCTCGGGGGGCGAGAGTGGAGGGCGTAGGGCAGCGTAATTCCGGTGGGGAGATGCAGTCTCTCTCCTTCTTCTCCTTCTCCTTCTTCTCTCTCACCGCGACGCACGGGGCACAGGAGCATGCAATCAGAGTGTCGTGAAACGTCCAGAATTTGCATACTTGCCTACTTCATGCGGAGAAAACACAACAACGTAACGAAACGAAAATTGTGGAATTTGCGCAGGCTTCATGCAAAGAATGCCAGCGGGACAATACAACGCAGCCTTGGGGAGCTATCCGTTCCTGCACTGTCTCTGGCTCACTCAAGCAATTTGTGTCGGTGGTTTGCAGGGGTCATCCACCTGCAAAAAAAGTTTATGCAGCGTAGCAGAAAGGGGGTTGCAAGATGTAGAGACGCAGATCCACAAGGGGGTTTGCTCCGCAGATCCGAAAGGAAATGGGTCGAACAGATAAAGGAATACAACAATTCCAGCAGGGCGATAAAAAGTTGGAGGCACCTGTGTCACACAAGATCGATGGTGGACGCCTGATAAGCCAAAAAAGAGTCCGGGTTTTGTTTGTGCGCACGAGCGGCAGTGTGTTGTGGCCCCTGTAAAGGGCGTTGCTGTGATTAAGTGAATTTGTGTTGCTCTCTCAAAACACTGCGCGCGGGTACGCTCCCACTGACTCTTTCGCTGTGACAAGCAAGCTTGTTTGGGCAAAAAAAACATCCCAAACCAGGGAACCAGCAGCCGCTCCTTGACATCCGGGAAACTATCTGTACCCCCGCTGGATCGTAAAGTGACAGCAAAACGAGACAACTGCCGAAAGTTGTTTTGTTGGAGTGGTGGTGCGTAGAGCACGTTTGGCAGAGCGGAATGACACTTTCCGCGCGAAGGCCGTGTGCGTAAAAACAATTTTCACCCCCCCCCCCCCTAGGCATACTTGTCCCCCCTTTATGGGGAAGCCATTTTCCCCCCGATTCAGCCCCTAAAAGGTCCCGCATATCGCGACGGGTGGAATATGGGGGGATTATGACGGAAATATGGGGGAAATACGATGAAATATGGTAGATTTATGGGGGAATACGCGGGATTTCCTGCTATTTTTGGCTGGAGAAAATATGCGGGATGTTAGTCCTTTCCGCATATTTTACCCCCTCGAGGCAAAAATGAGTGAACGGGCAGCATGCCGTTCCTCTTTTTTGCCTCGTGAGAGGTTCCCCCCCTACCAGGCAAGGTGAAAAATGAAGAAACGGGCAGCATGCCGTTCTACATTTTCCCTTGCAAGGCAGGGAGGGCGCCCCCCATGCCAGACAGCAGCCACCCCTGGAGGGGCAACAACTGACGGGCATGGGGAACGAGGTGGGTCTGGACCCGACACCGCCACCACACGCGCAGTGCACCTTTCGGATACACTGTCGTGAGTGGGATGTGGGCAGTTCCCCTATCCTGTGAGCTCCTTTCGGACGAATAGATGCAGCGGTTATCTGCAACCTTCGTCCTGGACTTGCCTCGGGGGGAACGCCACGGTTTACCGCGGGTCCCGACGAGGGCACTCAGGCAGGATCTTCACGCCACCCCGCACCGAGGTCCCTTCTCACGCGGCGTGTCTCCCAGGTTCATGGCGGCGTCATCAGGTCAGGCTTTGTAGTCTCTACACCATCAGTAGTAAGGGAAATCCTAAAACCATACATGAAATCCACCTTTTGGGCCGCTGGTGTACGAGGCTTGTTCCTCCAATTGAATCATGTTTGCTGTGTCAGGCAATATCAATACAGCCGCTGAAAGAAGTCGAGGTGTTGTGGATCTGCTGCTCACAGGAAGGATTCAGGGTGGATCACAAGACTGACCACCCTCTTTCCTTTGTCAAGTACCCTGTAAAACATCAGAACACCAAGTATCTTTCAACACTACATGTTCAAGAGTGGAATCAGTGGAATCGGAAGGGGTCACACCCGACCACACGGACACAGTTCCCGCGACTAATAAATGCCGAGAGTTCCGGTGTCCGACCACCTGGTATTACTTGGCTCCATCCACCCAGTCATTACGAGGGGGCGTCCCTTGAAGCCAGTTCCGCAGAACTCAGACCCCCCTTAAAACCAATGTCCTGTGTAGACAACTACTTAGCCTGCCTGATGACGACACCAATTCGCTGGGAGAGAGGCCGCGGTCCAGGACCCCAATGGGGATGACGTGGCATTGTTTGACCGGATCGGTTGTGTAAGTGTGTAGCCCCCTCCGCCCTCTGTCCCTCCCCCCAGGGTGGTGTGTGGCAAGCGAAGCGCAAGCAGGCATAGCAAAAAAAAGTGGAGCCCTGCAGGTAGACCCTCGGGGTACGTCACCGTCATCGGGTCACCTGAAATTTCCCAATTTGAAAATCTGCAACAAGGCAACACGGGATGGGATGGGGCACATGACCTGCACAGGGGTGGGGGGCAGAGGGCAGGGGGTGGGTTTGTGGTTGGGGTCATGGCATTTGATTACTTGAGCTTTATTGTCAGAATTTCGCACAAGAGACAACCCGAACCTCACTTGGCCGATTTCTCCCCACAACAAGGTCCGGAGCAAACCTCATTTGCTTGATTTTTGGGGTCACATGAGTGAATTCGGGGCGAATCCTCGCAATTTTTTGACGACTGCCTTCGAAAATGGACAGTTCCAGACCACCAGGACCCGATTTTTGGGCCCAGAACAGTTTGGGTCAATAGTTTGGGCGAAATTTCGCCAAGGCCAAAAAAACAGCCATTTTCCGGAAATTCCGGGACCCGTTTTAACGCGTTTTAGGGCCCAAAATAGGCTCAAAACTCAAAAATTCCTTCGAAATCGGGCTCAAACGTCCAAAATAGACCCCCCCCGAAAAAAATTCGAAAAGGGTCCCCCTATACACTCTGGATTTTGGACCAATTTTCCCGCATATTTCCCGCATATTCCCCCCATATTTTCATAAACCCCCCATATTTCCCCCATATTTTTTTATGGGGGAATATGGGGGAATATGGGGGAAATATGGGGGCCCCCATATTTTTTTCATGGTATGACAAAGATCTTGCAAGAAATGTTAAGATACCTCGAAATTTCTTAAGACGTCTTACAGGGGGGGGTCAAATAAACGTACTTAGTTGAATAGTAGTACTTAGCCGAATAGTAGTACTTATTTTTTTGGGGCTCTGGGGCACGTTGGGCCGTTGAATAGTAGTACTTACTTTTCACCCTTTTTTTTGGGGGAATTTTTCGTTTTTTTTGAGATTTTCTTTTTGGAGACACACAAATCTGCAAACTTTGGGGCAAGGAATGGGGACAACGGGGTCTATTGGTGCCACTTAGGGGAACCAGGGTGCACGGGGTCCGTAGAGGGGGGAAGTGACCTACGCTCAAAGATATGTCGTGACGAAGGGAATCGGGGCATCCCCCCTCAGACACATACGGACGGGAAACCAGCGAACCCGCAAACTCCTGCGGTCCAGAGGCATCAGAACCACTGCTGAAGACCGCAAAACCGGAAACCCGCAAACTCCTGGGGTCCAGAGGCGTCAAAATCACTGCTGAAGAGCGGCGCGCATTAAACGACTCCTCATCTACGGCGTCCGCAGTCCCTACCACCAACGAGAAGATGTGGACGGATGGCCCCAGACACACCTCACCATAGATGTAGCCTTCGAGGACCAGCTGCGGAAAAACACATGCCAAAAGAAAGGCGGGGAGGGGGAGGTCGTGTTTCTTTCCTGAGGTGGAGGCCCACGTGCTTAAAGAAGTGGGAGAACGGCGGAAGAACGACTTGCCAACGACGCGCCGCAAAATCAAGGAGCTTGCCATGTCCTTTGTTCCCTTCCCGAAAGGCTTCCAGGCTTCGGTGGAGTGGATCGACGGTTGGGCCAGGAGAAACAAGTTTCAATTTCGTACTTCGCGCATTGCCAAGCTTTCTCTTGAAAAAGCCCGGGTCCAGTTGCACAGCTTCTGGTCCACCATCAGACGCCTCTCCATCGGGTCCGAGCTGCTGCACAACCCCTTTGGTACTTTTGACCTGGTTGTGAATGTGGATGAGTCTGCCTTGTACAAGAGCTCTACCCGCAGGGACAAACTGTTGTGCTACACCACTGACACCAACATCGTGGTCGATACCGATGCTGGAAAAAATAGATTTGCCACGTTGATTGGTGCTGTCACGTTCAGTGTGAAAGACAGGACCATTCTTGCGACAAAGCAGTCGATCGTTTTTAAAGGTGCGGGCGAGAGGATAAAGAAGGAGGAGCATCAGATTCACAAAGACTCGGGGGTTACTGGGGGGGGGGGGGCAAATACAAGAGTATATGCAAATACAAGGGTATATGCTAATACAAGAGTACTCCAGAAATCGCGATTTTACAAAGTTCACCGAGCAAATACAAGAGTATACTCTTGTATTTGCATACTAGACTTTTGAAGAACTTTTGTGGGGTTTTCATCATATTTTGTACTTCCAATGACCCCCCCCAGGCCAGTGGGCCTCCTGTCTGGAGTCGTCACGGTCTGGTGGGAGTCGCCTCGGGGTGGGAAAGGCCAAGAGGACGCTCGTATTGTCTCTTCGGCGCCGCTGCCCCATGAGGGCCCACCCGGAGGCCACATTTCTAGTATGCAAATACAAGAGTATATACTCTTGTATTTGCATACTAGACAACTTTTCAGCTAAAAAACAATTTTTTGAAAACCCTGAATTACGTAAGCTGGCACGGTGAATAGAAGAGTATACCCTTGTATTTGCCCCCCCCCAGTAACTGTACTTTCCAGAAAACCGGCTGGGTCAAAGAAGCCGAGTGGCGGTGGTGGATTGACAGCGTCTTGGCCCCCATTTGCAAAAACAAAAACGTGCTTGTCATTTATGACTCGGCGACAACACACATTGCACCAAAAAATGTTGCGTACTTGCACAGGAAGACGGGGGCGAAGTCAGCGGTCATTCCAGGTGGGTTGACAGGAACAGTGCAGTACCTTGATGTGCATGCATTTGCACCATTCAAGGCTGCCTTCCACACTCACCTGGAAGGGCTCAAGGACAAAGCCCGTCTCGAGATAAAGAAATCAACAGCCGAAGGTTTTCGCCAGGATTGTCGCTTCACAGAGAGGTGGTACCGCGAGGCCATGTGCACCTCTGTTGGAGCTGTTTGGGGAAAGTCGGTGGAAAGTGTGAGGGGGGAGGTGGTAGCCCAGCGCTTGCGGGATATGGGGTACGTGCTGAAGGTGTCGGGTGAGGAGGACGGGTTCGTGAAGAGCTCCCTTTGTCCGGACCTCACCTTCGCACCAAGCACAGAAACATCCCCTGAGGCTGGTGGTGCGGACCTTGAACCTGGGTTGGACGGGAAGGCAAAAGAGAGCACAGAGAAGCAGTCCACCCAAAAGAAAGTTGTGTCTCAGCCAACCCAACAGTCAAGCATCTTGGCATGGGCGAAGCCGGTTCGTGTGAACTCTCTCACACAGACACAGCCTTCCCAGTCCTCCCAGTCCTCCGAAAAGAAGCGCGCAGCGTCCCCGACCACCCAGACTCCCAACAAACACCGCAGGCTCTGCAAAGGGTGTAGGAAGCCTGGGCACAACATGCAGACTTGCCCCAGCAAGCCCAAGAACTTGAAGAAGAAGTAAGTTGGGGCGTGCTGGTTGTGGCTTGCCTTTTTCACATCTTTTTTTTAAGCATCAACGCACCAACCAACCACCGACAGTGAAGCTGACAGCTCTGATGAACTGTGTATGCTTTCACTAACTCAACAAGAATGTCAACCAGGGGGGGCACCAGAGGGGGGGGGGGCAATACAAATCAAAACGGTACGAAACCAAATGAGGGGCGAGTGGTAGGACGAGAACAGAGCGGATACTCGACCGGAAGGCAGAAGAAGTGAGAGACGGACGACAGCAGTGACCAGCGCGCCCCTGGTGGACCAAACAGCCCCGCAGAGCCCCTGCAAACAGCGTTTTTAGGAAAAGTTGAATAGACGTACTTAGTACGTCTATTCGCTCGCAAACTATTTATTAATTTTCTGGCGAGGTCGATTTAGGCCCGCGCGTTCGCCGAATAGTAGTACTAAGTACGTTTATTTGACCCCCCCCTGTAATGTAATGCCGAAAGGGCTATTTCTTAAAGATTTCTTACTGATTTCTTAAGACGTGTTTCTTAATGCCTAGCATTTTAATGTCCATCATTCTGAAAAAGATCTTAAAGGGGGTCTTCGCTAGCCGGTGCAAAAAAGTGCAGGCTGGTGCAGGGCAAAATGGGCCGAAAATGGGCCAAATCGGAGGCAAAAAAAAGGGCGGGGAGTTGGGTGGCCCCTAGCTGGGAGCACGCATTTGGACCCAAAAAATAATGTCGAGCGGTCCCTGTGCATTGTTCAGCCCTCACAGGACGAGAAGGCACGGCGGGGCCCGTGTCACGGGTAAACATTGAGATCAACCTGTCATCCTGGGCCAAGCCAAGATGGGAGCTGGCCGCCTGGGGCAATGCAGGAGCAACGGCTAGTGCTCGTGCTGGCACGAAGCGGAGCCAGGCAGTGCTGTCCCGAGAACGGGCCGAGCCAGACAGTGCTGTCCCAAGGGTGGGCCGAGCCAGACAGTGATGTCCCGAGAATGGGCCGAGCCAGGCAGTGCTGTCCCAAGGGTGGGCCGAGCCAGACAGTGCTGTCCCGAGAATGGGCCGAGCCAGACAGTGCTGTCCCGAGAACGGGCCGAGCCAGACAGTGCTGTCCCGAGAATGGGCCGAGCCAGGCAGTGCTGTCCCAAGGGTGGGCCGAGCCAGACAGTGCTGTCCCGAGAATGGGCCGAGCCAGACAGTGCTGTCCCGAGAATGGGCCGAGCCAGGCAGTGCTGTCCCAAGGGTGGGCCGAGCCAGACAGTGCTGTCCCGAGAACGGGCCGAGCCAGACAGTGCTGTCCCGAGGGTGGGCCGAGCTAGGCAGTGCTGTCCCGAGAATGGGCCGAGCCACGCAGTCCTGTCCAGAGGGTGGGCCGAGCCAGGCAGTGATGTCCCGAGGGTGGGCCGACATCACATCCGGTCTCGGCCCGCTGTCTGGACCGCAGCAACAAGAAATCTGCGCTGCATGCACAGGAGCAGGGGGACTTGGCCCGTCCGCACTCCGACATTGCACCGCGCTGCCCCAGCGCTCCAGATCACAAGGCCCCCTGTGCCGCAGGAGGTGGAGACGTCGCACACCAGCAGGATGACGTCGCAGACCAGTTCACCACCCCCAACAGTAGGTCACACTCCGCCTCGCCTGTAGGCCGTCTACTGTATGCAGGAGTCTGCGTGTGTTGATAAAGACACACACGCCCGGCACACCTGATTCTATGGGCAGCGCTCGTAACTCTCTCGGCGCCAAGTCGAAGCTGAGCAAGATTTGGTTGGACGGTGCAAATATAGCTAGCCTTGCGGGCTCGCTAAGACACTCTCCGAGCTAGCTACATGAACACAACATTGCACATCGCACGGTTTCGAAGGATGGGTACGCGATGCGGGTTTAGGTCTTGTGCTAATGTTACACACAGCAAGATCCCTGACGGAGGGGATCGATGGAGGCACTGAGGAGATCATGACTGGGAAGGGGTCCTGCATCGAACCCCCTCTGAGTGGAGCAAACACTCGGTACTCCGGGCGCCACGTTCTGCTCGGCTGGACATCACCCCGAGGTCGTGGCCACGGCCCCCGACCACTCACTGCGGGGAGCTTCCCGTCCAGACAGTGTCTGGACATCACTCCTGGGCTCGACCCACTGGGCCGAGCCGACGAGTCGTGTCCAGACACTGGGCCGAGCCCAGGAGTGCTGTCCAGACACTGGGCCGAGCCCAGGAGTGATGTCCAGACCCTGGGCCGAGCCAGGGAGTGGTGTCCAGACACTGGGCCGAGCCCAGGAGTGATGTCCAGACACTGGGCCGAGCCCAGGAGTGATGTCCAGACCCTGGGCCGAGCCAGGGAGTGGTGTCCAGACCCTGGGCCGAGCCCAGGAGTGCTGTCCAGGCACTGGGCCGAGCTCAGGAGTGCTGTCCAGTCCCTGGGCCGAGCCAGGGAGTGGTGTCCAGACCCTGGGCCGAGCCCAGGAGTGCTGTCCAGGCACTGGGCCGAGCTCAGGAGTGCTGTCCAGTCCCTGGGCCGAGCCAGGGAGTGGTGTCCAGACCCTGGGCCGAGCCCAGGAGTGCTGTCCAGACCCTGGGCCGAGCCAGGGAGTGGTGTCCAGACACTGGGCCGAGCCCAGGAGTGATGTCCAGACACTGGGCCGAGCCAGGGAGTGGTGTCCAGACCCTGGGCCGAGCCCAGGAGTGCTGTCCAGACACTGGGCCGAGCCAGGGAGTGATGTCCAGTCCCTGGGCCGAGCCCAGGAGTGCTGTCCAGACACTGACGATGTCCTGCCTCATACCCGCCATGCCCGCAATGCACTTCCGGATCACATGGTTGTGGATTTCTAGCGCCTTCCGCATTCCCTCGAAAGACTTCTCCAAGCAGAGGGTCGAGGCCTGCACGTCTGTGACCACGAGTGTCGTGATCTTCGTCTCGCTGGAGTAGTCATCGAAGAGCAGCGCCTGCTGGCTGTCTTCGTTCAGCATCCTACGACTAGGCCGGCTATGGGCCGATCTCGCCCGTACTGGGCCGGACATGGGCCGATCTCGGCAGTACTGGGCCGGCTATGGGCCGATCTCGCCCGATCTCGCCCGGCAGTGCTGGGCCGGCTATGGGCCGATCTCGGCAGTGCTGGGCCGGCTATGGGCCGATCTCGCCCGTACTGGGCCGGACATGGGCCGATCTCGCCCGTACTGGGCCGGCTATGGGCCGATCTCGGCAGTGCTGGGCCGGCTATGGGCCGATCTCGCCCGTACTGGGCCGGCTATGGGCCGATCTCGGCAGTGCTGGGCCGGACATGGGCCGATCTCGGCAGTGCTGGGCCGGCTATGGGCCGATCTCGGCCGTACTGGGCCGGACATGGGCCGATCTCGCCCGTACTGGGCCGGCTATGGGCCGATCTCGGCAGTGCTGGGCCGGCTATGGGCCGATCTCGGCAGTGCTGGGCCGGCTATGGGCCGATCTCGCCCGTACTGGGCCGGCTATGGGCCGATCTCGGCAGTGCTGGGCCGGACATGGGCCGATCTCGGCAGTGCTGGGCCGGCTATGGGCCGATCTCGGCCGTACTGGGCCGGACATGGGCCGATCTCGCCCGTACTGGGCCGGCTATGGGCCGATCTCGGCAGTGCTGGGCCGGCTATGGGCCGATCTCGGCAGTGCTGGGCCGGCTACGGGCCGATCTCGGCCGTACTGGGCCGGACATGGGCCGATCTCGGCAGTGCTGGGCCGGCTATGGGCCGATCTCGGCCGTACTGGGCCGGACATGGGCCGATCTCGCCCGTACTGGGCCGGCTATGGGCCGATCTCGGCAGTGCTGGGCCGGCTATGGGCCGATCTCGCCCGTACTGGGCCGGCTATGGGCCGATCTCGGCAGTGCTGGGCCGGACATGGGCCGATCTCGGCAGTGCTGGGCCGGCTATGGGCCGATCTCGGCCGTACTGGGCCGGACATGGGCCGATCTCGCCCGTACTGGGCCGGCTATGGGCCGATCTCGGCAGTGCTGGGCCGGCTATGGGCCGATCTCGGCAGTGCTGGGCCGGACATGGGCCGATCTCGGCAGTGCTGGGCCGGCTATGGGCCGATCTCGCCCGTACTGGGCCGGACATGGGCCGATCTCGGCAGTGCTGGGCCGGCTATGGGCCGATCTCGCACGTACTGGGCCGGACATGGGCCGATCTCGGCAGTGCTGGGCCGGCTATGGGCCGATCTCGCCCGTACTGGGCCGGGTCCAGGAGTGGTGTCCAGACCCTGGGCCGACCCAGGCTGTGGGTGGTGCATTTTGGTGCATTTTCCGTCGGTTTAGGTGAAAATTGTCGAATTTTGTCGAAATTTGACGACAGGTGACGAACAGCGAGAATCCCCGAAAAACCGGTTTTTAATTCATTTTTGGGGGGGGGGTCTTCGCTGACGAAGTTTTTGTCAAAGACCCCTGTCGTCGTCGTCAGAACACTGCCGTCTTCGGTGAAAAACCCCCTGAAACAGCCGTTTTCCTAATTATGTGACGAACGACGAAGTTTGTCGAAGTTTGTCGACCAGCGAAGACCCCCTTAAGAAATCCTGCATTTCTTAAAAATAATGGGGGTCATTAATTTAAGAAATTTAATGCAGCACCTGCATTAAGACGTCTTAAGAAAGAAGTGAAAAGATCCTTTTCTTATTAAGACCTTTGTCATACCATGTTTTTTATGGGGGATTTGCCCCATAAACCCCCCCTATTTTCCCGCATAAAAGGGGCTCCCCATAATGGGGGGACAAGTATGCCTAGGGGGGGTCAAATGCCACCCTTTTACGTGGACAAACACGATTTTTCAAAAAACCGGCGCAGAGGCCCCAAAGCCCCCGTAAACCCTCCAAACCCCCCCCAGATCGGTCCGGAAACCCATCGAACCCCACTTTTCCACCATTCCGGGCACCTCAGGTGCCCGAATTGGGGTACCTAAATTTTGTGCCACCGTTTGGTACCGTACAGTGCCACTGTGTGGGAGGTTGGAAAAGAAAATGCCCCAACACACCACATCTGAGGGTTGCAATGCATGTTGCTTGCCAACCACGTCATCCGGTGGGTGTCAGGCGCTATGTAGGTGGCATTAGCCAGGTCTTCGATGTGTTCTGGCTTGTATATATACCTCCCTGCCACCATGCACCGGGAGGCTGCCTGTAGGTACGGAACAGTCCAGATGGTCGTGTGATTCCTGTGCAGCAGTGCTCCACAACCGGGATGTGTTGACAACGACTGTTGCAACACGAGCTGTACATTCCGGGAACACATGAAGTGCGCTGTCGTGGTACCCATTGTGCCAGAATTGGTAGTTGCTGCGGTCTACTTTGCCTGGCCCAAGAGCACTGGTACTGAACGGTGCAATATGCGTGGCGAGGTGAATACAACGGAAGCGCGCAAAGTCAATACAGCTCTCGGATGGCGGGTGGTGGTGCCACTAGTGTGTGACGTTCACTCGGGGATACAACGCATCACAATGAATCAGCAACCGTGGACCGAGTACAATACGCTCTCTGTGGCTGGTGTGGGGGACAAAGGCAGTGCCTGTGCCGCAGGCAGGGAGGTATATATACAAGCCAGAACACATCGAAGACCTGGCTAATGCCACCTACATAGCGCCTGACACCCACCGGATGACGTGGTTGGCAAGCAACATGCATTGCAACCCTCAGATGTGGTGTGTTGGGGCATTTTCTTTTCCAACCTCCCACACAGTGGCACTGTACGGTACCAAACGGTGGCACAAAATTTAGGTACCCCAATTCGGGCACCTGAGGTGCCCGGAATGGTGGAAAAGTGGGGTTCGATGGGTTTCCGGACCGATCTGGGGGGGGTTTGGAGGGTTTACGGGGGCTTTGGGGCCTCTGCGCCGGTTTTTTGAAAAATCGTGTTTGTCACCCCCATTTGACCCCCCCCTACCCCCCCCCCCCAGGCTTGCTCCTAACATGGAATACGGAATACACTCTCCGAAATTTCCCGATTTTTTTCTAAGGATTTTCATACTTATGGAACGCTCGTGGCCCCAAAAAAAAATATTTTGGAAATCTCACCCCGTCGGGCCCGTGGAAAAAAAGAAAAAACGCCGTGAAAAAAAGGGAACTTTTTTCACGGTGGAAAAAAACGCCGTGAAAATGTATGAAAACTTTTTAGGTGGGGCGCAACGCCGTGAAATATAGGAAACAATTACCGGTGGGTTTCCTGGCTTGTTGGAGCACTCATCAAAGCAGCATACGTCCTTATCTTGTCCGTCGGTGGACCACCAGGAGGGGGGGACCCGGTGTGAGGCACTTGGGTAGGCCAGGTAGGGGACCTGGGGGCTTGGGGCCTCAAAACCCCGTCACCCCGTCGGGCCCGTGGAAAAAAAGAAAAACGCCGTGAAAAAAAGGAAAAAAAATAGGCGGAAAAAACGCTGTGAAAAATTAGTCTGAGGGCCGGAGGCCCGAGGCCTTTTTTTCCTGCTCGAGGGTGCAGTTGAGGCCGACACGGGGTGCAGATGATGGTTTCTTGCCATCGCCCGGCACTTTCGAGCACAGCACGACAGGACTGTTCTGCCTCGGACTTGGTCAGACCAGCCAGGACCAGGTTCTGCTGGTTCACCCAAGAGGTGGCGGGAACGTCCCAGATTGGCACGGACACACCCAGACACGCCAGATCTGGGTGCGTGTGGGCTGAGACAGCAACTGTGGCTGTGTGTAGGTGTTGAACCTGCAGATGGCCCGAATCCACCCATACACGGCACACGGGCCGGATATGGGTGTGGGTGGGTTGAGCCTGACAGTCTGGCTGGATGTGTGGGAGCGGTCGGATCTGGGTGTCTGTCACTGATGTCAGACTGTGTCACGTCCCGAAGGGACGTGGGAACAGCCCACACTGGGCCACAGAATCAGCCACAGCCAGATCCAGGCTGTTTCTGTGGCTGACAGTGTGTGCTGGGCCGTACAGTGTTCAGCAGGTCCCGCACACAAGGCGAATTCGGCAGGCAAAAAGTGGGGTGTGAGATCACCACCCAGACTTCACCAGAACGGCCCGAGTCGCCACGCATTTGAATTTCCGGTCACATTTGGGGCAATCCTGTGAGTGGCTCGTCGATCACACCCCACGCGCCTGTCATGAAGCGTGTGGGAAGTTCTGCAAGGATCTGCACTGGCACAGTTTCCTGCGTTGTTGCACAACTCTCAAAAGGTTTTTTTTGGGGTGTATTTTTGAGGGGGTGCCTTCAATGTTTGAGGTGACCCAACTAGCCCAGGGTGCGATGCAGCAAACAGACGAGTCATGTCCCGTTGTTGGCTCTGCCCCCCAGACCCCCCGATCTGGCGTGTGCCCGTCTAGTAAACAAGTCCTTGCGCTTATATGGCTGTGGCATATCAGGGGGTATGCCTGGGGCACCTGAGGATGGCGCGAGCGAGAGAGGAACCCATTCGGTACATGACTCCAGGGAATGGAGATGTGACAACGCAAGGAGGTGTCGTCACATGTCGCAACAGGCCGCAGCAAAGAAGGCTGCCAAGAAGCCGGCTGCTAAGGCAGCCAGCTCAATCCCCCTAGCAAAGAGGCGCCTTGTTGGAGACCCCCCGCAGCGCCGAGCGCCACGAACAGTGCGGTGGCAACCCTCCTCGACTTCCTGATGCCACAGGCCTAGAAGTCATGTACAGTCCATTCCGCCAGCACAGCAACCAGCCTGGTGCCCAGTGCGTGGTCTGTTGATCAGAATTGTTGTTGTTCATGTTCTTTGTGCTCAGAGCCCGTAGAAGAAAATGAACAGAACCGCTGATCTTGCCCCAAGCAGCCTTGGAACAGATACAGGTCAGCGAGCAGTGCCAGTTTTGGCCTCAGACGGTCACTACTGAACATGCCAGTGTCTTCCATCTTCTGCTGACAGCATCCCTTCGGTCTGCCATGTTCGCAGCAGGCCCTCAGTGAGGGGCATGCTGCGAACTTCTATAAACATTGGACACAGCGAAGTGCTCTTGGAGTACCTCCAATGGGTCAATATCTGCGCTTCCACAGAGTCCCGCAACTTCACCCGATCATACCCCCCTTGTGCCAGGTTGTGTTGAAGGAGTGGAGCCACATTCAGGCAGCCATGGGTCACGGCGACTCTGTGTCGTTGGCCTCCTATCTGGAGGCGCCAGCATCTGGGATACAACGACTGCACAGTGCGCCCTAAAATGCATAAGAGTGGTTGCAGGTGTGAATGGTTCCAGGTGTGACGCAACAGGGTGGTTCCGTGTGGTGAGTGCAACCCCCCGACGGACAAGATAAGGACGTATGCTGCTTTGATGAGTGCTCCAACAAGCCAGGAAACCCAACGGTAATTGTTTCCTATATTTCACGGCGTTGCGCCCCACCTAAAAAGTTTTCATACATTTTCACGGCGTGAATTTTTTCCCCTTTTTTTTCACGGCGTTTTTTCCTGCCCGAAAAACCACATCCCGTCGTCAAGACCGTTCCACAAGTATGGATTTTTAGGAGGGGAAATTTATTTTTTTCCAAGGATTTTCCTTAGGAAACTTTTTCCGAGGGGGGATGAGGACGAGTCCTCCAGACACCCGCCCCTCTTCTGTTTCTTCCCGGCACCCAAAACACCGGTGTTCTTTCCAGCCAAGACCCAGATGTTCACTACCGTGGCCTCCGGCGGCTGGGGGGCTCTGCCCCCCAGACCCCCCTGTGGCTTGTGCCTGTCTTGTCACCAAGTCCTGACGCGTATGCCACTATGGCATGTCAAGAAGGGGTGTCGTTGGAAAAACCGGTCCCGAAACCCATTTTTTGCTTTCATCTGGCAGCTGATGATGGCGGAATCACTGGACACAGGAGAGATGAGCCGTGGACGCCGGATACCCCATCTAGCGAGTCGAACCAGTGGGAACTGTCAGGTGGCGCCGACCCTATAGGAGGTCATCAAGCCGCGCAGCAGCGCCTCATGCTGTTGAGGCAACCATCGCATGTATCGGTCGTACGCGCCTTACATTGCAATGACAATAAGGCGGTCATTGCCGACATTGTGTTTGGCCGAGGATGGCGAGCTACCGGACCTGGGGCTGCCAGTGGTGGTCTCGATCGAGGAGGCCTTCACCATGCGGTTCCGGTCGCGGCAGTCGTGCCGAAACGAGCGCCCATGAGTGATTTGTGACAGAATTTTCCAAGGCGGTGCACTGCGTGAGGTTGTGGGACTGGCACAGGGAACTGCTGGGTCCGAAATCCAAGGCAAAAATCCTTAGAAAAAAGCAGGAATACATTTCCGGGATTTTGGCTATTTTTCAAGGAATACGGAGCAAGCCTGCCCCCCCCTCCATCACTTCTTGATCTCAACCTCTATCCTTCGGCGATCATGCTCCCACTCTGTCAGGGTACGATTCAGTTCATCTGGGTCGATATCCTCCCCATGTGCACGGAGCTCCTTTTGCAGGCGTGGGTTTTGGTAATGCTTGAGCGTCAACATGTCTATGGACAGCACGGGTGCCTCCGGCGTGCCTAACGGCTGCAGCGCCGGTGTGCATGCCGTGCAGGAATAGTGGGGCATCGGCTTCGCCAGCCGCACGGTGCACAGCAAGTCCTGCTCCCTGGGGGTCAGCTTGCGCGACGGGTCCGGGTTGTAGTTCGGCACCTTCGGGGGCACGGGGAAGGCGATCCCGCCCCGCTCGATGGGAAGGCTTGGGGGGCACGGCACCTTGAAGGGCAGGGCGACAGACTTCCACATCGACTCCGACAGCCGCTCCTGGAACTCCTGCACCCGGCTGACCCCCACGCGCACCTTGCGCATCCGGCGCTCACCGGCATACATCGAACGGAGGATGTTCTGCTCCTTCGCCGATATAACATTCATCTCACACTGCATAGCCTGCAGCTCCTTCCTGACACCCCCGGAGGCGTGCGCCGCACCGCCCCCCCTGTTGGCACGCAGCGGCCGCACTGGGGTCGCCTTCGGGACAGAGCAGCATCCTAACGAGTGCGCCTCTTGGGCTCCAACAGGCGGCACTGGGATTTGTGTGCCCTGCCCTGATGAACACTTCCTCGGGCACGTGCCGCTCACTTCAGGCAGCGACAACGCACCCCCGATGTCGCGAGCCGGTGCGGATATAAGACATTCCATGCGGGGGTGGGTGGGGGGGGGGGGTGGTGGATGGGAAAGCGGGAGGTGGGGGGGTGGGGGGTGGGGAGGATTGCTCGCTATTCCCGCCAAACACGCTCCACACCCCCCCCCCCTCGGATTGTTTCAGTGTAAATGCAGCAAAACAAATCAGGGGGGGTAGTGGGTGGGGCCTGGCGGAGGTGAGGTGAAGTGGAGGCAGTGGAGGGGGCAGCAGCAGCAGCTGGATAGATGGGGCCAGCGCTTAACAAAACAGTTTCACCGTGTGTGTGTGTGGGTGTGATTCCCTTGCGCTGGCAATTGCATGGGAGGGATGCGGTGCGACATGTGGTGTGTGAGGCTTGGCAGAAGAGGTTGGGTGGTGGTGATGGCAAGCAAACGAAGCTGCCTCGCAGTGTTCCTCAGAAGTGGAATTCCCACATCTCCGACACCACACAGCAGACACGCGAAGGGTTGGGAGGTCGGAACCCCCTTCCCCACCCACGAGGCACTGTGCGGCATTGTCTCAGACGAACGAGATCTCATTGTAGAATTCATGGGTGTGTCATCATGGGAAAGGCACGCAGGTAAATCTTTCGAATCCTGGTGGGGCGGGGGGTCGCTGCATCTCCTGCCAACACCCGATGGCTCACAGCATTGTGTGGCGTGGCTTTGGGATGTGGTAGCAAAGGACGAATCTCTGATCCAATGGGGGTGTTCCTCAGAAGTGGAATTCCCGCATCTCCGACACCACACAGCAGTCACGCGAAGGGTTGGGAGGTCGGAACCCCCTTCCCCACCCACGAGGCACTGCGCGGCATTGTCTCAGACGAACGAGATCTCATTGTAGAATTCATGGGTGTGTCATCATAGGACTGGGGGTTGAGGTAAACCTTCCGGGCAGGATGGGTGTCAATGCAACTTCTGCACCCGACGGGTCACAGCGTTGTGCGGCATGGCTTTGGGACGTGGTTGTAAAGGGACAGCATCTCTGAGCCAGTTGTGTCCTCAGAAATGGAATTCCCACATCTCCGACACCACACAGCAGACACGCGAAGGGTTGGGAGGTCGGAACCCCCTTCCCCACCCACGAGGCACTGTGCGGCATTGTCTCAGACGAACGAGATCTCATTGTAGAATTCATGGGTGTGTCATCATAGGACGGGGGCTGAGGCTGCCATCTGTCAAAGGACACCCGATGCGCGGCTCTCCTCAAAGGCCGAAAGAAGGTAGATATGCGGCTGAGGTCTATGTGATCTTAAATGACAGGTGGCTGCCCTCCAAGCGAACTTTTTGACAAGCATCTGACGATATTTTTGTGCAAGACGACCAGGTGTAGGCAGAGAGGAAGGCTGATCACAGGTTGGGTGATGGAGCGAAGCTGCCTCGCAGTATTCCTCAGAAATGGAATTCCCGCATCTCCGACACCACACAGCAGTCACATGAAGGGTTGGAGGTCGGAACCTCTTACCCACACACGTGGCACTGTGTGGCATTGTCTCAGACGAACGAGATCTCATTGTAGAATTCATGGGTGTGTCATCATGGGAAAGGCAATGTAGGACGGGATCCCGACACCTGCCAACCTGCCAACACCGATAGCAAGGGACAGCATCTCTGAGCCAGCTGTGTCCTCAGAAATGGAATTCCCGCATCTCCGACACCACACAGCAGACACATGAAGGGTTGGAGGTCGGAACCTCTTACCCACCCACGAGGCACTGTGTGGCATTGTCTCAGACGAACGAGATCTCATTGTAGAATTCATGGGTGTGTCATCATGGGACCGGCTGCAACGTTTGATAAGTGCGCAGCAATGTACAACACTCCTGCCAGTCTAAGGAACACAACGCATCAAACATCGTGAAGTAGAGCATTGTCCCCACCGGGCTGAGAGCAGGAAACAGTAGAGTAGACCCACAACATGCGTCAAAGGGAACCTCATCATGCGAGTGCGGTTGCAATAGATGGGAGTGGGTGTGTGGGGAGGGCACATCCGGGCATATCTTCCGCAGCAGTATATCTTTTCGCGGCACCACGGAGGAGGTGCGGCTTGCAGGGCGTGGGCCATGGGCACTGCAGGGGGTGGCGGCAAGGGAGGCGACTGCCCACAACAGACGCTGTGGCGGTGCACCTCTTGCTGTCGAACCCACCAAACAGTGGGTGCAGGCAGCAGGCAGGGACATGTGCGGAAACACACCTCAGCTGCCGCCACATTCACCTCCTGCCGAACCGTGTGTGTGGTGGCTGCATGTGTAGAACGTAGCGAGGCAGCTGCCCCTTGACATCCAGGAGCGAAGGCGGCGCTGATTTATTGGGTGCGGAAACACCAGAACACCACCAACCTCTTCTGGGGGGATGGCCTCTTGACTGTGCTGCCAGCGCCACGCGTCTTAACAATTTTGAATCATTGTGGCCATGGTTTTGGGCAGAGGCCTCTCCCATATGGCTCCGGTCTGGAACAACGGGGGCCGTGGCGGAGTGACACCCCAGCGCCAGCCCAGCGGTAGACGTCTTTTTTACTGAGAACGGTGAGAACAATACCAAGGCCAGCAACCCTCAGAGTTAAATGCAACAAAAGACAAGGCATAGCTCGTGTCGAGCCCTCGCAAAGCGCCGATGTGTGTGTGGTGTGGGCACACCCCCCAGCAGGCAGGATTTGACCCGTCCTCTCCCCGCCCCACTCCCCCCTCAATACCAACAGGAGAGGAATCCCGAACAAACGCACCCTCGGAAGGCAGCACCCGCCTGTTGCCGCTGTGTCTGCAGTGTTTCGACGGTTTGAAGTTGGGCACACACTTCGTCACCATTACACTCTGCGACACCCACCCAGCGGGAAGTGCACAGGCGGTTTGGTTTCCGAGAATGGTCGAGGGTGTCCACCCCCTTCTGTGGCATTGGTGAGTCAGGAGAGCCGCCCTGAGACCACCCGACACCTTGGGTCGGGGCCTGTGCTGCCCAGGGCTGGCAGTGCCGGATACAGCAGGGGGATGCGCCGTTGGCCTGGTGTCGAGGCGGGGTGTCGCCAGGCAAGTGCTGAGCACTCAGCTCTCGTGAGGTATCTTGTTGCGTCAACAGTCACGATAGCTCACGCTCTTCTGCCCGATTGACGCGAACTGCACCCTCTGGGCGCAGTGGGGCAGGCGCAGAGTTAGGCGAACAGAGCTCCCCCACCGGCCTAGGTTATGCAGCACTGCGATGAAACTGCAACAGCCCTGTGTCAATGCAAGAAGATGTGGCGGATGCAATATCATTAAAGATCACTGCCCCCCCCGCCCGCCCTTGGCATGTCATGCATGAAGTAGAGTAGCGGCTGTGCTCTTCTTTGGTGTGTTATTGATAACGTGCTATCTACAAACGTGCGTGATTTAAACAACAAAGCTACCCTGCAGTCAAGAGGGCCATACGTTGTCGTAGTATCCGCAAGCTCGACCTGGAGGCGGACTTCACCTTCGACATCGGGGCCGGAAAGGGGGTGCCACATGTCTTCAAGAGCTCCGAGGGTGGAGCGGTGCTGCACGAGGGGGAGTGTCACTGTCCCGAAGAAATACTTGTCGAACACGATGACCCGCACAGAGGACAGCATGTTGACATTCAGCTCAAACGACTCAAACCACTTGGGGTTGTCACGATCGTCCGCAGGGCCTGTGCGGAACTTCTGACACCCCTTGCCCTCATCCATCGTCCACACCTGCACATGCGGGTGGAATGACCGACCCTGCGGGCCAAGACCACGTCCCTCGCATATAGTGATAGTCATCTTCTTCGGCGCATACATGTCCTGGCGGAACTTCTCCCACCCCCCTGCGATCCACTCACCCGCGTGGGTTTTATACTGGGTTCTGAGGAAATTGCTCAGGGAGCGCGTCAGCGGTATGAACTCAGAGGGTGACACGCAGCCATGCGGCAACTGGAAGATGGGCTCCTGAATAGGCTGCACAAACCAGCCGGAGGGCTCCGAGCTGTCGCGGTACATCGCTGCGAAGATCATCCCGATGGCGTCCTTCCCCGTCTTGCTGAGGTTGCACCGCACAAGCTCCTTCCTGTCCTCCACGTTGTGCCTCCGCCCTTTGCCGACAACCTTCTTCTTTATCTCGAAAAGCCTGCAATACGCCCCGGCAACCTGCGAGAATCGGCTGACCCACATCCCATCACGCTCAACGGTGGAGACAGCAAGGTAGATGATGTCTGCCTCCTCCGCAATGTTGAGGAAGCGTATGTCCACATTCTCCATGTCGTGCGAGGCGGAGGAGGACCGCGTTGCCAGGACAGAGTCACCCCGGTGGACACAGGCCCCATCCGATGAGACCAGTTTGTTCTTTGAGTTGACGTGGTCGGTGTACACCCTGTCCTTGTTGTAGTATATCAGGGTGCAATCCAGGTCGTCCTCGCCTTTCGACCATCCGACCCCAAACACAACGTGCTCCACGTCTGGGTGGATTTGAACTGCGGATCGCTTCTGCGAATCGATCACCATGCCGATTTTCATCTCCTCCAACATCTCCTCGGGGATCCCTAAGCAGCGCCGCATGGAGAGAATCAACCCGCGGTCCCCAACGTTATTCCCATGCGCAGGCACGTTGAGCTCCACAAGCTCCCACTGGTGGATAACGTTCGACACAGAGCCCTCAACATTGTCGACATCCTTCTTCCCCCCAGATGAGAGAGCCTCCGAACCTTCCGTCGGCTCCCTGCAGATTGGGTATTGCTGCTCTGTTGCAGCGGAGCTTTTGGGGGACAGTGACAGCTGCTTCAGAGGGTTCGTGCTTTGCCCCTCCCCTTCAGAAGATCTCTTCCATTTGTTGGCCTGCATGATCTGCGCTGTCAGAGCCTTCAGCCCCTTCTTCGGATTTTTCTTGGGGCTCGTGGGGCGGGCCACCACTCTGTGCAGATTGCACACCACTGTGGCGGTGTGGTCCTCCGAGAGGAAAACAGGGATCTCGCATATAGGCTCCGGCTCTTCAGAGTTGATGTCGGTGACCTGGCAGACAACCGAGTCAACGCTGCCCAGGTTGTACCCCGCGTTGTGACAAGTGATGACGAGGACGATGGAGAAGATGTCATTTGGGATCTTCGACAGGAAGACCTGAATGGCTTCGTCGTCGTCATCACCCTCGCCTGTCGTGTTGTCACCCGTGTGGACCATCCACTCCCCCGTTGTCGACAGCTTGTTGAAGTATACCACCTCCTGTGGGTTGCCCTTGTCGTCAAAGCTCATTGCGCTGACATCCAAGTCGCATGGTTCGTCCCCCACAAAATCCCAACGCAGACCGAAGTTCAGCTCGCTCGTCGGGGCAATCGCAATGGGGGCGAGGATCGAACGCTCATCGTCAGACATTGTCCCTAACAGTCACACTCACATGGACAGAACGCTGCCGATTCCCGCAAGGAAGCCTCCCGAAACAATCACTCGCAGACGCGGTGTCGGGAAGGATGCGTGTGTGCAATATGTGTAGGATGGCGTTGTTCTGAACAAAGCCTGCGGGGTGAGAGTGTAATGTTTGCGGGAACCTCCCGTCGCCACCGCCTGAGCAAACCGCTGGGAGGGGTGGTGGCAGAAGCAGTGTGTAGTGTGGGTGTGGGATGGGGCGACCTGCGGATCAACGTCTTGGCGGCATCCCCGCACACAGGGCGGCGTGGCCCGTCTGCTTTAGTTTGCGCAGGGGACCACACACGCACCCGGCACAGCGACAGGAACAGCAATCCGCAGACAGCGGAGACAGCAAAGGCATGCCAGAAGGATGGCATATGGGCATGGATCGGGTGTGAATCAGCAGAAGAGCGCAGGCAGGCTGCAGCTGGGGGCGGGAACGGAAGGCACATGACTGTTTGATTGCTTGCACGTCGGAGTACAGCAGCAAAGTGCCACGTGTTCCGTCCCCGTCTCCAGAGCAGAGACGATGCAAAGGGCCAGCACCAGCCCACAAACATCCCGCTTTATGCTTCTGCGCATAAGCGCGAGGCCTGTGGCTGTCGTGCTGGCCTTGTCGTGTTGCCAAAAAATGACTCAGAACAGGAAAGATGGTGCGCGACCCGAAAGGGATCGGACGCGCGGTCGTGGAGCTGCAAATCAAGGTGGAAAGGGCGATGGAGCGCCGGCGTTGTGTGCAATGAAGCGCCTTACGGAGCACCGAACGGGCCGTCACTCAGCGGGCGGGAGTCGAGCCCGAGCCACGGGCACTCCGGGCACATGGGTGCCGGCCCCTGCCCGCCCTTGCAGTCAGTCGCGCGGCACTCGGAGTTCACCGCGTCCCACTTGCACTTCCCCGTGGAGGTCGGGCACGCCCCCGGGGTCGTGTGCTTCGCGCAGTCCACCCCGGCCGCGTCGATCCCGAAGGCCATGAACTCCGCCTTCTCCGCCCCCGGTACGGTGATGATGGTCGACTCCCCACGCGCCAGCTGCCTGCGGAACGCACCCATCGGGTGCTCGAAGCTCGCCCCAGGCGCACCAGTCACAAACCGCGGCGCGCACTGGTTCCGCTTCCACCCCGGGGTGACGGAGAGCAGCCCCGGGATCCCGCCCTGGTACTTCGTCACGCAGCTGTGGGAGCACGTGTAGAAGAAGACCCATGCGTCGCACACCTCCACGGCCGACGTGTCGGGGCACGTGAACTTCACATCCACCCCCACGGACAGCTGCCACTGCGGGATCGTGAGTGGCAGCAGCTCCAGGAACGCCGGAGGGTTGCGCAGCTGCGAACCCATCAGGTCCGGCCACGCCTCCACACCGTGTGCCATCAGCGCCAGGTTGATGCTCCCCACCGGCCCCACCACCACGGAGTGCCCCCGCAAAGGCAGGTCTCTAGGGTGGTCGGCCACCACGATCTCGTTCGAATCAGAGGGTGTCCTGGACACAATAGCTGCCGCCACCGCCGCAAGGAACACGGTTGTCATCTTCCCTGTCTGCTGTCTGGTGTAAAGAAGTGTAACACTGTTAGTTGGGTGTTGCTGTGTGTCTGTGAGTGCATGCCGTGACCGGTTGCTGGTTGCCCGCAGCACCCTACTATTCTTGCGGATGGCGCCAACACGCCTGTATGAATGGCTTGTTCCCTGTTCCTGACAAAGGGATTGGGTGGGGAAATCACACAACATTCCGCAAACGTTTTCCCACAAAAATACTCGCAAGGGGGTGGCAACGGTGTTGGGGGAAGGGAAGGGGTGGCAGTGGCCATCCAATTGACCACCCCCCCCCCCTCCATTTCTGCGCTTCTCTCACTTTTTTTCACCACCGTGTGTTCACCACGTGTTTGCCGACGGCCAGCATCTGGCGCATCAGATCTGACCCTCCCATACCAGGTTCTTGCACTCCCAAAGCCTTTGTGGCGAGTGCGGGGAGACGGTGGATAGTTGGCACTTTTTTTCTTCAGTCTCGAGAACCAGCAGCCTGACGGACGAGACGAACAGACCATGACATACACAACGACGCCCTATTGGGGTATCAACATGCACATCACAGTGTGTTGGTTACTTTGTTTTCACATTTTTTCCGGCTAGATTTTGTTTTGTTTTTGCTTATTTGTTAGTTCGTTTTTTCAAAAGATATATATCCAGAGGGCGTACGAAAAGAATCAGAAACGAAAGGCCAGGAGAAGCCAGCAGACGGCAAGGGCCAAGGGGGGGGACATGTGGGAGTATATCGTCTATCGGAGCGCCACCCATCGGGTAACCGCCAAGAGAGTGGCTGTGAGAGGGCTGCCCACCGAACACTCGCAAACCCCGACCACTCGGTGGGGCCTGGGGAACGCTATCAGCAGGCCTGGGTGGTGCAGCAGCAGTGGGCGGTGGCGGAGGCGTGTCGGGGAAGGCCACACCGACACCAAGAGGGGCGGCCGCCCCACCCCTGACCCTGCCCCACACTTGACATTCCTCGTGTAAAGAGAGGGCGTACGTCCTGATGGGCCTAATCAGGGCAGGGGGGAAGAAAATGCAGAGTCGATCTCCATCTCCGCCTCAGTCAAATTGCACGAATAACGGGGGGTGGTATGATGAGCCTATGGGCTTGAAGGGCAGGTCAGCAAAGCCCCGTGGTAGGGTACTGACCCTGCCCCTACGGCCGACGGACGCTTTCCAAAAAGGTTGACGGGTGTGTGTGTGTGTGTGTGTGTGTGTGTGGGAGAGCTGGTGTTAGGGTTAGAGAAGCCATATGGTGGTCGCAAACAAACCCCACGTCTAGGACCACAGAGAAGTGGTTTTCGGAGACAATGGAATGCAAAGGCTTGCAGATCTGAGGGGGGGGGGTGGTCAGGGGAAAGGAGAGGAGAGGGGGGGTGTGGGATGGACGGTGTTACTTTAAAAACAGATTATGGCTACATCTTCCCCACCCCCCCTGACACACACACACACACACACACCCCACCCACCCACCCCGATGCCTTGGTGACCCTGCTCACTACCAATCGCTGTGTCGAAAAAACATTCTCAGCAACTGTCGAATGCCGGAACGTAAAGGGGAGGGGGGGTCGGGGGAACCCGCTGGGCACTGGGGCTGTCGAATGGCCTGGATCAAGCAAAAATTCTGCCCCAACTGCACAACTGCTATGGATCTGAGGTGATTCTGTGCAGCGCGGCAACACACCAGAGCACGCACCCTTCATGCGATAGCAACTTCCTCACACTGAGAAGGGGCAAACCACTCTAAACGGAACAACACACACGTGAATCTTTTTTGGTGTCGACAATCACAAGCAAGCTTGATCTGTCCCCTGACGCCAACATTTTTTTGGTTGTATTTGAGAACGCGCGCGTTCTTGATACTATCGCCCTGCCATCGATCTACAAAGAAAATGATGGGGGGAAAAGGGCTAAGAAAAAAGTGGGTGCACCACAGCCCTCCGACTCAAAGGGTTGGCGGCAGGCAGCGGTGCGAACATCTAAACAACAAAACTTTTTTTGTATGCTTCTGCGAACGGAGCACACACATACACACACCACCACCACCACCACCATCCTTCCCCCTCCTTCCTCCTGCACCAGCTGAAGCAAAAGTAGACCCTGCTTCGCGTGCCCCTCCAAGCAGACCCAGACGGAGGGGAAGCACTGTGCCCAGTAGGGACTGCAATGTGTGCCACGATACTCGTGACACCGGACACTCAGGCCTGATGGGTCTTGCCCCGAGGCGTGAGGCGCACAAATGTTCTCGACGAGCAGTCCGGAACACATTCCTCCAAAGGGCCGGCTCCGTCCCATACATCGCAGCAAAACCCAATCTCCCTTTGGCTTGGCAAGCGAGCTCTTGCCGCCCAGACTGCCCTTCCCGGAGCTTCCCCTCTTCCAATATATAGGCAAAACCATTCGCGGATGCCAGCAACTGCGGGCGCAAAAAACAGCCCCCTCCGATGAGATGGGGGCAGGTGTGTGAGGGAGGGGGGGAGGGGGTCATCAACAAACAAGCACCAGACAAGGCGCCTGCGTCAGACTCGGCGCTGCAAAGGGATTCGCGTGTGCAGGCTTGGATCGACAGAAAAACACTGAACTGTTGGAACAGACCATAAAGCAATCTACTTTGCACCCGCTGCAACGGGGGGCAGCGAGCACGAAGGGGATAAAGGGAAATCGGGACAAGGCACCACAGCGCAGGCATACACTCAATTAGTCCTCTCGGTTTTTCTCTTTGGGGGGGGATTACTGTAGCAATGTAGGGCACGCGACCTCCAGTGTCGTCACCACACACAAACATGGGGAGGTGATCTTGCCCCGTTCTGGGCTAGGCCACCTCCCCACTACACCGCCTTAAAGTTTGGCCGACACATACACACACAGATTCATATTTTTGAAGTGATGGCGGCACTTCGGGGAGGGGACAGGCTCGTTGACCCATCCCTTCACCCCTTCAGTCACGCACACATCTCTAATGCAGGCCGCGCATTCCACTGGACATAGTGGGAAATGCTGCCCAGTCTGCTTGTCGAGCAGCCAGGAGCAGCCCCTCGCCAGCCAGGCCCCAGGTGGCAATGCGCTGTGCTTGCCGCCAGCGCCTTGGGTTGATCGGCCTGCCTGCCTGGTATCTTCCAAGGCCTCGCTGCAGCAGCGGGGCTGCAGGGCAGAGCTGCAGGGATCCTGCCAGTTCAGACCCAACGGGTCAGACAGACAGTCTGCACAACCACTGGACATGCAGGGCCACATGGCACGCCTGTCGAGCAGAGGCTGCAAGGAGGCCGTCGCAGGGCAAAGCCAACACAGGCCCAGCCTGACGCCCCGTCGTGGCGGGAGGAGGAAAGGGGGTGGGCGGGCAGGGAGAGGGTAGGGACGATGCCAGGTGGCATGTCAGGCGCAGAGAGTGAGAGGGCCCTGTGCCGTGTGGGGTGTGTGGGGTGGGGTGGGGGGGCAGGCGGCCCGACCCCGGCCACCCCCCCGCCCCTGGCCCTTCCCGCCGTCCGCTCACCCCGCTGGCCCCTCCTGTTGCCCGGTTGTCTTTCTCCCGGTGGAGGAGAAGGCATGCAAGCGGGCTATGCGCCATCCTCTTGGTAGTGCAGCAGCTCCACGACGTGCCGCAGGTTGCCGGTTGTCTGCAGGAGTGGCAGTGGTGTGGAGGCGTGTAGGTTTGTGAAAAGGCGAAAAGATGTCCGGTGGTGTGAAGTGTTCGCAAGGGATTTCCAGTGTTCGCAAGGAGTTTCCCGTGTTTCGGCGGTGCCGATACAATATGACAAGGTGAAGTTGGACCGAACTCTTGCCACGATACTGCCTTGCAACGGTGATCATACCTGGAGCCATGTCTTGAAGCCATCCGCCAGCTTCTTTGCCATCTCCAGCCTTGCTGCGTTGCTGCTCTGCCCCGACTGCATCAGCAGGCTGCAGTGGTTTGTAGCCATGGCAACCTGTGGAGGGAGGGCGGTCATGAAACAGCATTTTGAGTTGCCTGACTCAGACAGACACAAAACCCCCAAAAACGGATCCACTTTGCGGTTTGCCCTCCGTGGAAACAGTTGGAAAGGGTGGCCGCCCCCCTAGGCCCCCCAGAGGGCTATCCCACCCCTTCACGTTGGGGCGGCCTGGCGTCTCAGAGTAACTATGACATTTAGAGTTGAAGACCCTTCATCGCAGAAGCTGGAAGGACAGGTTTAATTTGTCATCATGGATCACGTGGACCGGGAGTTGAAGGGCTGCATCCTCCTTACACAGACGAAGCGCACAGGCTGTCCGCTGATGCAGGATCTCGCACTTCGCCGCACTTCCCTGCGTCTCGGAAGGCGCATGCAGGACGAGACATAAGACACAGAAGGCTTTCAGATCCCGCTTCGTCTACTCCGGCGGTCCGGTTAGTCAGGAACACTGCACACCAAGGTATCTCTCTCAGAAAACTGTTCTCTGTTTCCGCTCAGAATCCATTACACCCCTTCAGCGGCAGCACATACCTTGCGCTTCAGCTCAGTCATGTAATCACTGGGCATCACGCACGGGTTGGAGTGCGTTGTCCCAGGGTGGTTGGTGAATGGTATGGTTATCTGCAGTGCGAGAGAGAGAGAGAGGGGACGTGTGTATTGAAACCAAAAAAAAAACAACAACCACAGAGACACTGCCATGGCACTGCACATCAGACAAACCCAGGCTATTTTATTGCTGACCACACGATACCAGAAGACAGCATGGCTTCCCAGGCTGTTGCACCCACGCAGCCAAGGTGACAACAACTCCATTTATTTGATGTCCCCGACACGACATGCCGTCCATCTCCATACCGAAGTGAAGTGCTCCACAGGCAGCAGCCCCACCGTGTGTGTGTGCTGCATAGGCAGTGCACTGTTCCACAGGTTGTGCAGCGGGTTGACGCCCTGCTCCACAAGGTGCTGTTCCAGCGCCGGGTAGTGGGTGTTGTAGGGAGCCATGTCCACACGCTCCACCCCGGTGAAGACCAGAGGCTGCGTGTTGCTGCAGGTGTAGATGCGCGAATCTGTCACATTCTGCAGGGTGATGCCCCTGCAGGGGACAACAATGTTGACCCTCGAGCACCCCAGCACTGTGACGCACCCCCCCACGGGCCCCAGCACGATGGTACTGTGGGAGCACCCCATGATGGTGACATTCCGGAACCCCCCAAGCACGTACAGATTCGCATGGTGGCAGTCGTATATTTGCGCATTCTCCACCTTCCCGTGCACGGGGCTGTTGCGGTACACCATCGCACGCACAACACCCCTGATAACACCGTCACGCTTCTGAGGGTGCCCTGGGGCAGGCCACACCACATCGCCTGGTGAGGTCTGCACGCTCGCACCAGCCGCACGGTTGGATGGCATCTCGAAGATGCAGTATCCGAGGCGGGAAGGCGGCTTCAGGTGTTCGTTGATATACTGCGACACGGCGTGGATGTCGACCGCAGCTGACTTATCCTGCACCCAGAAGGGCATCATGTCTCCGAAGGGGAGGCTCGTGAGCTCCAGCGAGTTGAGCTCATGCTGCGAAGTGGTGTCACGCACCTCTGCCAGCAGCAGGCCCAGGGCCTGGATCTGCTCATAGTTGACTTTATACTTTGGGGCGATGAGCGCCAGCAGGTGGTAGAGGTGCTGTGTGACGAACTTCATCACCTTCTCGGGGTCCGCCTGTTTCGACCTGACGAGCTCTGCAGGCAAGGGCTGTGCCTGCCACGCAGTGCCTGTCGGCGTGGTGACCTTATACTGCTGGCAGAAGGCGAAGAGGAGGAACTGGTGCAGGGGGACCTTCCTGTTGCGGAGCCACATGCTGCGCTGCCCGCTCTGTTTCCACGACAGCTCATCCCGCACGTAGCCCGTCTTCTCCTCCCGCGTCATGTGGTATGTCGTGAAGGCTTCGAAGATCGCGCTCGCTATGCTCTCTGTGACACCCAGCGTTGCGCTCACGCTGACCCACTCGCCGTAGGTCACAACCTTCTTCGACTGCATCTGGTTTGGGATCTTCAGAAGCCCGGAAAGGGTGTACTGCGCAGGCAGCTGCACCGCAAGCACATAGTGCTCGAAGAGCTCGCTACGCGGCACATACAGGGGGTTGACCACAGGCATCGTGGCCTGCGTGGTGCACCCCTCCGCACTGTCTGCTGGGAGGCAGGGGCGCCTCCACTGTGCCCAGGCAGGGCGGCCTGTGGTAGTGCAGTGTAGTGTAATGCCGTGCAGTATCGTGTCAGTGCAGTGAATAGTGAGTAATGCTACGCACACCACTCACCGACTCTATTGAAATGCTGTTGAAATTGGGGGAAGGGGGGGTAGGGAGTGCCTCCCTGCGTATTTCTTGCAAGCATTACTGCAGCCACTGCTACCGACAAAAGCCATCTTCCCACCACATGCATGGCGGTTGGGCCTCAGATGGCTCCTGCTCCCCACCCCCGTGAGAATCGCAACTGATCTATAAGCTCTCATACACGGCCTTCCTCCTTCCTCCTCCTCCTCCCCGCCCCCCCCCCCCCCGCTGCCCCAGGGCAAGGCCAACATCCTGAAGCCCCAGGCCTCAACGAGTCCCAAAACGGATTTTCAGCAGTGCTCCCCCCCCCCCACTCCACCCCCTTCGACACCCCTCGCCTTCCCCCCTCCCCCCACAACGCAAGGCGTGGTGTGTGGGACACGGGGACCGTAATCACAGATGGGGATGAAGAACAGCTGTCTCTCTCCTCCCCACCCCCTCTCCTGTGCCACCCTGCTCTTCCACTGCTGGGATAGACATGGGGAGAAACAGGCGGGTGGACAGGAGGGGTGTGGGGTGTGTGCCTGGCAAAGGCCTGCCAGGGGAGATGGAGATGCCGCGTGTGGGGAGGGCCGGTTTTACGGCGAGAAAGCCACTCCTGTCACGTCTGATCCGGCTGAGTGAGTCGGGATATAGAAGCTCGCCAGCAACACGTGTGTTGTCAAAAGGACTTGAGAGAGTAGGTTGTGGAAAAACAGAGGGAGGCACTGCATTTGGTTAGGCTCGACTCACGCAACACACGACACGGCATAGGCAGAGGGGGGGTTCAGCAGCACAACACCTCACGCCCCGCGCTATGTGAATCCCGCTTGGCTTAAGCGTCAGTCTCTACCTTGGGGAAAGTGCAGCAGGAGACTTTTATCTGGTTAGACGTTTAGTGCAGCCATGGGTTATGTGGCACCCCCTGTTATTCTTCGCCGTCCATCTCGTCGAGATACATCACGGAGTTGTTGGTAGGGATCACCTCAGGTTCCTCCTCGGAGTCGAGGTCGTTCAGCTCCGGGCAAGGGAAGCGGAGAACGGCGGCAACCCCGTTGAGGTTGGACAGCTGCTCCCCTGTGACGTGCATCGACGAGAAGATATGCACATCCCCGTTCAGCGCCTTCACATCCTCCACCAGGGCAACCCACTTCCGGCGCTCCGCAATGCTCGGGCTGCGGAACAGCGTGTCGAGCACCATCAGGCTCTCCACCGCTTGCTTCTCCGTTGCCTTCAGCACAGGGAGGGGGCCGTAGACGGCACGGTCTTCGTCCATCTCCATCATCTTGAAGAAGCCCTCAAGGCAGCGCACCTCGTCTGTCGCCTTGGTGTCCTCCAGGCGGGCCGTGATGGCCTTGTCAGCAAGCACCTCCTTGAGGCAGTGCATGTGCCCGGAGGAGCAGGGTGCGAGGAGCCACTTCGATTTGGTCTTCAGGATTGTCTTCAGCTCGAGCTTCACCGCCTGGTCCATGCAGTATGCGAGGAAATCGGCGTTGACGAACCCGGGGGAGCAGACGAGGAGTGTCTTGACAATCTTCCAGTCGACGCACCGCTGCACCGCTTTGAAGGTGGCTTCGTAGAACTTCTCGAGCTGCTTGTCGTGCTGCTGTGCGCCTTGTCGCCGCTTCCGAGGGATGGACAGCTCCACCTTCTGCTTCAGCACAGTCATCGATGGGGTGAGGAGGCAGACGTGTGCCAGGCCCTCCTGCATCACCACGGCAGCAACATCAGCCTTTGCCGTCACGTCGCAGGCCTGTCGGGTGGTGGTGGTGGTGGGGTGCGGACACGGCAAATGTCATTCGAAGCAACCCAATGCGATCCCCAAAAAACCGGTGTGGTGTGTGGCCATGCTGGCTATCACAGCACATCCACTATGCACCAACCTGTGCCAGAGCGCCTCCTATCAATTATCGTCGTATAAACACACGCGAGACACAGCAGACAGGGGTTGTGCATCGTCGGCGATGTTGCCCCCAAACGTGGCCCAACCCCCAGGGAGGTGGGTCAGCACCGCCGCCCTGAAACACCGTGCAGTTGTGACATACATCCACCAGCCGCTGGTACACCACGCTGTCCCAGCAGTCCTTCCCGATGGTAATGTCACCGGTTGTCGTGGAGCTGACGGGCTGCACCTCGAGGGTGTGGAACACACCCATTTTCACATTTTCGCTGTCGGAACACACCTTGCCCTGTGTGGGTGGTGGAGGTGGTGTGTACGTGTGTGTTTGCCAGCAGGAAAAGCCTTGCTGCCCTGTCGTAGCTCAGCAGAATACACAACATGATGTGACGCTGTTCAACTTCTGGCACTCAGGCTTTCGGCACCTTCGGAACCGACGCATCACCCACCCAGTGATGATGTCGCAACGAGGTGGGATCAGCAGCAGCAGGGGGTCTGGCAGAACAAGACAATTAATTTCAAACACTTTCAGGCACCCTCCTCATCGCACACAACATTGGGGTCTACGGTGCAAATACCCCGCATGGCTGTTCCGTCTGCATACCGAGTAGCGGATGGTGCTGGACTGCGGGTCGAAGTCGATCCCCATGACCTTGATCGTCAGGTTAAGGCGGACCTTGTTGGTTGCCACGCTCCCCGTTGCACCGACGTTCTGGATCTTCCGGAAGGTGGATGCGCGCACCGTGTCCCCGACGTGCGTCAGGTTGTACAGCTGCCAGAGGTCCTCGTCATCTTCGATGCGCACAGTGACATTGCCGTCGCCTCCTTTTTCTACTTGCTTTTTGAGAAGCCGCATTTCGTGTGTGAATTGAAATGGCGAGGGCGCTTACACGCTCTCCCTGAAAAGGGAAGTGCACAGTGTGGGGAGGGGGGGGGGGGGCGGCAAATGAATTTCAATACGTGAGGGCCCTCAGGTGAACATCCCATCAAAGGACAGCCAGAAGCACGCAACATGCAGGTGTGGATAGTTTGCCAATAGTGGGAGGCAGCAACACGCAGGACGCAGGGGGTAGGGGGGGGTGGCAGCCAACATATTTCTCCCTTCTGTCACCACCCATGTTTGGGGCAGGCACTAGTCATGTCATTGATTTGATCCCGAGGTCCGGTGGACCATGGGTACCAGGCGTGGCGTGAAAGTTTCTTCATCATTTTGGTTCGAGTTCACCAGTGTTGGTTGGTTCGTTAGGTCTGCTGCCTGCACAGCAGCACCCGGTGCAGCACCCCTCTCAAAGAGGAACTGTGTAAAGTCAGCCGGGACTCTCGCATATTTGTTTTCGCAGAAGATGGGACATAAGACAGCCCCAAGAATGTTGGCATTTGTACATGCCCACCTGATTTGCCTGAGTTGTTTTGGCAGTGTTTTCAGCGGATTTGTCGGAGCATTACAATGGATAGGCAGTGGGTTTTGCCAGAACTCAGGGATATTATAGCCAAATCAGGTGGAAGCCTGCTGGAAAGGGCAGAAATAACAGGAAAGGCTCACTTTTCTACGGAGAATACACAACCCCCCTTCCCCCCCCCCCCCAACCCGAAATAACCACCTGCCCCTGCATCGGCACATCGGCGCCAAAAAAGGACAGCCCAACCCCTTCCACCGGCTGTCTTCAGAAGAGGCTGTTGACACATAGTGACACATCAGCCACCTAAGCATACAGTGCATCCGAATCGGATCCGATACATTATCGGACGATTATCGGATGATTATCGGACGATTATCGGATCCGATAATCATCCGATAATTTTTTTTGGGTGGGTTTTTCAACCAGAAAATGTTACCAATATTCTGCCTGATCAGGGTCAGTGCTGGCGCGGGGTGGTCGATTCATGTAGCCTCTCTTTGCATTCTCTGGACCACCTCGAAGGGTGCACCACGAGCCAAGCATCCAAGCATGGGGACTAGGCTGGAAACTGATTCAGTCATTGAAATATATGGGCATCCACGGCGCAAGTGCAGGTGCAGCTGTGCTGCATTCTTGAGGGCTCACGCTACGTCAAAAACCACGCCCTCATCCAAACGTGCAAGGGCTGAGCCAAGGCGTCAACCCCTTCGGCCTCGTCAGCGCCCCAGGAACACAGGCCCCGTCATTGGTTTTCGACGACGATGGAGATGATGACCCGTGCCGCGCGCACACCAGCCAACAATGCCCCGGTGCTAGGGACGGGGCCGAGGGGGGTGGTGTGGCAGGGAAGTGCACGGGACTCGATGCTGGGAGGGCTTGGCGCGCGAAGCGCGCCAAGCCAGCAAATCCGCCCCCAAAAAAATATTTGAAAAATCCATTCGACCGGGCACCGGTCGAGCGCGCCAGCACTGATCAGGGTTAGGGTCCCCTGGCAAGCGAGCCTTCGACCGAAGGACCGGAAAGTGTTACAACAATCCCCGTGGCTATTTAGTCAATGCCAGATTTTCGAAAACCAACGCCCCAGGGATACCTGCAGGACAAGGGCGCCAGTACCGCTGACTACGCGGTGGTCCCGACGGAAGCGCGCGACGCGGTGGTGGAGCGGGGGTCGGGGATGCAGGACGAGCTCCCTCGGGTGCACCCTCACTGTGCAACTCAGCTGGCAGCTCTGATGAGCTGCGGCTGCACGACTCCACTAAAACTCAAAAAAAATATCAAGCGTGGGGTCTGGGGGGTTTCTCGTGAGGCAGAAATGACGACAAAAGGGGAAAAGAGTGTATTCTGGTGCCCACAACGCACACGAACACTGATTATCGGATGATTATCGGATGTCCGATAATGACCGATAATGTCCGATAATGTCCGATTCGGATCCGATAATTTGGGATTTTCCCCGAAAATCCGATAATGCCCGATAACCGATTCGGATGCACTGTATGCCTAAGGGGTTGAGTGCCCCAAAGACACAGGCCCATGTGGAGGTGCAGAGGGGATACTGGTAGATTACTTCCTCACTTCACCACTCCCCCCCCCCTTTTTTTTTGCTATGATTTTCGTTCATTCCCAACCCACCCACACACTGCAAAGGAGGGGAGAGGGGAGGGCATAGCTCTCAGTGACTCGACCAAATTGACTGACTGACTCTGACTGACACTGACCGAAAAAGTTGTCTGGGGGCTATTGTAGTGACTGACTCCGACTGACTCTGACCCCCCCAGACAACTTCTGGGTCAGAGTCAGTCGGAGTCAGTCACTACAATAGCCCCCAGACAACTTTTTCGGTCAGTGTCAGTCAGAGTCAGTCAGTCAATTTGACCGAGTCACGGAGAGCTATGGGGGGGGGGGGGGGGGGGCGCGGGTTCAGAAAAAGGCCACGCTCCCCTCCCTCCCTCCCCCAACCCTACCCCCCCTCTTTTTGCGGCTGGGGGCGCCTGGTTGGCCCGGGTGAATCCTCAGCCCACCACCCATTTGCACGTCGCTTCAAACCCCCCCCCCCCCCTGGTCGGCCCCAAGCCAACAGTGCCTCCAGGTCGAGGCGGGCTTCTGTGAAGCAGGGTGGCGGTGGCGGTGTATTGGGAAATACAGACGGGTGACCGGAGAGAGGGGCGGAGGAGCCAGGAGGTGTCACAGGCGAGGCACTGGGGCCAGGCAGGGGGCCATGTGTGGAAAGGTAGTGAGGAGGAGGAGGAGGGGGGGCGGTGAGGACACGAAGACACACGACACGGATTGTAACAAACAGACCTGAACTGTCCGAAAAGAGGTGGGACACAATAGCCACGCAACGCACGTGTCGGGAAAAAAAAAGCAACCCGGCTTTGTGCCCCGATGTATCGTGAAGTGACAAACCAAAATGAATGGGCGCCTCCACTATGCAACCAACCTGTGCCAGTGCGCCCCCTATTCAGGTAGGATCGCTCACTTTTCTTCACTATCTAGCGAAGGCACTCATAACTGTACTGAGGGGAGGGAAGGTTTCTGCTCTGTGCCAAACTGTGTTAGCTCAGTTTGCTGTTGGGGCACAGCCCTCGCTCTTTGTGCCACGCCGCTACCCTGAGGAAGTAGAGAGAAGGCGGACGGGGTGCTGAGGAAAAGGAATCACAAGGTGTTCCCTTCACTCCCTTCACTCATCATGCAAGTTGTCTCGAGAGTAGAGAAAGGTTGGGGAGTGGGGTTGTAAGGCCCAGCAGAAACTTGCACAAACATGCACCCTCTCTCCCTCCCCCAGTTGGGCTCCGTCGAAGGAGCAGAAAAAGATACCCGAGAAGTCGGCAGGGAGGTGCACAGAACCGCATAAAAAGGATGCACGGTGAGCCCTTCTGAAGCTCCGCTGAAGAGGTGAGGCAGGTCGGATTTTGCACAACATACACTGTACTGAGAGAGGGAGGCTATTGAGAAGTCGGCGTACAAAGAGCATCCCGCACTTGATTGTGATCGCAAGTTGAGGGGAGGGGGGGCTGCAGTGTGCCTTGTGTCCACACTGTGGGGGGGTTGCCCCGCCCCCTGAATGAGAAAGCCGGATGCGAAAGAAATCAAACAAAGAAACAAACAAACAAATGGTGTGTGCGTTTGTATGGAACTTTTTGTGGAATACACGTGCGATATGCCCTGAATCGCCGCACAGACACTCGCCACCCCACCCCGCCCACCAGGGCATCGCCCTGATGGCCTGAACCGATGATCTCCGTGCCATGCTGGCAACCCTACACTGCGAAGGACAACCCGGATCGCTCGCTCCTGTTGAAGGCAGGGGTGGTGTGAGTGGGTGTGGTGGTGAAGAAGATATGGCTCCGTTCGTAACCCACCCCCGCGCCCCCAGATTGGGCCTTTTAGCCTATACTCCTCGAAAATTGGGTATAAACGCATTCGCCACCCCTTGTCGTCAGCCACCCTTCACATTGGGGGGTCCGGGGAGGTCATGCATCACAGAAGTCAATATAGACAATACTGGTACAGACAAGACACTGCTGTGTTTGTTGAATGTTATCGGCATCCCAGAAGAGGAGTTTTCGTTTGCCTTTCCTCACAACGGAACCTTGCAACCGCCTCGTCGGAGCCTTCCGGTTCCTTGAGAGGGAGGGGCATCGCAGCGTCTCCACACTTTCCGCACGCCCCCTTTTTTGGTGCGCTGTTCAGTGATGGGTACACCCCCCACAATAGCACACGGACAGCGAACAACCGCACCCCCCATACTGACCCCTTGGCCGCCCTTGAGCAGAGGATGTGGTGATAATTCAGGGGGAAACCCCCCCCCTCAATGATTCAGCCAGGCGCCGGCTTCCAAACTCCTCGAGTATTTGACCCCCCCCCCCTCCAGTAACAAAATCACCAACGGCACATACCGGGCCTGGGGGGGGTGGACGTTCTCGTTGAACGATGTGGTTGGTGTCGTCACAGACCCGAAGGACAGATCTCGGCGCAGGCCGGGTGGGACACGTGACCTCGCAAGCCGCGATGCCAGGGGGAAGGTTGTGGTGTCATTGGGGCCCGGCAGCCCACAGAAGGAGGCCTCGGGGCTGAAGCAGGGGGCCATCGGCATGGGGCTGCCTCGGGAACGGGAGGACGAATGCACAGGGTACTCTGCCCAGCCCCGTGTCTGCGTCTGGTTGGTGTCCACCAACTGTTCGTAGGCTGTCTCTGCCTGGCGGAGCTCTTCCGTCTCTTCCACGTCTTCAGCGGCGGCTGCCAGTGCCTCCATCTCCAGAAGCTTCTCTGCAGCCTCCATGTTCATTCGGTTACGCTTTGCCCGCTCCTTCACCCGTTGCTTCTCTTCCTTCGTCTGCTGCTCCATCCCCAGGAGAATGCGCAGGTCGTGTGTCGTCAGCTTGCCGTCCCCGTCTTTGTCAAAGACATCCATCACAATTGGGATCAAAGTCAGCACGATGTAGTAGACAAAGGCGATCAGCGTCGCAAAGGTCGCACCAAACAGCACAACCGTGATGAGTTTCTTGACAGCATCGGTGCTCCCTTCCCAGCTGTACATCAGCCCCAGGTTGAGGGTGAAGACGGTCACCCCCAGGGAGAGCGACTCCAACCAGTTGTAAGGCGCGTTCGTGATGCCCCCGTCGGTGTAGGGCTTGCAGTAGAGCTGCAACCCCATGAAGGCAGAGATGACATAGATAGCAACGTAGGACTGCAGGTTGTCGTTGGTGGCGTCGTTGTCGTCGTTCACACTGATGAACACTGCGATGAGGCCGATCGTCAGCTTCCGCAGCATGATGACGGCCTGCCAGTACCACGTCTTGGCACGGAAGCCACCCAGCAGGAAGATGTACATCACGTAGGTCTGCTGGTAGCCACGCTTGCCCCACTCTCGTTTCACCATGAGCACATAGACAAGCGGGATGCCCAGCCCGTAGACCAAGAGGGCTAGCTGTGCCATCAGCCTGTACGACAGGTATTTCGCTGTGCTGCAGTCAATGCTCTGGTCCGCCACAAGGTACTTCCTGCAGTGAGAAGTGACAGTGTGCATTGGGGAGCCTGAGTTGCCTGGCAATGCAAGTGGCAGTGATGGCTTGGCTGGACATGGTTGACCTTACCTCTGTCAAAAGTACCTAAGGTACTTCCAGCAACACTCAAGACAGTGCCACACACAGCAGATACTTGGAGATATAAATGTGCCTCCCACATTTGCATACTCAGAGCGGGACACGCTGTGGGTCCACTTCCCGTCCGGGAGGACAGTGTGCGTCGCTGTTTCATAAGTGTGGCACTTCAACATCGACGCCGCTTGATAGATCAACGTGGGATACATCACGAAGAGACACACGCAGTAGGTTGTCAGCAGCACCTGCAGTAAGCGGGATGCAACGGGGAGGGAGGTTGGATCATAAAAAATTGGTCTTGCAAGCACAACCATCTGTGCCCCAGTCCAAAGTTACACAGCAAAATACACCACCAGACCAACCCGAACCCCCTCCCTACCTCCTCTTGACCAATGTGCCGTGTCACGACCACAACTCGCAACACGCCGTGGAACACTTCGTCTCCTCAACACGACTGACTCCCTCAAACACTTGACGTTGGCGTGTTGACCCCCTTCGATACAACCCCGGGACACACCTGAGGAAACTTGTAGGAGTAGATGTTGTTAGTCGTGGGCGGCACATCTGTCGATGCAGAGGACTCCGACAACAAGCCAGTGCTGTCTGACCTCGATCTCGACAGCGAGTCCACAGCCCTGTTGCAGTCGGGCTGTGTCACACGCGAGTCCACAGTCGTATGTGTCGCATCCTTGGGATCGGGCAGGGTCAGCTCCCTTACGATCTCCCTGTCCTGCTCCTTGATGCCGTGCACCTCACTCTTCTCTGGCAGGTCGTCCCGCAGGGAAGGGTTCAGCGTGCGCCGCATCACGATAAACGCATGAACAAGAATCGCGACAAACAGCGGCGCCACCGGCAGCAGCAGATACCCGATGAAATAGTTGAAGAAGTTGAGCCCCTGCTCCCTCAGCAGGCAGTCCAGCGCCGAGAACCCAGCGATGCTGATGGTGGAACTCTGCGACTGCGTCCCTATCAGGTCGTTTGCGAGCTCCCCCCAGTTTCCGGAGAAGGTGCCGACCTGCCCCATCTGGAGGTGGCTCACCAGCATGCGCCCGATGATAGCATAGGGCTCGTCCACAGCAGTCTCCAGTGTAATGATAATCCACACCACCAGCGCCACCACCACGAAGAAGCACACCACCACCACGACAGCAACCGTCTCCGCGTGTGTAGGGCATTCGGAGCACTCCCCCGTCGGCTGCTTGCCGTAGCCCTTCTTGCAGACGCTGCACATCGGCCCCTCCGTCTCTACCGAGCAGAGCCCTGTGGCGGCCAGCCCCCCGAGGCACGACGCCGCGCTGTGGCACTCATAGAGGATGGACGTGTTGTCGGACCCCCGCCAGTACCCCGCCTCGACCATGACGAGGCCCGACCCGTTGCAGCTGCCGCCGGGGGCAGGGCAGGGGGCGCACGTCATCTCCCAGTCGATGCTGTAGCTGTCGGTGTCGCAGGGCGCGCGCTCCATGGGCTGGGATGTGACAAACCCAAACTCCGGCTTGCTGGGGAGGAAGAACCGGAGGGTGTACACCGGGCCGAAGGAGGCCCGGATCTCCACATTCTCAAACACCATCACGCCTGTCTGGTGCGACACCCCCTGCAGACTGTTATACCGCTGCGACAGGGAATACCCGAGGGGCACAGTCTCCACCACAGCCACCGCAACAAACGGGCCTTCCGCATACTCCGGCACGTCGTTGTCGAGCTGATCCGCCAACACGATGCGGGGCTGCTCGGGGAGTGGCCCATCTGCAGGAATATGCGTAGAGGGCTGCCTGCGCACCTTCAGGCTGTGCGGCAGCCCCTCCGTGATGGTGATCGACACGTCTGCGATCCACGGCGAGGCGGGTGAGAAGAGGACTTCTGCTGTGCGCCCGGGCAGCTTCACCGCGGAGTCGGCAAACCGCAGCATCAGCCTCCCCGTCACAGGCTTTGCGATGCGGATCCCCGTGAAGGAGCAAGTCCCGGAAGCATCTGTGTCGCACGTCAGCTCGGGGAAGACCACCACAGGCCTCCCTTTCTCTGCTATCCCAGAGAGCCGCACCGGCACTGCGGTTTTCGTGTCCTCCGCTTCGTAGGACAGCACGCTCGCCTTGATGGTGCGGGGTTTTGATTCACCCGTCAGCAGCAGCCCCAGGTTGTCCGCAATGGATACAGCAATCGGCGGCACCTCCACCAGGGTTGTCGCCTTGAGTGTTAGGGTGCGGCCCTCATATGGGGTCAGGATCCCGTGCGCATCCCCCGTCAGCAGGTAGGGGTGGGGGTGCTCGCTGAACACACCGCCATCAAGCGAAACGTCAATAAATGCATCGCCGAGGGAGGAGGCGGGCACGCCGACAGGCTGTTTGCAGTGGATCTCGAAGGGGCTGATGAAGGTCACCATGGAGGGCCCCGAAGTGATGTAGCGCTTGGGGGGCTGGCGGCTGTCGTAGAAAGCACAGGCGAGGCACTCAGGGCAGGTCGCCTCGTTGAGGAAGCCATGCCCTGTGACAGTCACGACAATGTCAGCTCCGCTCAGATCCTTCCCAGAGTAGTGCCCTGAAGGGGGCGATGTGGCGGTGATGACTGCGCTGGGGACACGCAGCAGCTTGGCAAAGCTGTCGACTAACGTGGTAGATGAGAAAACCAGACTGATCCGCACCTCGTCACCTCCGCAGGAGTCGGTGGAGGCAGGGCTTGTGATGCAGGTCATCTGCTGCGGCCCGAGCACCTTTGCAGGCTGGTAGGTGGATGAGGCGCCGAAGACGCAGGAAGGCGTGTATATGCCAGTCACGCTGGGCCCGATGATGGGGACCTCGCGGAACCCGTTGCCGGTGACGGTGACAAGGGTCCCACCGTGTGTGTCGGAGACAGGCGGGTACACCGAGTGCACCTCAGACAACAGGAACGGGGAGATGCGCACCACATCCCCCCCGCTCAGCAGGGCGAACAGAACCCGCCAGCCCTGTGCCGCATACAGCGCAACGATGGTCTCAGCAGCAAACCCCGTGCTGGTGACAGACTGCGTCATGTGGTATTCCCCGTAGAGCACAGGGTGCTGCAGGGTGACCTGCTTGCTCTCAGGGACGTTCGTGTTTGGGTTCAGGACCTGCACAGTGGTCTGCTCCGATTCAAACCGCAGCTTCGACAGCGTGCTGGGCTGGCCCTCCTGGTTAAACGATATGAAGGCAACGTTGATGAACCCGTCAATTTCGATGGCTGTCGCAGTCTGCCGCTGTGTGGTGAGCTGGATTGTGAAGCTCTTGCATGATTCGCACAGGTTGATCTGCGCGAAGCCGATGCCCTTTGCCCCCTCCACTGCTGCCAGGAGGGTGCCGGCATGATATGTCACGAGACTGGCCACATCACACGGCACTGCATCGCACGGCGCCCCCAGCACAGTGTTGCTGCTGTCCAGCAGCGTCATGCTGCCGCACGGCAGGCCACTGCCCCCCACCACGGCGATGGCCCACTCACCATTCATCCCCTTCCCGCTGACATACAGAGTGGCAGCATCGTCGGACACAGCCACGTCACGCGCCTCCAGCAGGACACCATCGAGGCCTGTGGCATCGACGCCACACTTCCTCGTGGCTGTGCCCCCTGTGACACCGAGGCTGAGGGCCATGGTCTCAACGCTGTGCCGCACCGGCGCGCCCTCATGGCGCAGCAGCAGGAACAGGTGCAGGTGCCCACCTTCCTCCGCAGTGGTGGCTGCCGTCACATTGTACGCCCCCTTTGTGCTCCCTGTTGCATACAGCTGTGCCTTCCCGAAGTCGACATTCTGCTGGGGGTCGACGAGGCCTGGCATCCTCATCACGCGGTAGTCATTGCAGCCGTGCTGCGGCTCCGGCTGCAACACGATGTAGATGGTGCCGGCATGCTGTGTCACGAAGAAGGCGGTGCCCGCCTCCTGGTAGGCACAGCCGAGGGCTGTGTTGCTGATGCCACTCAGCTCTGGGTAGGAGGTGGTTGCGCCGTGTGCCACGCGCAGTGACATCGCCACCAGGGGGCTGCCGCCCACATAGATGAAGCCATCCTCGTCGGCATACAGCACCCTCGGGGAGGCCACAGAGACACGGGGGTCGAGGGTGGACGTGCGTTTGATGGGCACGGCTTTGCCCGTGCACTGGATGCCGACCCTCCCGTCGGCACACCGCTCGCAGTTCTTCCCAGCCCAGAAGCCGCGCCTGCTGTCGGCGAAGCACTTGCAGGAGGTGCCAGTGATGCGGTCGCAGGTTCCATGCAATGAGCACTCGCAAGGCCTGTCGCACTTCGTCCCCCACCACATGTCGGCGCACTGTGTGCAGCCGCCGGTGATGTTGCCCCAGTGCTGGGTGACATCGTCGAGGCATGTGCACTCGCCAGCCTCGCTGCACTTCCAGTAGAGGAGATGCCCGCACTTTGCGGTGTCGCACAGCGCAGCGCACTGCTCGCCGTAGTAGTCTTTGTCACAGGAGCACTTGCCTGTGCCCGATGTGCCCCAGCTGCACACACCATGCCCGCTGCAGACCCCATTGCCAGTGGGCTGGCCAAACACAGGGTCAAGCCCAGGGCAAGCCTCTGTGCAGTCCACACCGTACCAATTGTCGAGGCATTTGCAAGACTTTCTCGAGGTGGTCCCCGACACGCCACCCCCAGACAGCTGCTTGCCGCACTTCAGGAGGCACGTGTCGCCGTAGTAACCTGCAGAGCATTCAGCACAGTTGGCCCCCGCCCAGTAGCCACCAGTGCTGCTCTGCAGGCATGTGCAGGTCCCGTCGCTGTTGCAGAAGCCCGTCGACATGAGGCTGCCCCCCACCTGCCCTGTGCAGTCGCACTCGATGCTGCAGGACAGCCCGACGAAGCCACGGGCACAGCCATCAGGCACACCCGGCACGGAGCACGAGGTGCGGCAGTCACACTCGCCAAGCCGTGTGCCCTGCGGCAGTACGCCGTGCTGCTGGATGTATGCATTGTCGAAGCAGAGGTTGCCAAAGCACGGCCGCCCGAAGGTATCGCGAGGGCAGGCGATGCCGCAGTCGGAACCGCCGAACCCCGGGAGGCAGACGCACTGCAGGTTGTCGGGGTTGCAGATGCCCCGCGATGCACCGCCGCACGGCGTGGCCCCCCCCGGGCACTGCACAGAACAAGACGTACCCCCGTAGCCTGGCTGGCACACACAGTCGTTCACTGCGACCGTCATGTCGGCACCGTTGAAGCACATGCCATGTCCTGAGCACACTGCTGGGGCACCTGGGCAGAGCCGCCCGCAGTGAACAGCATCGCTCTTGGTGGACCACTGCCCGGGAGGACAGCGTCGGCACGCGCCCGGCGAAGCTTCCAGTTCTTCACAGGCATCGCCGCAGTATTGCGCCTCGCAGAAGCACACGCCCTCAATGCAATCCCCCCTGCCGCTACAGGGTGTGGTGCCGGGGCAGCGCTTCCGGCATCCGTTGGTGGACGAGGTGACACGCCCCGACCAGCCAACCTTGCATATGTTGCAGCTGGGCCCATCCCAGTGCCCATTGACATCGTCGTCGTGGCACACGCAGGTTGCCGTGAGGGGATCGCACGTCCCGCTACCGGAACACTGCGACTCCGCAGTCGACCCTGGGCACAGCACCTGGCAAGCCTTTTCGGCAACGAGCTGATCGTGTGCGAAGCCTGGGTTACAGGTGCACGTAGTGTCACGGTTACAGATGCCGTGCCCACTGCATGGGCTGCCGGAGGCGTTCACAGGGCACGAATCGGCGCAGGCAGGCCCCGTTTTCCCAGGGGCACAGCGGGTGCAGTCAGGCAGCAGCACATTGGGGTTGGTGCAGACACACGACCCATCAGGCTGGCACACCCCCGCCCCGCCACACTCCTGCGTGTCGGTGCTGCCGAGGCAGCGCACGGAGCAGTCCACAGAGGTCCACCCCACGCGGCAGGTGCAGGCACCGCTGCCTGCCGTCCCGCTGAGGCACACACCCTGGTTGGAGCACGTCGGGTTCCCCGGGCACTGCAGGGTGCACCTCGGGCCGTAGTGGTGCGCATCACAGTCGAGGCATCCGGTGTCAGCACCCCAGAAGCCATCTGTGGCTGAGGACAGGCAGGTGCACTTCCCATCGCCCAGAGGGCCCTCGTTGCAGACACCACGACCGTGGCAGGGGTTTGCTGCACCGCCTGGGCAAGTGGTGGCACAGTCAGGGCCGTAGTGCGCGGCACTGCACGTGTTGCAGGATGTGCCGACCCATTGCCCCTCGCATGCGCAGGCGCCATTGCCGTACAGTCCATCGCTGCAGGCACCGTGCCCGGAGCACTGAAAGCATGCACCTCCAGGGCACTCACCCCGGCAGTCGGTACCGTGATAGCCCTCCTTGCATGTGGCGCAGAAGGTGCGCTCCTCCCAGTGCCCCAGGGAGGTGCTGTGTGCGCAGATACAGCCGTTCATCCCACACGTGCCGTGCCCTGAACAGTCCTGTGCGCAGGTCGCGAGTGTTATCGCATCGCGTGCGCCGAATGTCAGCCCGTCATCAACGGTCACCCTGACGTCCCCGTGGGCACTCCAGGCAAAGTGGAGGCAAGCGCATGTTGAGAGAACTGCCCGCAGCAGCGTGGACAGCATCCAAGGCGCCCAGGCCCACCTCCCCTCCTGGTGCCCTCCCAAAGGGCCTGTGGGGTGTGGGGGTGGGTGTGCGCAGTGGAGTGGTGCAGGGCAAACACATCTTGGGAGTTTGGGTGTGCGTGGGTGCCATATCCGGTAGACACGCGACCGTAAACGCCCTTTTGGCAGCATCTCACAGGAAGCTCTCTCGCATCTCACAGGAACTCGGCGTGAGCAGTGCATGGAGGGCACAGCTCACTTCCTAGGAGTTTGTTCGGTGTGTCAAATGCAGTTGTTGTGAGTAACTAAAAGGTCTGACAAGTATGCACATGTATTCGTCCAACCACAAGAAATCCCGACCCGGCGGAACGAGGACAAGCGGAGGCGGAGGCAAAGATGCCAGCGCCGAAGATCACGCCCTTCGAGAAGGGCGTCATTCATGCTCCCGAAACCCTGCGCGACACGCTTCTGATGGCGGAAAGTGTCGTGGAGAGCAACACCTCCCTGTTCCCCCCGAAGATCCGCGTTTCCGCGACCATGCGGAGTATCCCTCCGGAGGAAGAATACAAGGAAGAAATAGAGCTGCTCTTCCGGCCGTACGTGAAGGGATACACAATCGAGTCACGAGGAGGAGAACTCATGTATGTAAATCTGCCAGCAGGAAAGAATGTGATCGACAAGTGACTGTCAGAAGCAAGCTGGGGGGGGGGGTAAAGAGTAGGATGTAGAATTGATTGTTCCACAGTATTCAAAATCTACACGTGGGGGGGGGGGGAACCTTTGTTTGTCCTGCTACGTGTGATAGTTGTCAAGCTGGGGGGGGGGGGCATGGAGGGAGCTCCTGAAGATGCAGCCGTACGTTATCCTACGCGACTTCACTCCACTTCATCGCTGGTAGGTGGCAAAGAAATCAATATAGAGTTGGCAATCCCTGAACAGCACAGCACGGGACAGCACGGCTAAGGGCAAGGTCTGTGGTGGTTCCGTGCACGGCTTTACAGGGATCAGGGAGGCACATGCACTGGTGTGCACGGCAGGCAAGGGCGTGGTGCCAGGTGGCGTGTGGTGGGGCGGGAGAGGCCGCGCCCCAGCAAGCACACAGAGCCGGACAGCACCGCAGCAGGCTGCAGTGTTGCGGCAGAAAAGGGGTGTCGCACAGTACGATACCTTCGTACTGCATTCGTATACTGTGCAGCAAACGAGAGAATAATCACAAACAGAACAGGAATGACAGTGGCACGACTTGAGTTGTGCACGGGCAAGGGCACAGAGAAGGGAAGCAGCGAATCAGCTTGTTGTACTGTGCTCTGGCTCACAGCTTCTTCACCGCCATCTTGTCCAGCTTCCCTGTCGGGGTGAAGGTCATCGTCTCCTCCACCTCTGCCGTCATGACCAGGATGCTGACACTGGCCTTGCGCTTTGCCACCCCAGGCCCCGCCGCCGCCCACGGAGCCTTCTTCAGGAACTTCAGCCCGTCCTCCTGGTCCTTCTTCCACTTCGCCACAATCTTCGCAGGCCCCTCGAAGGTGTTGGACCCGATCAGCCCAGGCACCTTCAGCACAGACGTCTGTGTGAGGAAGAGGCGCCCTGCCTCATCCGCCTGCCTGCTGTCCAGCAGCTGCTCCAGCTGCGTTGCAAGGGCCACGGCGTCGCACATCGTTGCTGGGTGGTGTGAAGGGGGGTGGCCTGCAAACAGAGGGTGTTGAAAGGATAGTGCTGTGCACAACCCAACAGGGGTGAGGGGGTGTAGTGTGCGACACGGGTCAGCCCTCGACCTATTCTTTAGAATGCTCATATTCAGCCCTTTTGGGTAGAATGCATGGAAGTTCCGTGTGGAAATGTCATCATGTGTCGGAACACCCTCGACAGTGGGAGGGGGTGTGGTGTGGTATCATGTGTGTCCACCTGCAGCCCGTCTCTCTCGCATCTCACAGGAACTCGGCGTGAGCAGTGCATGGAGGGCACAACTCACTTCCTAGGAGTTTGTTCGGTGTGCATTGCGCAGTGCGGTGCAGTGTGGTGTGATGTGCAGGGTGAGAAGACGGGAGGTCAGAAAATTTGAAAATAGGCAACCTTTTTCTATCAAGAAGGTCAGAAGCAAGACTGGCGTTGAAGGTTTGCGTGTTGTGTCATCATTCGTGCACTGCATTGCGCGGTGTGGTTTGCTGGGCTGTCTCATGTGCCAGTCAACACATGGCTCTCGACGCATTGACTCGGGGCGGGCGTGTCTGCGTGCACATCAAGACGGACAGATGAGGTGAGAATGGAATTGAAGAGTAACGACACGGGTCAGCCCTCGACCTATTCTTTAGAATGCTCATATTCAGCCCTTTTGGGTAGAATGCATGGAAGTTCCGTGTGGAAATGTCATCATGTGTCGGAACACCCTCGACAGTGGGAGGGGGTGTGGTGTGGTGTGGTATCATGTGTGTGCACCTGCAGCACGTCTCTCTCGCATCTCACAGGAACTCGGCGTGAGCAGTGCATGGAGGGCACAGCTCACTTCCTAGGAGTTTGTTCGGTGTGCCAAAGGCAGGGCCACAATACATGACCGACACAGTCAACGGATCACCAGCAACCTCAAATACAGGACCGCCAGAACGGTGGGAGGGGGCGGGGCTCCTCATCCAACGCAACAACGATACTTTGTTTTGTCGTTTTGCGCCCCTGTTGTTCGGTACGCGGAGGGGGGGGGGGGGTGCACGCGTGTGTGTGCACGCGAATGCCCAACGCATTGCATTCTGCTCTTCCTCTCCTCCGCTGATTGGGCGGGGGCTGAGAGAGGCAGGGGAGGCAGGGGGAGGACCTGGGGATGTCGACAAGACGACCCGCCTGCATACCCCCCCTCCACCGACCAACCTTGCACCCCCCCACCCACCCCCCCCCCCCCACCACCAGCTTCCCCACTTCCTCAGTTGGCCTGTTGTCCCACTTCGCAGAGATTTTTGCAACCCCCGAAACGTGCATCATGGATGCGTTGCACAGAAGATTGCAGCGAAGACCAAGGGAGAGTAGAAGTGTACAGAGTGTGAAGTGGAAGGGGGCGAGGGGGGGGCTGAGAGAGAAAGCGCAAGAAGTAAATCCAAGCGGCAGGGGTGGGTGTGGGGGGGGGGGGAAGAAAATTTTCAAAAAAGATAAAGAAACCAAGAACGGGGAGGGGGGGGGAGAAATTATCTAGTACGGCGTATGGGGGAGTGGGGGGAGGGTATATGCGTGGGGCGAGTGGTGGGGGGGGGGGGGAACGGGGCGGTATCTCAAGGCTAGGGCATGGGTGTTGGGTGTTGGAAGGGGGATGGGTGCATGCTTTCTGTAAATAGGGAAACCCCTCCCCCCCCCCTCTCTCTCTCTCTCTCTCTCCCTTCCCTCCCCCCACTGGGAGGGGGGGGGGGAGAAGGGGGTGGCCTGGAACTCCCTTGAGTGATGCGAGCTTAGAAAGAGGAAGCAGCGTAAGCTCTCACCTTCTCCCTCCCCTCCCTTGAAGGGAATAAGCAAACTGAATTGAATATTTGGACCAAGACAATAGGGGGGGGGGGGTCAGTTTGGCTTCATACGTCCAGCACCAAATCAAAGTCACAGGGGAGGCGATCACCCTGTGTTGTTGCCGGTTGTGGTTTTAAAACCCAGTGATGTATATACACCTCCGCCACCCCCCGTCTTCCCGCCCGAGAGAGGAGGGGTGAGTCGTGTATGTAGACCTGCTTCTCGTGATCACCAGTTTTGAATATTGGTATGGGGGGGGGGGGTGTGGGAAGCAAAAAACAATTCTAGGTGGGGAAGAGAGAGAGAGAGAGAGAGAGAGAATGGAGATGTGGTGAGAGTTCAACGGCGGGGAATACATCGCACGGAAACTGCTGCGGGTTCTGTTGTTCGTTTTTATGGCCTGATCTGAAGAGGTTTTTCTGGTTTTATTGTGTCATACGACAGCCCAGGCTCCCGCTGGTTGAATCGTATAGGCGGTTTGTTTTTGCACACCCTATGCATTACGATGCACCTGAATGATCAGAACAACAAGCCATTTCTTCTTGGGTTTTGCCGGACCTGATGGATCCATGCGGCCCCCGAGTGTGCCAAGACGGCAAAAGGAAAAGGCTGTGTCACAACCATCCACCCCCTCCCACCACCCTTCTCTGTTTAGGGAACAGCAACCACAACCCCGACTATTTTCACCCCCCCCCCTCCCACCAACACCACCACCCGCTTTTGACCCCGTTTTATTTAGCCCCTCCCCCCCCCCCTCCCCCAACCCACCCCCAACACCCCGACGGCAGAAGCGTTCTCCCCCTCCACCACCACCACTTCCCACCCCGTTCCCCTCACCGGTGGTACTCCGCGGACCTGACGGATCCTCACCATCACCCGTCTTGCTACCCCCTCCCTCTCCCTCCGCTCCCCCCTTGCAACAAACAGGGCCTATGAAGGCCTGTGCTCTCAAAAGGTGCAGGGATGCAGAGAAGGCGATCTCTTCTTGCGACGGTTCAGCTGAGAGGCGAGCGAAGAACCTATAAAACAGTGGGTGCAGGGTAGGGGCGGGGAGTGTGTGGGGCTTGAGGCGGGGCGTGTGTGCGTGCATGAACGCCTTCTTCTGCCTGGTGACAGCGCGACACCTCCGTTTTTTTTTCTAAACCTCAAGGGGACGCAGCCCTGGAGCAAAGCCACCTGGAAGCAGAAGGCTTTATCACGGGACATCCCTAGGAGATCGCGGGGTGGGGGAAAAAGGAGGCTCGCAGCGTGCAAAGGAGGGGGTGTGTTTTTTTTAGATTTTTTTCATGAAGTGCGACGACGAGGGGATGCTGAGGCAGAGTGGGTGGGGTGGTGTCCCACCACCCCTTCGCAACGCCGTGATCTAAAGGTGTATGTTGTCGGGAGGGGGGGGGGGTGGGGGAGGAGGTGGCATATTTTTAAAATACGTTGCCTGTGTGTTTTGTCATCCGGCAGCCAAAAAAAATGTTGGTTTTCAGGAGCAGACGGCCAACGTGCAATGATGGGGTGGTACAATTATGGATCCGGGCTGTGTGTTTTGTTTGACCCAAGATCCTTCATTGCGCAAGACGCCAGGTAGGATTTCTTTTCGTTGACAGCCGTGGGGGGGGCTTCGCGATCGGCAAATTTTCGGCAAATCGGGGATTCTTCTCATGGAATCATCGGAGGAGAATCACCAGAAATGCACACCGTTTTTCGAATTGCAGTTTGGATTTTGGGGCAGCGTGCTGGCATCGCGTCGTGTCCCCTGGAGTACACAACGAGAGAACCAAACAGCCCACAATACATCGTTTCCGGCACCGTCGCGAAGAGATTCCTCACCGGATCGCAATAAACCTGCGATTGCCTTTTTAGACTTTTTGAATCCGGGATATACTTTGCCATCTCAGAATAGAAATAATGTTCTCAAGATGGCAACAACGGCAACGGGAAGGCAAATGCCATTACAGCCTTGCCTATATTTTGCTCGGGGAAGGGAGGGGGGGGGGTATTTTTCTTGATGCATCACCTAAAAAAAGGGGTAAAATGTGCCTAACTAAGTCAAAGATCTATCACACTGGGGTGGGGATGGGGAGGTGGGGGGATCTTGGGGTTGTCACCAAGCCATATGAGGGAGCTCGTGTGAAGGGGGGGGGGGTGGGGAAGGGGGAAAGCGAATTGGGCAGGAGGCAAAGGGGTCAAGACAGGGAGGGGGGGGGATATAGCGAGATGGTGAAGGGAGTGTCGGGGAGAGGGGGGGGGGATTCTGGTGTTGGTGCTGGTGCTCTATCACAACACCCCATCTTTTCCTGCAGCCAAGCGGATGAAGAGGACCATCTTGTGTTACAGAGTTCGGAACGGGGGCCACTGGGCCCGGTTCGGGAGAGGTACAACGCGATATCGTATCGATGACAACAGTGACTGTTCTGTGTTTTTCGGCTCTTCTTCTCCGAGCAGTGGCCTTTGCTGGCGTTTGTGCCACCACAGAAGTCTGTACATAACTGCCGCAGAGAAGAACTCACGAAAATAACAGGGCTATTTTCAAAAACAGCCGGTCTTAGACAGTGTTGTCACGGAGGGTCACAAGTGCTTTGCACGCGTCATCGATGTCGAGTGCACCCTGTGGATAAATGGGGGTGGTGTTGAGGGAACGTGGCATCATGTTGATGAACACATCATCGCTGAGAACGATGAATAGAGTGTTGTCAGCTCTTTCGGTAGGGTGTTTGATTTTCTGCGCTTCGGAGTGGAAGCCCTTAGCGCAAGGAAGGGAGGAATGGCAAATGAGCCGGGGGGAGGCTTAACTTCGCTGCATGGTTTGCAAAAACAAATACTACAAAAAACAAAAGAGCAGGCATGTTGTGTGTTCATGCATTGTGCCACAACACGGTCTGCTGTCGCCATACCTTCATGTTGCCCGAAAGGTCGTTGTCGGAGATTGCGGCTTCACCCTTGTTGCAGATCCACACGCCCTCGTACTTGTTGCCCTGGATGGTGTTCTTTTCGATGGTCAGATGCCCGCCAGATGTCACAAGCACACCGGCGTTCTGGTTGTTCAGGATCTTGTTGTCACGCACCACGCCCTTCCCGAGCTCGAAGCAGTACACGCCTGTCTCCTTGCCCGAGCGGATGGTGTTGCCCTGGATGATGGGGTTGGCGTGCGTCTTGATCAGCACACCCGCCTTGCAGTTTCCGATGATGTCGTTGTCCCTCACCACACCGGCACCGCGGTCACACAGGAACACCCCTGCCTGCTTGTTGGAGTGAATGTGGTTCTCGGCGATCAGGGGGGAGCCGCCCGCCTTCACCACCACACCGCTGCCGCCGTTGTCGTAGATCTCGTTCTTCTGGATGGTGCCCTTGCTGTCGTGGCAGATGAACACCCCTGTGTCGCGCCCATTGTGGATCTTGTTGTTGCGCACCACGGGCTGTGCACCGCGCTTGAGCAGCACCGCAGCGTAGGTGTTGTTGTAGATGTCGTTGTGCTCCAGCAGCCCCTTCGCCCCATCAAAGAGGTACACACCCGCCTGCGCCCCGTCGTGGATGGTGCAGTGGTGGATGTGCGGGTCCACGGCACGGTGAACCGTCGCACACGCACCGCCGTGCGACGACAGGTCGCAGTGGTGCATCTTGGGGGTCCCTGAACGGAAGTCAGCCGCCACCCACTTGCCCTCCCCGTCGGAGCTCTTCTTCTGCTTGATCACAAGGTGCTCCAGCTCAGCAGAGGCCAGGATGGTCACTGCCGTGCGGTCCTCCACCTCGATCACAGGGCGCTTGTCAGGGTCTGCTGCCGACACCTTGATCTCCTTGTTGATGTTCAGCGGCTTGCGGTAGGTGCCTGGCTCGATGAGAACGATGTCCCCGTTGGAGGAGGCATCGATGGCAGACTGAATGCTGCTGCCAGCAGACACACGGCGTGTGGTGGCGTTGGTGTTGTCATCGTTGATGGGGACGAACCCGCGTGCCTTCTGCTGCAGGTTTGCCCCCCCGGTGGGCGCGGCGCGGGTTGCGGGTGCATTGTTCTTGCCCCGCACCTGCTGGAGAGGCGCACGCTCTGGCTTGTCCTTCTCCTCCTTCATGCGCTCCAGCTCGTGGCGGAGGCGCTTCACCTCGTTGTCGCGGTCCTGCAGCTTCTTCATCAGCATCTCGTTCTCCTTCTCCTGCTGCTCGTGGATGCGTGCAGCCTGCAGCAGGTTGGACCCGCCTGACTTGGAGCGGACGCGGTTGCCCGTGATGCCGTAGTACTCCTTCTCGGCATCGTTGGCGAACTTCAGGAGCACGTCGCGTGCGGAGGGGCGGTTGCGAGGGTCCTTTGCCAGCAGCGAGAGCACCAGCTGCGAGATTTTCTGCGAATACCCGTTCTTCGTGAACTCGTTGTCAATGTCGCGCAGGCAGCGGTCCCCCTGCAGCAGCTGCGAGTTGATCGGGCGCTCGCGCAGGGTGCACAGCTCCAGCACCACCACGCCCAACCCCCACAGGTCGACCTTGTTGGTGTAGCGCTGCCGCAGCAGCAGCTCTGGGGCGAAGTAGTAAGGCGTGCCAACAATGGTCTTGCGCCCTGCCTCCTCGCAACGCCGCGACAGGCCGAAGTCACCGAGACGCACGTTGTCATCGGCTGTGAAGAAGATGTTCGTGGGCTTGATGTCTCTGTGGATGTAGTCCTGCTCGTGCAGGTAGTGCATCGCAGCGCACATCTGCACAATCCACTTCCGAATGCGGCTTTCTTCGAAGCACTGCTTCTTGCGGCGAGCATCCTTGATGCGGTCAGAGAAGTCGCCGCATTCACAGAGCTCCATCGACAGGCATATGCTGTACTGCTGGTGCCGGTCCTTGTGCACGAAGAAATCGTGGAACCCGATGATGTTCTCGTGCTTCACATTCGTCAGCACCTTGATCTCGTGGAGTGCGAAGTTCATCTCATGGCTGTCGCGGCACACGATCTGCTTCAGTGCGTAGTTCTTCCCGTTCTTCTTGTGGCGCACCTTGTGCACGCGACCCTGCCCACCGGCGCCAATCTGCCACAGCTTCTCGTAGTCCTCCATTGTGCTAGGGTGTATCGAGAGCGACCTGGGTGGGTGAATGATTTCAAAGGCAACGTGCAACAAGCCCAATTGCATAAAAAACTCGTCAGATGGGAAGGGGGTCTCCACGCCACTGTCATCTATGCCTTTGCCTCCCTCCTGCATCTGCACGGTGATAGTCGCCGACAGGCTGGCAGCTCGGCTGTCCTTCAACGTGGTCTGCACAAGCAGTGATTCAGTGCTGACATTTATGAAGATGGCATGCAAGAACAGGCGAGCCCTCTGAAAATGCACAAGTCCGACCAGTCTTCCACGGGCCGATTTTCCAACCAGCATCAACCCAACCTGTGGATCTAACACAATACCACGCGCCCATGCTGTTGATTCTCGGTTCGCCTCCACAGGCACCCCGACATTGTTTGCCCACAGGAGTGTCGTGGGTCAGCTGTGCCCTCCCTGGGTGCACAGCTGCAAACATTCGGGCGGGGCACAGGCCTTACAAACCCTTGGCTGAAGAAGGACTAGCCCTCTTGCGGTTCTACTGGTTGGCTGCCGAACACACAATTCCTCCAATACCGTGAGAATGGAACACAGGGGATGGTCTTGCAACTTCATCGGCGAGTGCACTTCAGCTTGCCCCCCGCAGAGCGCGGCAGGCAAGGGCAAAGGGAGAAAGAGACAAAAAAACCGAGGGGCTTGCAAGAAGCGAAAAACGGAACAGCCTGGCACAGCAGGAAGAGGAAAACAAACAATACAACGGGCACGCCTATAACAGCCCACCTCAGAATGGTGGGTTGGGAGGAAAGAGGCCACACGCTAGGTGTTGACTTACTGAGTCCTCTCGCGCATCTATTTGGTCGGAGGAGTAATGAAGAAGTGGGTGATGCCAACCAGCACAGTGTTCCCTGAGGACGACATGCATGCCCTGTGCCATACACATTCACGTAGTAAATCTTTCAGTGCAGGCAGTTCAGTGAGTGCAGCGATACGGCATCGCCTCCCATCAAGGTGTCGAGCCTTTCTCTCAAGTGTGTGACGTCGCCAGCCACTTCCTCCAGCCACATCCCCTGTCCCCGAGAGGGCAGTTCACCCACCCACACCCCCCGCTATTCATTTTCGTTTGCAATTCTTTGAACCCCCCCCCCCTCAAAGGCGGCGGAGGAGTCTTTCTTCACACTTCAGTTCCATTTAACTCCAGGAACAACAAACCACATCACACTCATCAAATCACACAGCGTGGTCTAATATACGCCTGTAAAAAATACCGTGCTTTATCTAAGCATTTCTGTTGTGGGGGATTTTTTGCTTTATTATTTGTTTCGAATACTCCTGGTAGATTTCGTTCTCCCCAGTCGTTGAAAAGGAGGGTGTGTGTGTGTGCGTGTGGGGGGGGGGGGGGGGGGTTTTGTTCCGTAAGAAATGGCCCAGCCAGCGCCAGGCAACAAAACAGCCTGTTTCGGGGTACAACAGACTCACGCCCGTCGGCTTTATTCAGGCCCAAACAGTGGACAGGCCAATACCACGTCGGAGCGAGTGGCAAGCATCTACACATCTCAAAGCGCCATCACAACGCGAGTGTGCACGACCGGATTTCTGTATTATTCAAGGCATATGGAGCGCAGCCAATTTGCCTAGATGGGAAGGCTCGGTGGGTTCATCAAAACACTGTGCAGTGTGTTTGACGCGGTGGCATCCACCCCTGCGATTTGCCTTGCATGGGTTGAGCTCTTGACAACACCAGTGAACCCCTCCTAGCGGAAAGCTGGAGGGGCATTGTTAAGCGTGACCCTGGGGGAAGCTGAGAGGCTGCCGTGCGGACATGGACACCGGCATCGGGAACCACCCGCACGTCAGGGAGGGAGGGGGCAGAACGTTCCTATTATCTATCACCTCTGGAGGAGGGCGGTCTAATGTGCAACGGCCCTGTCAAGGCGATGCTACCCGTAGAACAGGTCTTCCAGCTCCACAAGCTGGTACAACATGCGCTCCGCAACCTGTTGAGGGGTAGTGTGTGAGGGGTGCATGCGACGGGCAAGCATCAAGGAGATGAGCTCGGGTGTGTTACAAACACACTCACACACATATCACGTTGGCTCAACAAGTCTGCGCTCAACAAAAGACATCGAGGCTGGTCCTGCTTGCGGTATGAACCGTGTTGTTTTCAATCGGGATATCCCCAGCCGGCCTCAATAATCTTCAAGCTAAACCCACAGTGACCCATACCCGACTCTTCGCATCGGTCACCCCGAGGCCCTCGAAAAGGGACTCGTCAGTGCGGCCATCAGACACCTTGAGCCGTTGGTAGGCGGAGAAGAACGTGTCTGTCCCGAGCTGTTCCTCGAGCGACTCACGCAGGCACTCTATCTTGGAGGACACCTTCGACCGCACGGTGGTGTCCTCTGCGGCTGGGGCGTCGCCCTCACGGGGAGGGGACGCACGCACCGGCGATGGGATGGGCAGCGCACTCGGGGCCTGCACTGGGAAGGGGTCACTGGGCAGAGCGTAGTCCTTCCGTTTGGCATCGCGTGGCAGATGCACGAGTGGGTCGGGCGCCAGGTCGTCGCTCATCGCCAGCATAGGGGCGCTGCGCGACATCTCCCCGTGCAGGTCGTGGCTATAGTCATGCAGGGAATGCATCGACTGCCGCCCTTGGAACTGCTGCGGCTCAGGCGGCGACGATGGAGACTGCAGATGAGGGAGGGCGTGTGGGTGGCAGCGGTGAAGTGATCAGGCCAACAACCTCTAGCCAGCCCCCAGTGTGCACAACAGCGACATGACACACCCCCCACCCTCCCATGTCAATACGCATTCGAAAAATGACTTGGAGATGCTTTGTTAGGCCAAAGACAGCCTGGCCATTCATATGTGCATACCACCAAACGCTGAGCACAAACCAAAACTATTCTGCCGAACAACACCCCATTACATACCGGCGGTGCATCGAGGGATACGCTGGACAGATTCGGGTCTGTGTGCAGCGGGGGCCGATGTGCCAACCCTGGCTCCAAAGGTCGGGGCGACAGTATCGGCTGTGTCTGCGGCGGCCCCACCGCACCCTGCCCCCCCTGCTGCGGCGGCAACTCCTCCGGCAGCTGATGCGACGACACGTGAATCTCAAAGCTCCAGTCATTCCCCGGATGCTTCCTCTTCTCCTCCATATGCTGCCGCCGCGCCTCCTTCATCGCACGCCGCGCCTCGTCGCGGCTCTCCCGCGCCTTCTCCTTCTTCTCCCGCATCGCCTCCGTGTCATCCTCCCTCTGCCCGGACACCGCCACACCCGCCACTGGCACATGCCCCACCACACGCTCCTTCTCCTTGGCCGCCCGCGCCCCCCTCGGGCCCCCCCTATTCGGCGCCGCGTAGTGGTTCTCCTTCCCCTCACTCCGCGACCCACCCGCCTCCGGAACCTCCATCTTCTTCCGAGGCGTGCCACGCGGGGTCGGCACACCCACACCCACACCACCCTCCGCACGCGCCTGCAGGCCGGGCGACACCTCCTGGGCAGGGCTGTCCAGGGAGGGACCCAGGGTGGTGAACACCACCCCGTTCCTCTGGTTCCCTTTGAGGAAGTCGCCCCGCGGACCTCCGACCGTCGTGATGCGCGACTTTGCGTTGGTCAGCTTCGACCGGAGCTCCTTATTCCTCTCCTTGAGTGACTCCTGCTCGCGCTGCCGCTTGCTGGCCATCTCGCCTCGTCGCTTCTCCTCTTCGTCCCTCCGCAGCATATGCACCGAAGCAAGCCCACGCCGCGCCGCAGCCTTCGCATCCCCATGAGGCGACGACCCTGCCTCCCTCTGATCTATCGAACGGGACCGACTCCCCGATGTCACTGCAGGCTTCCGCCCCAGGCTGGAGGTCCGCACACCACCACCACCACCCCCTGCTGCAGCCTCCCGCCGGCCCGCCTGCTCCGAGAGGATGGCAGGGCTCGAGGTGGCGAAGGGCTGCTGGCGGGGGCGGCGTGCCTTGCCTGTGGGGGAGAGGGCATGGCGCTGCTGGCGGGCGGCCTCCCGTTCCCTGTCGAGGCGGCGGGGGCTGTCGGCGCCCAGGCCGGCGGCGGCGCGGAGGCAGGGTGCGGAGGAGCCCGCCCCCGTCGGGGAGGGCGGGTGCTTCGCACCCGCCGGCATGGCGGCGAGCGTCGCAGTCAGCTGCTGCAGCTTGCCCTTCGCGTCCTGCATCCAGGTGTCCCCGCCTTCCGGTGCACTCAGGGGGGAGACGTCCGCATCACGCCCGGCAGACCCACGCCGCCCCATCGCGTGCACCCCCACCCCAGGCGCAGAGCCGGAGGGGGTGGGCGGAGGCGGCGGCCCTGCTGCCGCCCTGCGGGCGGGCAGGGCGCTCTGCATGGCCTGCGCCGTTGTGTCATGCCCGTGGAGGCCCCTGCTCTTGCTCCGCTCCTGCTGCTTCGCCTGCCGCAGCTGCTGCAGGCTGAGGTGCTGCTGCTGCTGCTGCTGCTGCTGCTGCTGGGAAGGGGTTTTCTGAGGGGCCCCACCGCCACCGCCACCCCTCCAAGCCCCGGCACCTCCACCGAGAGGGACGGACACGCCCTGCTGCAGCGGCGTGCCATACGACACCGGGCGGTAGTGCGGATGCGCTGCGCTCCCCGTCTTCCCCACAGGGGTTGCGGTGGGGGTGGTGGTGGGCGTGGCGATCGAGGCTGAGGCGGGGGCTGCGGTGCTGCCCCGCGACCCCCCGTGCTGCGGCGCCTCGTCGGCAGCTGCTCGGAGGAGGGAGGGGCCGGGGGGTGGCGGCGGGGGCGGCTGTGCCTGCCGGAGGGGTGCCGCTGCGGATGGAGTGCCGGGCAGCCCTGGGGACAGCGGTGGGCTGGATACCGCAGGGGATGCCTTGGGCCTCGGCCCTTCAACGCCCTCTGCAGGGTGGCGTGCCTGCGGTGGTGTCGCGGGCGACGCCTGGGGGTGTGTGACAAACGCGGGAGGAAGAGGCGCAGGCCGTGACGGGGTGAGCACGGTGCTGCTGCTCCCCGGCGTTGCGGTGCCGGTGGGTTCGCGGGGGCGCTGCTGCGCAGGCGGGGATGTGGCGGGGCGCTTCCGCCCCCCCGCCGTCGGGTCGACGAACATCGGGGTGGGCGGTGTGGTTGTGGGCGACGTGGTGTTCCCCCCGCGCAGATCGGGGCACAGCGGGGTGCCCGACCCGGCCGACGACGCGGTGCTGGTGTCCATCTTCCCACTGATGGGGTGGTAGGACGCCCCCTGCACCGACGAGGTCGAGGAGGAGAAGGAGGCAGACGAGGGCATGGGCTGCACGCCCGACACGCCACCCCCACCGCCCGGCGCATTCTGGTTGACCCGGCGTGGGTTGTGCGACACAACAGCCTTGGCTGCCTGGGGGGCGGAGTGGGGTGCCTGGGGCTGTGTGGTGTTGGCAGCGGTGGTGGTGCCCGGGTTAGCCTTCTGCTTGGTGGTGTACGCCGCAAGCTCCGACCGCAGCACCGTCGGGAGGTGCGGCGCACGGCTCTGCACGCAGGGGAGGGTCAGCAGGTCCGCCAGCTTCGGGCGGCACCTCGGGTCGGGCGACGCCATCGAATCCAACACCCGCTTCAGGTTGAAGAAGTCTTCCTCCAGAATATGCGTCGCCGGGAGCGACCCACCCTGCGGCGACTCCGCCACGGTCTGTGCATGCTTCAGCAGCTCCTTACAGACATTGGCAAAGGCCCAGATGTCGGAATGCGTCTGATACGGCAGGCCCACTCTCACCTCAGGTGCTGTGAAGTAAGGCGTGGTTGCCGTGCGGCGCTCAGACTCGGAGAAGCGGTTGAGGATCGACTTCAGCCCGAAGTCGCCGAGCTTCAGCACACCTTTGCTGTTGACGAAGACGCTGTCGAGGGTGACGTCGTGGTGGAGGAGGTCGGACACATGGGTGTGCTCCAGCGCAAGGGCGAGCTGGATGACCCACTGCATGATGATCTCCGACTCCGCCGTCTTGACGAGGTGTCGGAGGGAGCCGTTCTCTGCGTAGTCCGTCAGCAGGTTGATGTAACTCTTCTCTTCGAAGGAGCCGTAGCAGCTGAGGACGAACACATGGCGGAGCGACCCCAGCTGCCGCACCTCCTGTGCCACCTCCTGCCTGTCTTTGTTGCGCATGTCGCGCACATCGAGGCGCCGCAGCACGTACAGGCGCTTGTCAGCAAGCCCCTCCACAAGCAGGCTGGTTGTGTGTGTCTGGCAATTCAGGGTGCGGATGCACCGCAGGGCGCATCCCCACCCACTGTCGCCACCGCTGTCCAACTCCATCCTTGCAGCCTGCAGTGGGGTGTGAGGTGCTTCAAGGGCATGAAACGGGGAGAAACAGGCACAAAAGTGAGTTGTGGAGCCTAAATACGTGGAGGCTAACGTGTTTTGTTGGAGGTGGCGTTGCGAGAGTGAGGCACAATAAAATTCTTTGCGTGTGTGGCCACCTCCTGCGTGATGTTTGTCATGACGCAGGGAAACAGGTTTTATTCGCAACACTGGGGGTGCATGATGGGATGAGTCAGGGCGGGGTGGGGTGGGGCGGTGGGGGGTCTTCGTCGATCTGGACTTTCCCACCCCCAGGTCTCCCCTGTGCACAGGAGTGTTTTTTTTTGTTGATTGAGCTCGGTCCGTCGGTTGCGAGCGGTAGCTGCGGAAAAAAAACAGAAAAGAAAAACACGAACGGCGCGGCAAACGAATCACGGGGGCTTCAAGCGGTGATCCCCGCCCCCGTGGGCTAGAGGCAACTGATGAGTGATGGGTGGGTGCGCCACACTCCGGCGCGATGATAGGCAGCGACGTCGCTGCACCCCAGAGCAGCTTATCTCCGGGTATTCTTCTTCGCATGTTCCACCTCCTCCTTCTTCTCGAAAAAGTAGTCAAGCGCAGTGCGGGAACGGTTCGGCTCAGGCTTCGCCCGTCTCTGTTTGGGGAGATAACAAGGGCGATGGAAACCAGGGCACGGCAGTGAAAAGGGGTCGATTTGAAATGCTGCATGACGACACCACAACCGCAAAAAAATCTGCTCAGACACCACCCAAGCTCTGGCGAGAAACCTCCCACCCCCCGCCCCTGCACCCCATCCCCCAACCGCACCGCAGCATACCTTCTTCCGAGCCTGCCCGGGCTCATTCGGCAGCACCTCTTCTGCCGGCTCCGCTTTGCGCTTCAGGGCAGAGGTCTCGTCGAAAACACTCCCATCCGCTCTGTCCGGGGCCGCCTCACTGCCCCCTCCCCCGCTGACATCCATCGGCTCACGCCCCTCCTTCTCCGCGTCAGCCCTCTCGCGGTTCTTCTTCTGCGCCGCACGCTTCGCCAGGAACCGCTGATGCTCCTGCTTCTGCAGGAACAGACGCTTCTCCTTGAGGTGCTTCGGGCGCCGGATCTTCGCCTTCTTCTTGTCCTCGGGGAGCATCTCCGGGCGGATGATGTGGTCCTCCGGGTCGGAGGCCACATCCTCGTCACGCACACCGTTGCCCTCAGCCTGCTTCTTCCGGAACTCTGTCTGGCGCACGATCAGCGCCTCCTTCTCCTTCTTGTCCCGCATAGACCGGGTGTTGATGGTCCCCATGTCACGCGGGTTCAGCGAGATCATCGACGCCGGAAGCTTGTCAAGCAGCTGATGCACAGGACGCTCCTTCCGCTGCTGCTTCGTCTCGTAGGGGTTCGCAACGTAGTAGTCGTAGTTAGCCTCACCAGACCCGGGGATGATGAGGGAGGAGAACCCTGAGGAGTGCGCCAGGCCCAGCACATCCTCGTAGGGGCAGAAGCGGGTTCGCGTGATGACGTCTGCGTTGTTGGGCAGGCGGTGCGCCATGTAGGGCGTGGTGGGCTTCCCCTTGAACCAGTCCTTCCACAGCTCCACTTTGTTCCCAGAGTTGATGGCGAGGAGGCCCGTCTGCGAGATGGTGAGCGCGGCAGGCATGGACTTCTGCGGGATGTTGTGGAGGCTCTTCCACATGCGTGTGTCCCACACCTTGACGGCGCTGTCCGCCGCAGTGGTGACCATATACCGCCCGTCCAGAGGGAAGGCAATGTCCTGCAGAGGCGCAGAGTGCGCCAGCACCTTCACAAGAGGGGCGGAGCAGGTGGGGGACCACATGCTGACGGTGCCCAGGGTGTGCCCGAGGGCCATCACGGAGTTGTAGGGGTTGCGGCGTGCGACGTGGCAGGGCCCCGTCTTCGTCTTCTGCACGGCGACATGGTCCCCCACGCTGACGTCGAAGTAGTGCAGCACGCCCTGTGTACCCACCCCCGCGAGCAGCATGTGCTGCGGGAGGAAGTCCAGCACCCGGATGTTCTGCATGTTCTTCAGCAGATGAATCTCCGCCCCCTTGTTGTTGTAAACATAGACGTACTTCCTCTGCGCCGCAGCAACGAGCTGGTCGTCGTGGAAGAAGGTGATGTCATGCACCCTGTCGCGCAGCTGCACCTCGCCGAACAGGCGGAAGTTCTTCCAATGGAAGAAGGACAGGTGCCCCTTCTCCCCCGCCAGGGCGAGCACATTCCCGTTGGGCGAATACGCCTGGAGGTAGGGCCCCAGCTTGTCGAGGGTGATGTCGAAGCGCTTCCGCGTGGTCTGCAGGTCCACCCCCTGGACAATGTCGCGCTGTGTGACGTCACGGCCCTCCTCGCCTTCGTCAAGCTCGATGAAGCCAGGCTCGTCAGCATAGTGCACCATCTCAGCACGCGCAGCCTCACGCAGGGCAGAGTCACGCATACGCTTCGCCTTCTTCAGGTTGTTCTTCAGACGGCCCGGCTGATCCGGCTCCGTCTTGAAGCGCGTCTCCCCAGACTCACGCTTATACTTCGCCATCTTGCCACGCAGCTCCTTCGCGATGTCCTTCTCCGCCTTGCGGACGTCATTCTTCGACTTCACAGCAGACCCCTGCCGCTTCGGCGTTGGCTTCTTCGCCATCTCACCCGTCGGCTCAGCCATCTTCGCTATATCGAGTGCAAAGAGCACCAGAGAGCCGTGGGGGGTGTGGGTGGGGGCTCCCCGGGATCAGCCTCCTGGCCCGTTCCCCTGGTCCCCTAGTGTAGCGCAGCACAGGACCCCTGAGACCCGGCCCTTCTGTAGGGTGTGTGTGTGTGGGGATAGGCAAGGAGGGGAAAGAAATGGAGCAACAGAGGGTTGTCATGCCTATTGGTCATTTGCATCGACAGATCCCAATGTGTGGGTGGCGGAGGGGGGGGCAGTGATCCTCTGGTTTTTTTGCAGGGTATGATTCCAATCCTGCAACGCTGAGTGCCAGTTGGGGTAGAGTGTTCTCCGAGAACATCGCTCCGGGAGGGCAGAGTGGGGGGCAGGGGGAGGGTGGCGCGTGGCGCGAAGCTAAGCTATTTTTTTTGGGCACCGACGACCCACCAGCCCGAAGTGCACGGCAGGCAGGGCAGTGGCGTAAACACATTTTCCTTAACTCGGGGGGGGTGCACGCCTTCTCTCAACTGCCCCCCCACCCACCCCTTTTTGTTTTTTTCCTGCGCACCGCACCGCACCGTTTAGTTTTTATTCGGGTGGTTATCCATTTCAGTCAAGTCACCGACGCCCTGCTGAAATCTTGAACTTCCAACTGAAAGCTTCGGCAGCTTCCCCCCAAGGATGGCACCCCTGGATTATATTCATGGATTAAACTCGTGGATTAAATGGATTAAATGGATTTTATTCGCCTGGATTTTACTATTTAATCCACGCCTTTGGGGGTTTGTGCTGCGGGGTGCCAGCGAGGGCATTTTGGGTGCATTTCCAGCTTGGCTCGCTGAAAAATGACGAAGGTTGCCGTAATACCGAAGCGCAAATGCCCCTTGACGTGCTTCGATTGACGTGTTGGCATTGCATGTGCTCAACATCTTCATCCCCGGCACAGTCAGGTCCGACCACGACGAGTGGAGGAACTGTGGTCCCGTGTGTGGATCCGCCTGAGCAGTGGTGGCTGACATTCAGTCGCCTTGTGCCGGAGTCCTCGCAGGGGTGGGGTGCAGCCCGGGCCGATGTCCAGCAGGAACAGCTGCACAGGAGCGTATCTTCAGCTGTGTGGGCTGCCAGTCTGAGAAGAGGCGCAACAGGCTCCAGCCAGAGAAGGTCCATAAGTTGACCACGATCCACCGACACCGACCTGGTGGTAGCCTGGTAGGGCCTGGAAGCACCTGCAGTGGGATTAAATGCTGGATTAAATCCTGGATTAAATGGATTAAATGGACTAAATGGATTATATTCCAGGGTTGTTGGATTATTCCCATCCTTGCTTCCCCCCCCCCCCACCCCACCCCCCCAACCACACGGCCTGCCTTTAGGCCCACCACTCTACAGCAGCTCCAACAAGATATCCACCACAGGCATAGCCCTGACGGCACAAACCACACACGGCACTGCATATCTGGGGTTGTGGAATCTGGCCGCCTTAGGGCACCATGCCCTTGCTGCCGTCTCCACTGTAACACACCCCAGCCTCTGAGGTATGCCTACCAGACATGCTTTTTTTTTTGGCATCGACGACCTCCAGCCTGACGTACAAGACGACCAGGCCGTGACGTACACTGTGGTATGCCTACCAGACATGTTTTTTTTGGATTTTTATTTTTTGGGGAGGTCGCACGTTGCGGTTAACAACCACCCCTCCGTGGGACACCAGGAGGGGAGGGACGATCGGTGAGGCGCTTGTCCCTTTTGGAGGGGGGGATGGGGGTGGGGGTGGGGTCCACTCCCTGCCTGTCAGGCCACGCATTGTGCATCCCTCTTCCCTCCCCCACCGTCCCCATCCCGTGCTGTCTCTGCCGTGTCCCGTGGCGGGATTTCTATTCTCAATCTCATTTAGGAGCCTGGTGTGTGGGGGGTGAACATTTTAAGGAGGATGTCATTGCGCCGAATGGGGAAGGCAGAGGGAGGAGGTGAGGGGAGAGATGTGTCTGTATGGTGGCACACTCCTGCGCATCCCCTTTCCACACCAGTGTTTAAGATACTGTTATGAAAAACGGGGCTTAGCCCCGGTTTTGGAGATTTTGCCCCGAAAAACCGGGGGTGCCTCTTTTTTTTTTTCACCGGAATTTTTCTGAGATTCTGTCCGGGTACTATTCCAGGGTGTTTTTTGGCCAGAGGAGGCCGGGGCCAAGAGCACAGTGCCCTGCCCCAGGCGTTAGCCCGATGAACCTGTTGAGCACAAGGTGCACGTTGACTACATGCGGCGTGCGACTATGGAGCAGAATCAGCTGTTCACTACCGTGGCCTCCGGCGGCTGGGGGGCTCCGCCCCCCAGACCCCCCCTCTGGCCTGTGCATGTCCAGAACCAAGTCTGCAAGCAGGGCAACCTGCGGTGCTTTCACCACCACCACGCTCTCAAGAACGCCTTCCTCATTGACTGACTCCTTCGCGTTGACGCCAAGAAGGAGCGCGCTCCTCTCGGACCTGGCAGCGGCGGCGAAGTCAGTCACCCGCAGAGGACCCATCCTGCCCATCCCAGTTGAGTGGCGTGGGGTAGGGTGTTGTGGGAAGGGAAGCCCTTCCATTTGGGGAAATGGCTGAAATTTTACCCCCGATTACCCCCGGTTTTCGGCGCGCAGCCCGGAACCCTATCTTTTACCCTGTTCCACACCCCCCCTTTTTTTTTCCACGCCTTTTTTTTGGAGGGAAAACCGCCCTGGTGATTTTTTAAAGGGATGGGGGGATCGGATCGTTGTCAAAAGAAAACAGAGGGGTCTGCGGGACACACCCACACACACAATAAAAATTAATGGTGCCCCTGACGACCCCATATTGCGTAGTTTGTGCGTAGTGAAAAGGGGGGGGGGTCTCATTTTTTGATTTACTCAGCCATTCTCTGTCTCTATGCCGGGACCCCAAACTCAAGGAGTTCTTGCTGTTCCGGGGTCAGTGAGGGTGCAGGCGCTTCAGGTGCTGCAGGTGCTGCAGGTTCTTCAGGTGCTGCAGCGCTGGCAGCCTTCGGTGCGGGTTTCGACGCAGTCTTTGCAGGTCTCTTTGGGGGTGCCCTTTGGCGCGGTGCCTGCTTCAGCTCGTCGGGTGGAAGCATCAACGCATCATTAAGCGGTGCCTGCTTCAGCTCCTCCGGGTGGAAGCGTCAACGCATCATTAAGGAAGAAGGAAGCACAGTTGCTACGCTTTTTTGCAGCTGCAGGAAACGACACCATACCCAACAACAATCCCCAGACCGTCGAGGGAGAGTGGGCGCCTGGATCCCGTGACACAGATCTCTAGTGCCGTTGTGATCCCCTCGGATAACGTCTCCTGGACGTTGTCAGCGGAGGTTGCCTGTGTGGCGGTGACCTCCGTATACCCCGCGGGATCCAGTGCCAGTAGCGCCTTCTTCAGCTTTTCGTCGACCCCTCGGCCGACGCTCTCCTTGATGTCAAGGGCCACCTTCAGGGTGGCACCTCGCAGCGCCCTGAAGGCTGTGATCGTATCATCATTCACAATCTCGAGGGTGTTCTACGCGGCTCCTGGAACTCACTTCCTTCTCAGGTGTTTCTGGGCATGGGGCAACCTTGCCCAGGTGTTTCTGGAGTCCCGCCCCACATGTCGTGCGTTCTTTCGTACGGTGTATAGTGAGTTCTGGCAATAATTTTTTGCTCGGTCAGCGCAGTGCCTCCAGTCCTGTCTCAGTAGCCACACAGAAAGGGGGACCAAAAAAACTGGGGGGGGACCAAAAAGCGAGACCCCCCCCCAGATTGCGTAGTTTGTGCGTAGTGAAAAAGGGGTAAATCAGGGGCACCATAAAAAACCGCCTTTTTTATTGATTTCACGTGTCAGTGTTTGACTTTTTCGCAACTTCATTTCTTCCTTTTCTCCCTCTCCAACCCCACCCGTGACACCACCAGGGTTTAGCTAGCCCTGGTCCGATTATCCCCGGTTCTTCGCTGAAGAGACGCGGCCGGGGGGAGGGGTACGAAGAGTACGCGTCGAAACCGGTGTCACGTCGTGTTGGAGAATCCTTCGGGAGTGCGATACTGAAGGGGAGGTGCTACTGCCCGTGCAGGGCGACACCGCCTTAAAACTTTATAACCACCCACACACACACACATCCCCTCCCCCCCCCACCCCACCCCACCCCCACCTGTCATTCATTATTCCTCCTCAGCTTCGATCTCCTCCGCCACCGGCACGTCACCCTCCGCTTCTTCTGCCGCCTCCTCCTCCACAGGCACCTTCTCGCCACCGTTCGGAACCGCCTCCGACACCTCCGCCTCCTGCGGCTGCTCTGCGTCCTCCTCCATGCCCTCTGCCATCTCGACCTCATCCGCAACCGGCACCTCTTCACCCTCCGCAGCCGCCTCCTCTGCTGCAGGCTCAGGCTCAGGCTCCGGCTCGGGTTCGGGTTCCGGCTCAGGCTCAGGCTCATATGTGATGCACTTCAGGCGGAGGTCCTCAAAGCGGAAGCGCCCTGCCTCGTTGTGCTGAGACTGCAGCAGGCCAGCGCTGTCTTGGTAGGTCATGTCGTCGTCGATAGAGAGGAGACCCACGCGCAGGGGGTGCGATGCGATGCGCTGGTTGTCCATCGGGTCAAAGAAGCGGAAGCAGCTGAGCAGCTCCTCCGGCAGCGGGTCCTGCAGCAGCCTCGGGGGATGCGCTGCCGCCGGGGCGCCGTCCTCCCCGATGCCGAAGGTTTTCGCCGCCTCCTTGTCCTCCAGCAGCCACTGCTTTCGGCGCTCGTCATCTTCTGCCTTCCACTCCTTCCGCCAGGCGTCCAGGATCACGTTGCGGTCAACATACTTCTCCTGCACCTCATCCTCCGTCAGGCCCTCGTCGTCACCCTCCCACTCAGCACGCTGTGCGGCCTCCTTCTCCTGGCGCCTCTTCCGGACATCCGTCATGAGGCTGTTTCTTTCAAGGCGGCGGCGAACCAGCTCCTCATCACGGAGCTTGTTGAATTTGTCGATAATGTCTGTGCTCTTCCTGTTGTCCTCCAGGAAGGCGTAGATGCGGTGAAGCGACACGAGGGCAACGTACTCATCGATGCTCTCCGAAAGGATGCGGGCGAACAGAGTCCTGTTGGTGACATCGGCCCCACGGGTGATGGAAGAGAGCTGCTCGGTGTTGTAGAAGGATGCCTTGGAGGGGCTCACGGTGAGCATCGCAAGGTTGGGTGCCTCCCAGTAGGCAGGGCTGAAGAAGTATGCAGACCGCTTGCCGGACAGCGTGGCCTCGGAGAACTTGAACCAGGTGCGCACGGAGGAGAGGTCGATCCCCGACTTGCTCTTGACGAGCCGCACCAGCTCTGACACGAGGTCCGAGTCGCTGAGAGGGATGTGCCGCTTGTCTGCCTTCCGTTCCAGGTTGATCTCCCCCCCGATCATCTCCTTCCGCGGCCCCAGCAGGGCTTCGTATGCGATGCCGCGGCGGCGCTGCAGGCGGGGGCGGAGGTTGCTGTTCTGGTCGCGCTGCTTCTGGAAGAGGGCCAGGTAGACCTCGTCGTTCACCCCGGGGTCGGCGTCCATTGCGGCATCGTCTGTTGCCTCCGCCTCCTCGGTGTCAGGGACGGTGATCTTGAGTGCCTCACCCGCCGTCAGCACCAGGCTGGTCATGGGCAGGTCCAGCCAATGCGCCACCAGGGTTGTCATGTTTGTCGGAAGCGATTCTGAGGGCCAACGGCCCACCAGCTCTGCAATGTGGCGCACCTTGGCATTCATGGAGTAGTGCACGACCTCCATGTCGCGGCTCTGCAGTGCCTGCAGGTGTTTGTCCTGCTGCTTCTTCGCTGAGTGTTGCTCGTTGCGTGCAGGCCGGTGCGTATCCCTTTCCCTTTCGTGTGTGTACCGGCGTGTGTCCCGTGGACCCACCCTGTCACGCGAGTCACGCGGGCGCTCGTAGCCGCGGTTGTCGTGGTAGGACCGTGAGTCATAACCCCGATCACGCCCCCGTTTCCCACCCCGGTCGTAGTCGCGGTCCCGATCACGGTCCCAGTCCCGATCATCATCACGCCCGCGCTTCCCTCCACGCGGGGGGTCGCGACGCCCCTTCCCCCCCTTCGGCATTGTTCAGTCGTCCCTTCTGCCTAGGTGGGGTGGATGGAGATGGTGGCAAAGCGGCAGTATGCCACAGCATGTCAGAACACCCTGGCGTTAAGCACCCACACTGGCAACGCAAAATCGACCCCGACACTCAAATTGCAGGGCGTGTTTGAAGGGGCGGGTGGGGCGAATGTCACAAGACTCTCCGAGGCGTGCCGCCCTCAGGGACAGCACAGCACCACGACCGACTTATGGACTTAGCCTCGCATGAGGGGCGAGGGGGCTAGGGTCTGGGTGGCGTGCTGTGAAACTGCCCAAGTTTGTTGAGAACAGGCAAGCGGGGACGCATGGAAAATAGCCTTTTCATTTCTGACACCGCAAAACACGGCAAAACCATTTATGTGTTGTTAGTAGTGTAGGAAGCAAACCCGAGTGCGGCCCTTGAGACCATCGCACTGTACACACACCAGCCACCAACTGGCCTTCAGTTTTTCGGGAGACCCCTCGCAAACCTCAGAGATGGAATAGGACACTCGCATCCGAAACACACAATGCAAGCCACTACCCAGCGGCAGCAGCATTTGGCACAACCCCCCCCCCCCTTCATCGAAACGGGAGCTACGCTTGGCTTCGGCCCTCCTAAGCTCACCAATCCTGTCGCAACCAGCTCTGCCCACCCCCCCGACCCAGCTGGCAACTGAGACACCAAAGCCGTCGCCCGAGCAGACGCGAAGGGGGATGGGCTGGGGGTGAGGGGACGAGGGGCCATAAATCGTGCAGAGGGCTGAACAGGCACAGCCACACAGGGGCGGGGGGAAGGGGGCGCCACAGCCCCTCCCCCTCTCCCCCCTTCAGCCTCGCTACCAGCTTGTCTGTCCCTGCCGCATCGGACAGTCGCAGCGACCACCCCTGTGTCTTATACTGCAGTCCTTTGGGGCACCCTCCTTGCCCCAGGGAATTGGATATCGGAATCGGGTGTCGGCGGTTCGACGGCAGGTTGTGTTCACAGCGTTTCAGCTGGCAACATCGAGCTGCTGTGGTGTGCATGCCCACCGTGCTGCTCACCCACACAGCGGCGGGTTGGAGCAGCCTGTTGTTGTGCGGAAAGAGTCCTGGCCCCTGCGCGGTGCGCCCCAGAAACCCCCAAGAGGGGCAGGGGGACCTGCCACAGCTGAGGCTGAGGGCACGGCAGGCGTGCCTCCTTGCCGCCACCACACGCAGTCACCCCGTCCGTGGCCTTCCTCCCCCGCACGTCATCCCTTCCCCTCCACTTCGGCGGTTTTGGGAAGAGTCGGGCAGGCTGTGCAGCACGGGAAACCTGCATCCAGGGGTACCCCAGCCACTGCGCACACGCATGGGGTATGCCTTTAGTGCAGCTCCTTTGTGAGTGTGAACCACACCATCAGCCCGATGAAGGTTGCGAAGATGAAAAGGGCGGTCGGATCCGCACAGCGTGGCTCGATGGGCTCACCCAGCTCCACAAGCATGGTGAACATGTCGTCCTCCAGGGCGAGGGGGAACGACTCGTGAAACCTGCACACAGCTCGCTTCCCGGTAATTTCGGTGAATATCTTCTGCGAGCTCAGCTTCGGCTTGATCCTGCGGATGAAGTCCGGCATCTGCACCTGGATATCCCAAAGGTCCGGCGTGTGGCTGAAAATGGTGAGCGGCATGTTGAAGGTTATCACGTCGTTATCTTCATACTGCTGCTTCTCGCTGTGGCACTTCACGACATAGGTCACCTTCACGAGAATATCCCGTGTCCCATCGAGCGTCTGCAACTCGGGGCTGGTCCCAAAGAAGTAGTAGAAAAGCGCCTTGTCTTTTGAGCGCTTCGCATCCTTCTTCGGGTCAGGTGCAGTGGCGAAGAAGCTCCCCAAGAGCGACTGGGTCTCCGACTCGTCATCAGCAGGCTCGTCGGCAGGCTCCCACGGCTTGGTGATGCCATCGGGGGTCTGCTCGTACAGCTTGCCTGTCATGTGCACAAAGGGCGTGTCGGCACCTCCCTGTTTGAACTGCACCTGAAGTGTGTCAATCCCCGGAACCTCGCACATCGGGAAGTAGTACTCCACGCTGTTTGCCCCGTCCAGTTGGTAGCGGTAGGAGAGCTCTACCACAGCCTGTGTGCCCCTCAAGCGCACCTTCGCAGTCGTGTAGGTGCATGGGAGCTGGTCGCCCGCCATGCTGTAGACGCCCCAGTGCATCCGGCTCCGCTTGGTGACGAAGCGCTTCACCCGGTGCTCCTTCTGCTTCCTCTCCCGTGCCTCGAACACCTTGCGGTACCGTGCGCCCAACATGGTGGCGGGAGGAGAAGCTGTGCCAGCAGGGCTGGGGTGGGGTGGGGTGGGGTGGGGTGGGATGGCCGGGCAGGCGCGGCCCTGCCAAGAGGATGCGGGGTGGTGAGAGTGAGATGCAGTGATATGAAATGACTTAGCGCACCAGTTCTCGTGAAGCGGTATCTCGTGGGCTTCTGTACGATGCAGGTCCGCTAATCAACATAGCCAACGATAGGCAATGGCATGAAATGCCATCTAGGCGCTGTCTGTGGCTTGACTTTGAAGGTGCCACCTTGATATTCTGTTAGACTTAACCCCCATGTATGCCACACACCTAATGCCAGGTTCGGAGGGAGAGACAGGGCGAGGAGGGGGGTGGGGGGGCGGTTTCCTGCGCTTCCATCCGTAGGATCCAACTCGATCTGCTCTGGAAAAAATCCATCTCTGCAGTACCCCCACGCCCATGCACGGGAGGAAGGCCAGAAGAGAGCGTTCCAACCGCCAGCCCTTCCCTGCGCGGGAGGCGGAACGACGGGGGTATATTTTGATGAGAAACACCACGCCCGGTGTGGGGTGGCATGAACGGCACAGGCCATTGAAACTAAAGAACGGGGAGGGGGAGTGATGGCTTGTGGCAAAGAAACCAACTGGCCTGCTGAAAGCCATATTTTCCTCGCTGGGGACGACGTTGGAAGAGAGAGAGGGGGGAGGTTTGGAGAAGCTACTGGCGGGAGCGAAGCCCATGATGAAGATGGTATTGGCAGCTTCATCAAAGGGCCCTCCCGCAGATTAAGACATTCCAACATGCTGTCGGGAGGGTGTGAAGGATTCTGTTGAGAATTATTCCCGGCAACCCGGGGCTATCCCATGCTTCTTCTCCCTTGCGTTTCGCCGTCATCGCTGTCACCACTGCACCCGACTCCACGGGTCTTGCTGAGATACCACCATTGGCCCAAATCACAGGCCCAGTTTCGTTCTGTATGGCTCGCCCGGCTTATGGAGCCAACAACCGAACAACCCACGTTCGCAGCACCTTCCTCGTATCAGAGAGAGAGGAACGGGTGCGTCACAAGGGGGGGCGCGGCGGCAGCGGCTGGATTTGATCACAAATGCAACTCGCTGCTGCCGCGCTCATGTACTGCGGAGAGCTCCGTCACCTCGCGATAGGTTTTCTGGCCCAATCTACAGCTTCGACAGCTTGGCGCACTGTGAGGAGGGGGGTGGGGTTGGTAGGCAGTGGGTGTACACTTACTTCATCTGTGGCACACACACGTCGTGTGTAGTATGCATCACTGTGTGTGGAGAATCTGCACCTTTGGGGCCTCCTTTGTGTGTGAAGCCTTGCTGCCTGCAGCTGGTATGAAACAGAAGGTCGTAGCAGGAGGCTCACTTCCCCGTAATATTGAATACACCCGATTGGCAAAGTGCCAGTTGCACCGTTTGGACGAACCGGAGTGTCACACACGTCAAGACTGGCAATGTGCAAACCGAGGGGTTGACAAGGCAGATCATCTGCTGGTGGTCTGCATGGCTTCATACCGTGGCGGCGCACTCCACAGAGTCAAGGTCCTCCAGCTGGTCGAAGATCGACTTCTTCGAGTCGCCCTCACCGGTGGGCACCTGTGATGGGGTGTGTCGTGTGGGATTGCAACGGAAGGAGCTCCGGGCATGCATCGCACTTTGCGATTCTTGACACGCTGACACTTCTGGAGTACAAACTCACACACTCTCGCTGAATGAATATGATGCGTCAAAAACGGCGAAGCACTTTCTTCGTTCCTATTTCCCCGTGAAAATTCTGCGCCTGAGTGAACCGCAGAACCAAATGGAGTCGGCCATGGGACAACAGCAGGGAGACACCGGACTGCCCACTGCATTGAACGACATCACGCTGCATACCTGGGGGTCCACCGACCAGTCCTTGATGGTCTTCTCAGCGAGGTCGGCGGCCAGCAGCTGCTTGCCGAAGGGGTCCTCCGACACGGGGGTCTTCAGCCAGTTCATGCGCTCGGCCAGGCCCTCGAAGGGGGACGCGCTCGCGTGCACAGCGTTGTCGCCAACGTTGGGCAGGGCCGACAGGCCCAGGGCCTCCCAGTCGTTGAACACGGCGCGGCGCAGGGAGCCCTCGGGGGCGTCAGCGGGGTCCGTGGGCCCCAGCACCTTGCCACGGAAGTCAGACCAGGCCAGCGTGTCCGGGGCGAAGTCCACCGTGTAGTAGTGGATCGAGGTCCCGGGGGTGGTGAACTTGGAGCGCATCTCCATGAAGAAGCCGTTGAAGGCGTAGATGGGGGACTTGCCCTCCACCTCCAGGTGGCCGCAGTAGAAGCCACCGCCGAACTTCACCAGCTTGCCGTCCTTCTTGGCCTGCGCCCAGATCTTGTCAAGGCCGACAGCGTCAACCTCCAGCTGCTTGCAGGCGTCCATCGCGTTGTAGACGACACCCTTCTCGAGGGCATCGGCCCACTCCAGGCCGAACTTCTCCTTGAACTTGTCAGCCGGCACGTTCAGCTCGTTGGGCTTCAGGATCGTCGCCTTGCTGGCGATGGCGTAGTAGTGCTGGTCAATGTACTGGTTCTTGTCAATCTCCTCACCCGTGATCTCGCCCTGGCTGGTCACGTTGATCCCCTTGGCGGCGAAGGACTGCTCCACCAGCTCGCGAACCTTGGGGGTGTTCGCGTGGGGCTTGATGAACACGAACGCGTGGTTGCGGGCGTCAGACATTTTGAAGGAGTGGGCTGTGCAAGATATCCTGTGTGGCAATGGCGGCAATGTATGAGTGATGCAAGAGAACCCACACGCAACCGAAATCAAACTGACTTGCGCCACAAATAATCAGAAACACACAGGGGGTTCCGGGCACCTGGCTTCGAGGCACATTATACGCACCAAACTAAAACTAACCTCTCCTCCTCTTGCACCGCTCGGTTTCACATCCGAGAGCGCAGTTGTGAGAGGTTCCCGATCTTCGGGACACAACCCTTGATGTTGCGTTGTGCTGTGCTGTCCGACGCTGTCCGACAGCGGGCAGCAGAATGCTGGGTGAAAAACGAAGAAATCCAGAATCATCGAATTGGCCCGATCACAGATATGAGGGCTAGCACTGTGAAACGGGCCGACAAGGAATAAGGGAACAAGAAGAGAAGGGGTAGGATGCTACCCCAACCCTCCTCCCTTTGCAGAGGGAAAGAATCCCAGTGTCCACAACAGGTCCCTGAGAACGTTGGAATGAGCATAAACCTTAAGCCACCAGGGGCCTTCCCAGTTGGTACGATTCAGCAGCCTTTGGCGTTTCTCCATCGGGACAGGAGAACACGCACTAAAAACGCGATATTCTGCACCACTTTGTGAAGACCCCCAAATGGGGGTAATCCAACCCCTACCCAACAGCACACCGGGGGAAGAGAGGTCAAAAGCTCCGAACTGACTGCAAGATCCCTCGAAAGGGTCACCATCACCCAGGGGCACTGCAGAGTGAACTGAATGGGACTGACAGCATGGCGATATTGCCGAATAGCGATACAGAACACATCCGGACATCATCTGACCCCCTAACATGACAACAGGTGAGGTCTCACTCTGGGGGGGGGGGGGGGTGCACTCCGGGGGCGGTTCTAGTCCATTTCACATGGCACATTCTTTGAGCGACTATTTTGTGGCCTCCGCACACACACTGGAGGGGACGCACAATGTGCATCACACCCTCACATCAGACGGGGGACAGCAATTTTCAATTCGGGGCTGGCCCTTCCCATTCTGCCACCACCACCACCCCCTTCTGCCCCTGTTAAACTACGCCAAGTGTGAGGCGGGCCTCCACTCAGCGGCAATATTCGCGCAATAAACCCCCCGGCTGTCCTCCAACCAGACCATGGTAGAGCAACACCTCAACAAGCGCCTCTCTGCACTGCTCCGCCAACAGGATCGTTTGGCTGCCCCGAGGGATAACTCCACCGCCTCACAAAAGGCCCTTCTGACGGAGATAGTTGCGAGACCGGAGGTCCGCCTGTCGTATGGGCTCTGGGATGCGCGTCTTGCAGAGCGTCTGCACCAGGCGGACAGAGGTGGTGCCGGACACCATATGCCCTGCCGACACAAACACGGGGTTGGCCGAGCCTTCCGTCCCACGGAGTGCATATCCCAGGGTCGTGCCTGAGTTACCCACGATGGGGAAAGTGCCCCCTGCAGTGCGAAGGCTGGGCACCCTGCTCAGCGTGTGCCGCATCGCATCCGGGTTGATGCCGTCTGCCCGGAGGAACTTCTTGGCAACGCCGACGGTGGGAATGCCCGACACCACACCCAGGTGGCAGGCAGCGCCGAACATGCGAGGGTGGAGCAGGCCGTTACCGTCCACCAGCACTACCTGAGGGACCAGGTCGGGGTGTTCTGCGCGGAGGGCATCCAGCGCTGCAGCATGGGCTGCATTGAATCGGATTCCAAATAAAAATCTTCGATTCCGGGAATCGTGGAATCCGGATTCCGAATCAGAATCCGGATTCCACGATTCCAGAAAAAGAGTGGAATCGGATTCCGGAATCGAAAACGCCGATTCCAAAATTGTGGAATCCGATTCCGGAATCGAAATCACCGATTCCGGAATCGTGGAATCGGTGGAATCCGATTCCAGAATCCAGAATCGGATTCCACCGATTCCGGAATCGAGAATCGGATTCCGGAATCTGACCCAAAAATGTCGAAAAATGGACAAGTCGTAGGGGGACCCCAACACCCCATATACCCCCTTCTGGGACCAAAAAGTGCACGAAAGGGGTTAAAACGGCTTAATTCGTTGATTTGTTGCATTTCCCTGCTAAAAAACGGTTTTTGTGTGGGCGAGTAGTTGTAGAAAATCGCGAAAAATGTCAAAAAATCGAAATTTTCACAGAGGCCCAAAAACGTGTTTCTGGGTGAAAAATGGGCCCAAAAACCGATTTCTGGCCATTTCTGGGTGGTTTTTGGGGGTTTCCGTCCATTTTTCAGCCATTTTTCTGGTCAGAACCCACCCAGAAGCCCTTAGAAAATGGCTGGTGGCAGTTTTGGGTCGAATTGAACAGAAGGACGAATTGCTCACCAACTCTTTCGATACATGAAGATTTGGGCATTTTCCGTTACTCTCAACACATTCGCACACCATGCGAAAATTTCGAATTTTTGGCCGAAAAATGCGGTTTTTGGTTGGGCCAGGGGGCTGGCTCTCCGTCCCTGAAGTGTCCCTGAATACTTCCGGCCAACACAACGGCAACACAACATACGAAACCACGCCTGAAAATTTCCGGCGCCTGCGGCGGGCTGTTGACCCCCACCCCCCCACCCCTGCCGAGGATTTCTTCTGAGAATGGCGCTCCAAAAGTGCCGAAAATTGGCAAGACTTGGTCGAAAAAGTTGATTTTCGGTACACCTTCTTTTGTCGACCCAAAAATTTCCGGCGCCTGCGGCGGGCTCTCTGCCCCCCCCCCCCCCCGCACGCGCACGGAAAGTGCGCGGCCCAGGACGTGTTCTCCCGAAAAAAGTCGATTTTCGGTACACCTTCTTTTTAAGACCCCAAAAATTTCCGGCGCCTGCGGCGGGCTTCCCCCCCCCCCCTCCCCCGCACGCGCACGTAAAGTGCGCGGCCGAGGATGTTCTCCCGAAAAAAGTGGATTTTCGGTACACCTTAACAAAAAAGGCCCAAAAAAAATTTCGCCTCCGGCGGGGTTAGGGGGCAGAGCCCCCCAAACCCCCGGCGCCGGGGCGGCGCCTACTCGGCTTCGCCTCTCTTCGCGAAGTCTCGGTAATCCGACGACTTTGCGAAATCGAGGCTCATCCGAGGTGAAAAATCACGAAAAATCGCATTGTCTTTTTCCCGTACAAAACCATGAAAAACCAAGTGTCACCCAATGGGAAATCTATTTTTTGACTTTTTTTGTGGAATCGGATTCCACTCGGTTTTTCGATTCCGGAATCGGATTCTCGATTCCAGGAATCCGATTCCCTGCAGCCCATGGCTGCAGCCATATGTGGTGCTTCGCGGAAGGCCAGGAAGCCTGAGATGTAGGGCATCGTGAGGTGCACCATGTGGGATGTCTCGTGCAGCACCCGCAGGGAGGGGTACTCCAGCACGACGAGGGAGACGCAGGCGTCGCCCTCAGGGCTGCTGCCCTGTGCGAAGGAGATGTCGACGCCTGCGATGCGGGTCAGCCCCTCGAAGGCGGGGCTCTTCTGCCAGTCGTGCACGTCGTCCAGCACGCACTGCTCCTTCAGGGTGGCCTGCTCCTGCACCCACCGCTCCCTGTGGGCAGCGAGGAGCTCAGCCTTCTCTGGGTCCGGGGTGTGGCGGCTGTGCCCCTTGCCCCCCTTGCCGCCGCCTCCCTTTCCGCTACCACCACCGCGGCCACGGCCCCGCCCACCGGAACGGCTCTCATATGGCTGTGGCATCGCAAGAGAGTGGCGCGTGTGTGTGTGTGGTAACCTGGGGTGAGCGGAGGTGGTGCGGCCCTGATGTGGGGGGAGGGGAAAATGTGGGTAGGCTGTTGCATAAATGTGGCAATTCGCAGGGAGGGGAGCGGGGTGGGGGTGGGGGTGGGGGTGGGGGGGGGGGGGGGTTGGTTTCTGCTCTGAGCTGTGCCAGCAGTGTAGTCCGGAACACACCCTGGCATCGTCATCGCGGTCGTCGCGCCACAGCATCGGGTGGGGGATGCGCGGCAGAGGGAGACTCAGAACAAGGGAGAAGGGAGAAGGGCCCTCGAGAAAGACACACAGGCTGTGCACGCCTGGGAGGCAGGGCCGCCGGCTGTCGGGATGTGGCGTGCAGGGCGGGGGGCACGTTGAAAGTCATGGGGCTAGAGAGCCACCCGCGCCACAACCCGACAGCCCGGACCCCACCACGCACCGCACGGGCTAGCAATCGGACGGCAATACGTGAGACCCACAGCCGAAGTCCACACCGCCCGGCGCTGCTGGCACCCACCCCCCCCCACCCCCCTCCCACCTATATCACTCTCTTGCTCCTGGCCTTGCCACCCACTCACCTACACAACAGGGAAGCCGGGCAGTCCAAAGCGCAGCACGCACAGAGACAGTGGGGTATGCATGGCAACCAAAGCAAAGGCCGTCGGCAATGCCGGCAAGCCATGCCTGACATGCGCTGGTGGGTGTGGTGGGCACATCCTCAGCTCCCGGATCAGAGCCTGCTGAGGGGTGAGGCGTGTGGCTCCTGGAGGAGCGGCAGGGACAGGCTGAGCCCGTCGTACCCCATCTCGACATCGAGGCCCTCAGCAGCCGAGAGCTTCTGCAGCTCTGCGTTGAGGGTGTGGTAGTCAAGCTCGTGCGACATGCCTGTCAGGTAAGCCTTCTTGGGCCGCATGTCGCGGATGCACTCCAACGCATCAGGGAGGGAGAAGTGCGTGTTGTGCTTCCGCTTGAGGAAGAGCGCGTCGAGGACCAGGACGTCGATGGGGCGTCCGGTCTTCAGCAGGCTGTGGGTACGCTCCGGAAATGCCGACACATCGCTGATGTAGACAAAGCGGCACTCGGGTGACTCCACCTCGTAGCCCATGCACTCGCAGTCGAAGCCGTGTTCCACAGGGAGGATGCGGATGGGCAGGCCAGCGATGTTGTAGGTTTTGTAGCCCTCGACGACGTTCCAGTCGAGGGAGGACACGAAGCGGGCCAGCTCCGGCTTGGCATCTGCGGCGGGTTTCTTCGGCATGAGGTAGGGGAACACGCCCCCAAGGTGCTGCAGTGTGGGGGCGTCGCAGTAGACAGGGATGGAGGCGACCTGTGTGGGGGTGTTGGTGGCATGGTCGGAGAGCCGCAGGATGCGGGAGAAGTCGCGGATGTCGTCGAGGCCCAGCACCGCGTCAGCGTGATAGTGTGTCAGCAGGATGTTGTCGATGTATTTGACGCCAAGGTCTTGGAAGAAGCGCACTGCGCTTTCGCGGAATGTCTTGCCGCAGTCGATGAGGATGTTCTTGTGTGTGGTGGCCTCGTTGACCATGCGCCCATCAGCGCTGAAGGTCTGCTCCTGCTCGCAGGGAACGCGCAGCAGAAGGGAGGGGTTGTTGCGGCGGTTCTTGTCGGTGTCAACGGCGCCAGTGCAGACCTTGCAGGGCTTGTGAGAGAGCAGGCACTTCATCGCTGGCACGCTCACACTCGGCCCCGTGCCGAGGAACACAATCTCCACATTTTTGCACTTACGCTGAGGCTCGTCAGCGTGCACTAACGCACGCCCAATCCCACCAGCAGTCAGCCCCAAGGCAACACCAGCAGCAAAACGTGACATCGCCACAGGGCCTGCCAGGGGTGGAAGGTGGGTCTTCGGTGTGAAGCAGGTGTTGTGGTGACTTGTGACTTAGGAATTACAACAATAATGATCACTCGGAGTAGGCAGCCGGTAGGCATGCGACTGCAAACGATGCTGGAATCCCTCACGGATATAGTGTGCGACACGGGTCAGCCCTCGACCTATTCTTTAGAATGCTCATATTCAGCCCTTTTGGGTAGAATGCATGGAAGTTCCGTGTGGAAATGTCATCATGTGTCGGAACACCCTCGACAGTGGGAGGGGGTGTGGTGTGGTGTGGTATCATGTGTGTGCACCTGCAGCACGTCTCTCTCGCATCTCACAGGAACTCGGCGTGAGCAGTGCATGGAGGGCACAGCTCACTTCCTAGGAGTTTGTTCGGTGTGCATTGCGCAGTGCGGTGCAGTGTGGTGTGATGTGCAGGGTGAGAAGACGGGACGTCAGAAAATTTGAAAATAGGCAACCTTTTTCTATCAAGAAGGTCAGAAGCAAGACTGGCGTTGAAGGTTTGCGTGTTGTGTCATCATTCGTGCACCGCATTGCGCGGTGTGGTTTGCTGGGCTGTCTCCTGTGCCAGTCAACACATGGCTCTCGACGCATTGACTCGGGACAGGCGTGTCTGCGTGCACATCAAGACGGACAGATGAGGTGAGAATGGAATTGAAGAGTAACGACACGGGTCAGCCCTCGACCTATTCTTTAGAATGCTCATATTCAGCCCTTTTGGGTAGAATGCATGGAAGTTCCGTGTGGAAATGTCATCATGTGTCGGAACACCCTCGACAGTGGGAGGGGGTGTGGTGTGGTGTGGTATCATGTGTGTGCACCTGCAGCACGTCCCTCTCGCATCTCACAGGAACTCGGCGTGAGCAGTGCATGGAGGGCACAGCTCACTTCCTAGGAGTTTGTTCGGTTTGCATTGTGTAGTGCAGTGCAGTGTGATGGTGGGACCAGGAGTCTGTCTGGGTGACGCATCTCCACCGCATTGACTAGGGATAGGCGGAGCAGCGGCCGTCCTTCCCTTGCCTTAGGTGCGGTGTTAGAACTCCCTCGATATGTTCTACATTCGGTCCTTCCTCCTTCATCCCTTACACCACCACAACGAGGCTCAGACGTGAGAGCTGTGTCTGCATGCCCTGAAGGGCGTCAAGGTGGGCTGCAAGTCTGCAAACAGGCAGCACCAGCTCTCTGTCGTGTCGATCATACGCACTCGTGTGGTGTGGTGTAGCGGTGCAAGGGTGCGCACACTTGCAGCGCAACGACACGGGTCAGCCCTCGACCTATTCTTTAGAATGCTCATATTCAGCCCTTTTGGGTAGAATGCATGGAAGTTCCGTGTGGAAATGTCATCATGTGTCGGAACACCCTCGACAGTGGGAGGGGGTGTGGTATCATGTGTGTGCACCTGCAGCATATCCCTCTCGCATCATGTGTGTGCACCTGCAGCACGTCTCTCTCGCATCTCACAGGAACTCGGCGTGAGCAGTGCATGGAGGGCACAGCTCACTTCCTAGGAGTTTGTTCGGTACGTGAACACATGTTGCATCCAGACTCACCCGAGCCCAAGGTTACGACACAATCCAACACGACTGGGTGGGGGTGAGGGCCTCCTTCTGAATCACTTCCACTGCACTGGGCCACCTAGCCAGCCTGCCCTGCAGAGCTGGGAAGCCCACAGGACACAACCGGCATCAGGGCCTGCGATACTTCCGGGGAACCGACGTCGCCACAGGCGGGGGCGCGTGAAGCCTCTGCGGCTCGGTCTGTTTGACAAAACGCCGAACAGCAGGGAAATCAGGGGGCTTGGGCACGTGGCCGGCAGTCACAACCCCACCCATCACACTCGACACCACGGTGCCGGGATGCACAAAACCATAGGTCGTCGACCCCTCCTCCAGCAGACGCTCCACCCTCAGCGACATCGGCACAAAACACGGCGGCACACCCTCCGCCGTCACCGCATCCCCCCTCGGCGACACCACCGCCGGCGACTGCATCCTCAGCGTGAAGTCCTGATAGCACCGCTCCTCCTCCGTCAACACCTCCACACCCCTCTGCCGCCTCAGCGGCCGCAGGTTATGCGTCGCCCTGAGATACCCCGGCGTGGACACCGCCGTGCTACTCCGCGACGCCGCCACCACACGCTGCCCCTCCTCCACCACCACCCCCTCCGGGGGCACCGGTGTCCTGGCCGACACCGAGGTCCCCCCCGACACCGAGGATCCTGCAGGCGGCAGGGAAGGGTCCTCCTCATCACCCCCAGCCCCCCCAGCGCTGGACCTGCTTGTTGCCGACCTGTGCAGCCGGGTCAGATGCCTTGCCCGGCGCCCGATGCTGAAGGAGGATCCCTGCCCCACCGAGGAGTCTCTGCGGCTCTCCGTCAGCGAGTCGCCACCCCCTTCGCTGCCGCAGGGCTGGCAGACCGTGGCGAACCCGCGCACCGACTGCCACTGCCGTTTCAGCGAAGGGCAGAATATGCCGCGGTAGGGCCCAACCGCTGGGCAGCGATCGCTCTCCTCGTCTGACGAGAGATAGGCAGTGTCGTCACCCCCGACACCCCAGCCCGGCGACGCAGGCACACCCACCGGGCGGGGCTGCGGGCCAACCGCAGGGGGTAGCGCTGGTGGGAGTGTTCCAGGGTGTCTGGGCTTCCCGGCGCGGCGCAGGGTGTCACCTTGGTGGATCCGCTTTACCAGCTCTGCGGGGGACAGCTGCACGCTGCGGGTGTAGAGGAGTGGGATGGACTCAGGCAGGGTGACACGTGTGTCGATCTTCCCGCTTGCCGCGAGGTGGCGCAGCAGGTGGTAGTGCTGCCGCACCCCGCCGCCCCTCCCCTGCGCCGCAGCCTCGCCGAGGGACTGCGCGTCGTGCAGCGCCATCGCACCGCCCTCCCTCCCCTCGCATCTCTTCCGGAAGAGCTGGCGCCTCTCGCGACGCACTTTGATAGCCTGCAGGGCGCGCCGCCAGCGGTTTCTTGCTTCGGCCCTCTCCTCTGATTCCGTCATCCCCGCAAGCTGCGGCAGCACAGCTTCGAAGTGATCCTTCCGGAAGGTCGCGTTGACAAGGTTGAGGACAAGGCGTGGCGAGGGGTACCTCCCTGCCAGCCCCTCCAGGAGAAGGCAGTGTTCCTCAGGCATGAGTCGCCAGGCTCTGTTGGCATAGCGCTGGATGCGGTGGCGGAGGGCGATGTGTGGGAGCGCCTGTCGGGAGGCAAGCACCTGGGGCATGAGCCAGGGCCTGTCCGACACGCCGGGTACCCCGTGGATCATGAGGGGCGATGCCATCAGCCCGCCCGACGAAGGGTCGACGAAGTGGCGGGGTGCGCGGAGCCGTTGTGACAGCAGCAGGTTTTGAAGAAGCCCGTAATCCATCACGCGCTCCTCCTCACACTCATCGCGAAGGGTGACACCCTCCATTGCAGCGGGGGGGGGGGGCGGTGAGAGATAGTTGACTGTCCTTCTCGTCCAAGAGAGGAGGGGGTGGTGGGAGACAGAAGAAGAAGAAGAAGGAAGAGGGAAAAGAGAAAATCGGATATGGAACTTCACTGCCTTCATTCGATGGAAGCAGATTGCGCGGGGGGAGGGGTGGGTGGTGGGGGATGATGGCAGAAGAGCGGACTGGGCACAATGAAGTGCTATGATAATGCTCCTGTCAGAGATCCCATCCGGCACGCGGGCGAGGCTTGGAGGCGCCTTGGGAAGGGCATGACAAACGGGGGCCTGTGGTGTAGCGGTGTGGAGGTGGTGTGGCGTGGTGCCGGTTGGTAGCGAAGATGGGCACAGCTGGGAACTCGATGGGGTAGGGACCTACCTCTCCCTTCCTCCCCACCCCCACCCACAGTTCGATGCGACGGGGCTGGGGGGGGGGGGGGGCTGAGAAAAGGCAAACAGCGGGGGGGGGGGGGGTTTTGATCGTCGAAACAGTGGGGGAATGCGGGTGGGGGGATAGGGCGTACGTTTCGACTGTTCAGTGCTGACACCATACACCTACACCCACAGGGCACCTGGCGGTAAGCCTGGCTGGGAAAGGGAGGGAACAACACACACACCCGCACACCCTCAAGCAACAGCGCCTGCAGGGCAGCTGGGGGACGGTGTCTCCAGGGCGCGGCATGTGGCACTCCGGAGAACTCGAGTTGGTCCCTCTGTTGCCACATGTGACATGCTACCATGATATGATCTGGTACCCACAACAACAGAGGCCCAGAGCAGGGCAGCCTGCAGCAGCAACAGAACAGCGCAAAGCGGGAAGCAGCGATGCAAGGTGGGCATGCGGTGTGTGGCGGCAGCACAGTGCAATACTCTGAGGAAAAGGCGAACCGGCACGGACCTCTGCCGTCTCGATGCGCGGGGATGGTACGGGGGTGGTGAAAAGATAACAACGCAAACAACAAAGGAAGGGGAGGGGCTCTCTTCGTTCACTGCGACGCGGTGTCAACTGTGGCAGTGTGGCGCCTCAACGGGTAGGGCGCTCATTTTTCTGCACCTGTGAACGAAGGGCCCCCAGCATTAAAAGGCCTGGGGGTGGGGTTGATGGTTTGTGCGTGGACCAGGATAACGGGAGCTCCGTTATCGGCCAAGTGCTGCAGTACATCTCTTGTGATTGCGGGCTCATTGTTCGGAACTTCTGAGCGACGGCCTCCTGTTCAGGTCCCAAATAAAAAACGCTTCACTGGCCGACACAAAGCGGGGAAGAGGCCCAGTGAGTAACTTGCAAAAAAAAAATCTGTGCAATGTCTAATTGTCGATCGGGCGATTCAAGCGTCCTTGAAGGACACTGGCTTCCGGGGGTGGGAAGCGGGAGGAGAAAAAGTGCAACTTGAAAAATAACAAATGAAAAATAAAAGTGAAAACGAAAAAAAGATGGGGGAGGGGGGAGGAGGGGGGAGACAACGTGCACGCCCTAAAACTATGACCTGGGGCGCACATACAGACCTCCCACTCCTGCAGGTCAGTGGGCAGGGGCGAGGACAGGGAGACCACCATGTCTTGAAAAACATCAGCATGGGCATCGATCCGCACACACAACACTGCAGAGTCGATTGATCTTTTGCTGCCGATGACGACATGTATCTTATGGGAGATCTCCCCTCCTGTCTCAGTCACCAGAAACATTGCTGTACAAGTGCCCGAGGTCACCCATCTGCATGATGGGCGCAGCCAATACCTTCACGGCACGGAGACTGCGTGCGACTAGAATTGGCGAGAAAGCCCCTCGATGAGCCTCTGCTGAGCCACCAGAAGCTGGTCGAAAGTGGACGTGGTCTCAATGTATTGATGAGTCAGGGTCTGCAGCTGCGTATTGGCTACTTCTGTCTGAGTCTGCAGGGTGCTCACCTCTGCAGCAAGCGCCGCCTCTTCCTTTTCGAGCTGCTTGTAGGCAGGTGTGGTGTGGTCAGTCATGTTGTTCATCTGCAGCTCCACGGCGGCGTGCTCCTCGGTCTTCGCCTTCAGATCGTCTGACAGCTCTTTAAACTTGGCCGCCTGAGTCACCACCGCTGCGTTGACTTCATGCAGATGTTGCAACATATGACTCAGCGTCGCCGTCATGTCGTTCGCAGAGGACGGTGGTGTGTTGGCACCCTGCTGCACGGACGCTGCACGCGAGCGGAGGTTGCCGGAGATGTCCCCGATGTCATTCCCATTCTGCAGCTGCGCCATGATAGCCATGATTTCGTTCAACAAAGCATTGGACCTGGCCATCAGGAACTGCAACGCCATCAGCGACCGCTGCCCCTCTGCGCTCAGTGTGCTCACCTCTGCAGCAAGCGCCGCCTCCTTCTCTTCCAGCTCCTTGTAGGCAGGCGTGTTCTTGTCAGTCGCGTTGTTTAGCTGCTCCTTCACAACGGCATGCTCCGCCATCTTCACCGTGGCATTCTTATTCTGCGCCTCGAGTTTCTCCACCAGAGCCTTCAACTCAGCATCGAGAGCTGCCTGCTTCTCAAGCAGCTCCTTCAGAACAAGGGTGTGTGTGTCAGAGGAAGGCGGTGTGTTGGCACCCTGTTGCACGGACGCTGCACGCGAGCGGAGGTTGCCGGAGATGTCCCCGATGTCATTCCCATTCTGCAGCTGCGCCATGATAGCCATGATTTCGTTCAACAAAGCATTGGACCTGGCCATCAGGAACTGCAACGCCATCAGCGACCGCTGCCCCTCTGCGCTCAGTGTGCTCACCTCTGCAGCAAGCGCCGCCCCCTTCTCTTCCAGCTCCTTGTAGGCAGGCGTGTTCTTGTCCGTCGCGTTGTTCAGCTGCTCCTTCACAACGGCGTGCTCCGCCATCTTCACCGTGGCATTCTTATTCTGCGCCTCGAGTTTCTCCACCAGAGCCTTCAACTCAGCATCGAGAGCTGCCTGCTTCTCAAGCAGCTCCTTCAGAACAAGGGTGTGTGTGTCAGAGGAAGGCGGTGTGTTGGCACCCTGTTGCACGGACGCTGCACGCGAGCGGAGGTTGCCGGAGATGTCCCCGATGCCACCCCCACTGTTCACCTGCGCCATGATATAGGCGATTTCGTTCGCCAAAGCGTTGTACTTGTCAAGCAGGGACTGCAACGCCAGCAGCGACCGCTGCCCCTCTGCGATCAGCGTGCTCACCTCTGCAGCAAGTGCCGCCTCCTTCTCTTCCAGCTCCTTGTAGGCAGGCGTGTTCTTGTCCGTCACGTTGTTCAGCTGCTCCTTCACAACGGCGTGCTCCGCCATCTTCACCGTGAGATTGTTTCTCTGCGCCTCGAGCTTCTCCGCCTGAGCCTTCAACGCAGCATCGAGAGCTGCCTGCTTCTCAAGCAGCTCCTTCAGAACAAGAGTGAGTATGCCAGGGTGGCTGTTGACGGTAGGGGAAGGCGGTGTGACGACTTCCTGCACGGATGCTGCGCGCGACGAGAGGTTGCGAGCAATGGTCTCCATGAGTGTCTTGTGAATCGCGACGAGGTGGGTAAAAAGGTCCATGGCCTCCATGAATTGATGAGTCAGGGTCTGCAGATGCATATTGGCTACTTCTGTCTGAGTCTGCAGGGTGCTCACCTCTGCAGCAAGCGCCGCCTCTTCCTTTTCGAGCTGCTTGTAGGCAGGTGTGGTGTGGTCAGTCACGTTGTTCATCTGCAGCTCCACGGCGGCGTGCTCCTCGGTCTTCGCTTTCAGATCGTCCGACAGCTCTTTAAACTTGTCCGCCTGAGTCTTCGTCGCCGCGTTGACTTCATCCAGATGTTGCAACATATGACCCAGCATCACCATCATGTCGTCAGTAGTGGACGGTGGTGCGATGGCACCCTGCTGCACGGACCCTGAGCGCGACGAGGCCTTGCCAGCCTTCTTGACAGCATCGAGAGCTGACTGCTTCTCAAGCAGCTCCTTCAGAACAAGAGTGAGTATGCCAGGGTGGCTGCTGACGGTAGGGGAAGGCGGTGTGACGACTTCCTGCACGGATGCTGCGCGCGACGAGAGGTTGCGAGCAATGGCCTCCATGAGTGTCTTGTGAACCGCGACGAGCTGGGTAAAAAGGTCCATGGCCTCCATGAATTGATGAGTCAGGGTCTGCAGCTGCGTATTGGCTACTTCTGTCTGAGTCTGCAGGGTGCTCACCTCTGCAGCAAGCGCCGCCTCTTCCTTTTCGAGCTGCTTGTAGGCAGGTGTGGTGTGGTCAGTCATGTTGTTCATCTGCAGCTCCACGGCGGCGTGCTCCTCGGTCTTCGCGTTCAGATCGTCCGACAGCTCTTTAAACTTGGCCGTCTGAGTCTTCGTCGCTGCGTTGACTTCATCCAGATGTTGCAACATATGACCCAGCATCACCATCATGTCGTCAGCAGTGGACGGTGGTGCGATGGCACCCTGCTGCTGCACGGACCCTGAGCGCGACGAGACCTTGCCAACCTTCTTGACAGCATCGAGAGCCAGTGAGACGCGGAAGTCACATGAACGTGCGTTGTACAGCTCCCCGGTCCTATTGCACGCAGATACCACGAGCTGGACACGCTGCGTCACTGTTCGCTGAGTCTCCCACATCGACACTGAAACGGAAGGCGCTCCTGCCGCAGCAGCAGCGATGAACAGCAACCCAAAAAACATTGTGCTTGCACGTGAATACCTGCAGGCGTTGGGGTGTGGTTGGTGTTGGTGCGTGAGTGTTCCCCTCCTCCACACAGTCCAACGGGTGTGCGTGTGGGCAGGGCCACGGGAGACAGCACCAGCGTGCGGGCGGGTTGGGTGTGCACAAGATGCAGAGCCGACATCCGCTTCACTGTCTGTTGGTTGGTGTCTGAGGTCACGCGCATCTAGCTTATGACTCATCATGCACTGTGGAAGCAGTCCCGGGGAGCGGTGACGTGAACGTAAAATGAAGTTAAGTGAAACTCGCCGGAGAAAGTGAAAGTACTGGGCAGCGGGGAGGCGGGTGGGTGCGGGTGGGGCGTCTCGGCATTTTTTTGTTGCGTTCTCGGTTACTGTTGTGCTGGTGGCTGCTGGTTCTCGGGTGTTTCTGCCCCGCCGCCCGCCGCCCCTGAACCATCCCCCCCCCCCTCCCCGTCGACTGAATTGCCTTCATGAAACACAGCAACCCACAGCCCTGTGAGCTGGGCTGAAACTCTCGGAGCAAATGTTCTCTAGTGCTGCTCCGACTGGAAGGGATAAAGACCTGGTGCCTTGTTTCGTATGCGCACCCCGTTGTTTGTGCGAGTCACCTGCGAGTCTGGGTGTACATACTGCCGCCAAACAGTCTTATTTTCTTACGGCATCAATCCCGAGCCCTGTGAGACCTAGGCCACTGCACAGCAAGATCAGCCCCTCACCCCACCCCCTCCCTGTAATTCTACCGGCAAAAAAACCACTCTTGGTAAATCTTGTAAAACCCTTTTTGCGAAACTGGCAAAACCCAACCACACTGAATAGGGTCGCATGAAAGGGGCCTGCAAGCCGATGCGAATAGTTTTTTTCGCGGATGTTCTTAGAGACAAGACGAGAGAGGCGACGAGACAGGGCCGTGGGTGCAGGAGCAGGGGAGAATCGGATGGAAGTGGGGAGGGGCGGAGGAAGGCAGGTGGGGGTCAGGGGAGGGGGGGGGGGGGGTAGGGGACACAGCTTCCGGTTGAATCCAGATACTACAAGGAAAAATGGGAATGAGGATCACAAAGGTCTCAGGGGACCAGATATAATAGGGGTTTCGGAAGGGAACATTTCTAAGGGAGTGGGGGGGGAGTGGGGAGTGGGGAGAGGGGCCAAGGGAGGGATAGTGACAGGGAACCGGGGGGGGGGGGGTGAAGAGTCGAGATGTGAGAAAGGGAAACAACACATGGGGTGGTGGAGGGGGTCAGACAAGCGAACACATGGTGGGACAATGGTATTATAGAGTGAGTGGTGAAGTGGGGGGGGGGTGGTATCTGTTGGACAGGATTGTTGAGGAAGGATCTCAACATCCACAGTTCGTGCAACATAACACCGTGTTATCCCAGGGGGGTGACCGGGGGGAGAGAGGGGGGAAAGGAATAAGGGGGAAACATGCTTCAAATCCTCAACTGGATAAAAAACATCAAAGATACATCACCGTAGTCTGGCTGAGGTAGATAGACCGTGGGGGAGGAGAGGGGCAGAGGGTGCGTCAACCACTCTGAGCGTTTTCGGCATTGTTTTTTCGGCCAACCTCATCCCCGCCGAAAGATTCCGAACGCTGGAGGATTTGCCCTGTCTGGGGGAGGGGTGGAGGGCGATAGATGCACTGTCTCGGCACCCCGTCTCCAATTGTCAAAAAAACAATTACCCCCCCCCAAAAAAAGAAAGCAGAACATCTCTTCAACATCACATTCATAGAAAATACAACATCAGTGGGGGGAAGGGGCAACAACAAACAAAACAGAATCAACAGAAAGAGCACAATACAATCTCACGCCCCCCTCTCTCTCTCTCCATCCTGCCAAGCAAGAGAGAGAGCGGGAGAGGGGGAGAGGAGGATATACCATTCCACCTATAAAAAACAAGAAACCCCGCTCTTGGTTTCCATTCTTATGCAATGAAGCATCTGTGTGTGTGAGAGGGGGAGAAGGGAGGGGTGTATAGTAGATATATTTCTGGTAGACATAACTTCGCAGTACGTTTAGAAGGTGCTGTCCTACACACGTGAGGGGTTGGAGGGGAGGGAGAGGAGGTGGTGGTGAAGGAGAAGGAGAAAGGGATGGGGAAGGGATATACCCAAACGGGCGGCAACATTACAATTTTTTTCCATGCGGCGCCGGGGCGTCCGGGTTTGCGTGAGTGTCAACAAGACAGGTCAACAAGGCAGTGTGGGTCAACACCAGGGGCAGGCGCTCCCGATGCGCTCGACACGACACCAAAAGGATGCACGTCAGAGCAGAGTGAGGGTGTATGTGCTTTTTTTTCACGAACATCCAGATGTCCCTCAAACCCACCCGGGCAAGCCGACCGATTGATTCAAAATCATCGAGGCACAGTTGCCGACACGGTGGGATCTTGTAAATTTTACATGTATAACTACAAGTATAATACATGTATTATACATGTATAATACTTGCATGTCAACTATTATACATGTATAATACATGTATATGCCTGAAATATACATGTAAAATACATGTATATCAAGTAAAAATACATGTATAATACTTGCATGTCAACTATTATACATGTATTTTTACTTGATATACATGTATTTTACATGTATATTTCAGGCATTTACATGTATTTTACATGTATAATACTTGTCATGCAAGTATTATACATGTAAAATACTTGCATGACAAGTAAAATACTTGCATGCAAGTAAAATACATGTATTTTACTTGCATGCAAGTATTTTACTTGTCATGCAAGTATTATACATGTATTTTACTTGTCATGCAAGTATTTTACATGTATAATACTTGCATGACAAGTATTATACATGTAAAATACATGTAAATGCCTGAAATATACATGTAAAATACATGCATATCAAGTAAAAATACAAGTATAATAGTTGACATGCAAGTATTATACTTGTATTTTTACTTGATATACATGTATTTTACATGTATATTTCAGGCATATACATGTATTATACATGTATAATAGTTGACATGCAAGTATTATACATGTATAATACATGTATATACTTGTAGTTATACATGTAAAATTTACAAGATCCCACCGTGGACGACCGCAGAGCTGCTCGCTGCCGTTGTTGTCCTGCCCCCCCTGGGTTTGGCGCACAAACGACACCTTATCTTTTTTCAACTCAAAAAAAACATCCTCGCCAAACCGGTTGCATGGTTGGTGGCTGATCCACAAAATGGAAGTGCGTTTCCGGGGAACAGGACTGGGAGGAAAACAGCCCAGCACGGATGGGGTCTGAGGAGGTGGGGGTGGGACGATCGATCTGTCCGATTCTGCAGACAGGCAAAAAAAATATACAAGAAACTCTGGACGTGATAGTTATTTTTTATAGCTTCTTATCGAGACCGCACTCGCGCTGTGTTCCATCATCAACAAGGTGGGATTGGGGGAGAGGGGAGGGAAGAAGAGACGGGATGGGGTTGATTCTTTTGACGTGCATATTCAGCCATGGCATTGCACACTCATAGCATATTTGCTTTCCTGGGTGTGATCAAAACACTCCTCCCCCACCACCACCCTGAACTGACTCAGAACTCAGAAAATTGTTCCTTCTGAGCAGGCAAACAGAGGGTCGGGGGATGGCCGAGGCGAACGAGGGAGACAATGGAAACCACACAAAAAAAACAGGACAGCTTTGGCGGGAGGGGTTGGGGGGGGGGGGGGTGGGTGGGGAAGGAGGGGACCCTTGAATCAACGGTCTCTCCTTTGGTGACCCCATTCCCCCATTGCTGCCTGGCGGTTCCGATATTGAAGAGGGGTGGGGGGGATGTAGAGGGGGGGGGGTGTAAACAAAAAGAATACAATCTAACCCACACCACAACAAACAGAACACAATGCAGCACCAGGTGTCAGATCTCTCCCCACCCCCCCCCCTCATTCTGTGTTGTGCGGGGGAGAAGGGGTGGGCTGTCATATGGCTTTCACCTAAAATAAAAACCTACCCTCCCTCACCCCCGTGCCTCCCTTTTCACCACCACACAAAAAAAAAGCAAGGCAGAGGGGGTGGGGGGGGAAATCCGTGAGGCTGCTTTTCCACAAAAAAAACACCACAAGAGAAGTGCGGAGAGCGATAACCATAACTCAGCACTCAGCCCACACCACACACCTCCACCACCCTTCCCTCCCCAGCCACGGGGAGTGGGAAAGGGCAATGTGTGGGTGGTGGGGTGTGTCGGGATGGGGGGGGGGGGGGGGGGGGGGGAACAGCGCAGCAGCAGCAGTAGTATTTTTTTGTCTAGGTCACTGCTCTGCTGAAAAATGCTCCCTTCTCCCTTCCATCCTCCCCCTTTTCGCACACATGGGGGGCAGGGGGTGGGTGTTGGTGTGTGGGTGGGTGATGACGGGGGAGTGGGGGCTGGGGGGGGTGCACGCCGTTGATAACGGACGCCTGTTGATGACCATAGAGAGAGAGAGAGAGAGAGATAGATGGATAGACTGGAGCCGCCGTGGCACATCTTCGGGGCAGTGTGGCGTCGGCCACTCTGTCCTCACTGGCCTGCATTCGGCAGGTGGGCCATGCACTGTGCAGCACTGTGCAGGGGCAGGTGAGTTGCTGCGGGCAGAAGTGTGCCTACGCCAGACGGCCAGACTTCAGCGGCGTGTCGATGGGAGTCGCAGGGCTTGCGTTCGTGTTGTACCTGCCGAGGGGGAGGTGTCACAGGAGAGGGGGAGAATAGAAGGGGGCGGCAACCACCTGCCGCCCCCACCAAGACAGGAGACACCACGTGCTGCTATCAGAACCCTCTCGATGTAACCGGCACTGCAAAGAGATGCAGATGCGTGTGCAATGTCAAGAGAGGGAGCCCTTCCATTATTTCTAGGCGCTATGTAGTGCGCTGAGGCCGGTTGGTGATAAAGCCCAGCCTATTTAGGCACTTGGCGGAGCAAATCGCATAACCAGGTTGTGTGAAGAAGGGCAGAATCAATCACACTGCAGCAATGTCACCATACCTTGCGCTGAGGTAGCCCGTGTTCGCCAGCTCCGGGCGCGGTGTGGCCGTGGCGAGGCCGTAGCCAGCAGGGTACTGTGCCTGTGCTGCGGCAGTTGACGCAGCAGTGGCGCCTGCGTGTGCCGAGGCCAGGTTGGCGTTGGCTGCAGCTGCCGTGGCGTGCACAGCGGCGTTGTTGGTGGCGTAGGCGTTGATCATCGAGGAGTTGGCATGCGCCTGGTTCGTGGCCTGCTGCACGGAGACCTGCTGGGTGAGGGCAGCCGACTGTGCCGCTGCCGCAGCCAGCGTGAACTGCTGGCGCCCCGCCTCCTCAGCGTAGTGCACAGGCGACACGACCTCATCCGCGGTGCGCGTGGCCTCGCAGAAGTTGCGGTGGTCGCCACGCAGCTTCGCCTCCTTCTCCTCCAGCGCATCGCGCTGCGAGCGCAGGCGGATCTCCTGGTCCAGCAGAGGCGTCTCCTGCAGGTGGTGGTGGTGGGTAGGTGCCGTGTAGTGACCTCAGCAGTGTGTGGTTTGTGGATGTGCTTCTGGGAAGCCGAAAGTAGATGAAATGGCCCTCTCTGGTGGCAGGGTCCTGAAAGTCGCACCGTAGCGGCATAGTCGCCACATCAAAGAGCGTAGTCTGGAGAACTGTTCATTATTCCTTCTTTTCAATGTGGGGCATCTTTCTCTCTACTTTGATGGACTGGACAAGCCGAACATTCAATTCATACATGTTGAATTGAATTCAACAAAGCAACAAATCACTCTGCAGCCTGAGGAGGTTGTCCTTGTTACCCAAAAGGGCTGCCCGCTACCTTTTTGACACGGACAGGAGTCCTTTGTGTACATTGTGGTACAACGGAAAGCACCACCTTCCAAAAACATACCTGCTCCTCAACTGTGCGGCGCTTCTGGTTGAATGCCTGGTTCTCAGCCTCGAGCGCCACGACACGCGTGTCAGCCTCCTCTGCCACGCGCTGTGCCTCCAGGCGTGCGACGTGTGCTGCCTCCTCGTTCTGGCGCTGGATCTGCAGGGTGAAGGGGTGAGTCATCGGTGAAGGTGCATCGCTGATGTGGCTAACGCAAAGAATATGTGACGAGGTGAACACCATCGTACCACACCGGTGATATATTGGCTGCCGACTGCGAGAGCACACTGACTCGTACACGTCATCACTGCACCCCCCCTGAACTGTAACAGCGCCATGCGGCATACCTGCAGTGCCTGCGCCTCCTCATCACGGCGTGCTGTCCCGCGCTGCGTCTCCAGCTGAGACTGGGTGTGGGCGGCGTCCAGCTCCCTCTCGCGCTGCTGCTTGGCAGCCACATCGAGGTCGGCACGGCTCAGACGCTCACCCGCAAGCGTCGCGTCACGCACAGCCTCCGTCGCGGCAAGGGCTGCCGCCTGCTCGCGGGAGCGGGCGTCCGTCACCTCAGCCGAGCGCTGTGCAGTCACCTGGCGCTGGCGCTCCACCTCCGCCTGTGCCTCGGACAGCACCTGTGCCGCCTGGCGCTCCCGCTCCTGCGCGGCTGCCGTTGCCTGCTGTGCCTGCGTCAGGCGTGCGTGCGCAGCCTCCGTGTCGCGCACGCCGTCGGAGTGCACCATGGCGCACTGTGCCTCGCGCTCGCGCTGCGCCACCAGCTCACCCTCGCGTGCCTGGCAGTCGGCCGTCGCACGCTCCACGTCGCGGTGCCCCTCCAGCAGTGCCTGGGGTGGGGTGGGTGTAGGCAGTGGGTGGGCCGGGTTGAAGGATGAGACAACGCGCGTCTTGAGTTGTTGTGGGGACAAAACAATTTGTGTCCCCGCTGGATCGTGAAATCGAAGTAAAACGAGGCAATCTTCCAATTCCTAGCGCAAGTTGCTTTGTTGGAACGCACCCCTAATGACGCACACTGCCACCCGAGGAGGTGTGACAACTCACAGTTGCAAGTCGGAGGGAATGCACCAAAATGCTCGCTTCGACGCCGTGGCGAAGAAGCCCATCACCTGAAAACGTATTCCGCCCTGACATACCTGCTCGGCAGCGCGCTGCGCGTCAATCGCCTGTGCAAGGGCCACCTCCTGTGCCGACAGCCTGCTGCGTGCGGCATCGGAGTCACGCTGCGCTTCCAGCCAGCTGACCTGGGCCTGCTGCGAGCGCTCCTTCAGCTCGGCCAGCATCTCCTTCGACGTGCGGATCTCCTGCTGACGGCGCACGTCCTCCCAGTACGCCTTCAAGCGGAAGTAGAAGGAGTCGACAAGCGTCGGGAAGCGCTCCGCAAAGCGCTGCCACTCACCAAGCGCCAGCACACCATCGCGGTCGAGGTCCGCCTTGGCAAAGAGGTCGTTGATCGTGGCGCTGGAGAAATCGACGTGCAGGAGGTCGAAGGCCTGGCGCAGCTCCTCCGGCTCCAGCACACGGTTGCCGTTGGTGTCAAGCCCCTCGAACACGGCACGCGTCTTGTCCTCGTGCGTCGCCGTCTCCGAGAACACAGGCATGCCCGCCGTGGCCGCAGCCAAACGTGCCGCTGCCTGCTGCTGCGCCGCCGCGGCGTGTGTTGCAGCAGCCGTGGTCGCCATGGCGTTGGCCTGGTTCTGGGCGTACGCAGCCTGGTTGACCGCTGCCTGCTGCGAGACGGCCAGTGTTGCTGCCTGGTTGGCAGCTGTGTTCGCCGCTGCGGCCTGTGCTGCCGCTGCGTTTGATGCTGCAGCCTGTGCTGCGGCAGCCTCGGCTGCCACCTGTGCCACTGCTGCCGCCTGGGCCGGAGCCGCAGCCGCCACTGCCGCCGCTGCCGGTGCAGGTGCCGGGGCCACGGGCGCCGGAGCCGAGGTGGTCTGGAAGGCAAACACCTGGCACCTGTCGGCCAGCTGGCTCGGGGAGGTCAGGTCCACCCACTGCTGCAGGCGCTCGTTGTAGAGCTGGAAGCGCGACACCAAGAAGGGTGCAGCCAGCGTGCCAACCGGACGGCGCGCCGCCGCCTCAACGCCATAGATGCTCTCCGTCTGGCGCGTCAGCTCCGCCAGCGACGGGGCGGCAGGGAACGTCACCTCGAAGTTGCCCTTGGTGCCGTACACATCGGCAGCCACCAGCACTGTGAAGACCATTGTGTATGTGTCGGGCCGCGGGGATGGGCGACGAAGGATGCAGGGGTGGCCAAAGCACTGATGATGGGGATGTGTGTACTGGCACAGGGTAACGCAACGCAGGCAGGACTAACAGTATATCAATATCAGCCAACACACCGAGAGACGGGGGGGTGGTGGTGGTGGGGTGGGGAACTATCGGATTTCGATATTTTCCGTTTCGACCGAACGAACAAAGAAAAAACGTTAGTGGGAAACTCGCGATGAATCTCATCCTGCGGAGGAGAAGAAACCATAAAGGCAACCCAGATGAGATGTGATGGTGTAGAATCACGGGTTGCTGGAGGGCCACGTCTCGGGGATCCACGACGCTGCCTTGGGCATCGTCACACAGGGCTGCACAGTGCGTGTGCACTGGCGGTGGACATGCCACGTTCGGACTGGTCGCTTCAGTGCTTCATTCCAGCTACAGGCCAGGTAGGCCCCCAGGGCATGCAAAAACCTCGGGGTTGACGACACAGCGCCAGGCAAGCAGGCAGGCCTGATCGGCTGGCGCTGAGCCATACTCCGACTGTGGTCTTGGCTACCAGTGATGCCTGTGAAGCGGCTATCTGGCACAATGTTCTTTTAGCATTTTCGAGCAATGGGCACATGTCGTGTCGCATGCTGGTTGAGTCGAATCAGGAGGAGGGAAAACAAAACTACGACACACGTGTCACGAGACTGTACGCAAAAAAAAGACCTTGGAGAAACTGCTATTTGTTCCAATTCGAGAAATTGGCTATTTTTTCGGGCAATTTTTTTCGCCACCAGCGATGAAGCACTCGAGATTATCGGGGCGTACTTCCCTACCTGCATTATTCAGGGAAGGAGGGATTAGTTATTAATTACACGACACGAAAAAAGTAGGGGAGGAGTAGAAAAAAGTGGGGGTGTAGGAGATTAATAGGAGTAACGAAAATTTTGGTGGAGTAAGATAAATAACCTTAGTGGTGTGATCATGGAACCCCCCAGAACTGGCACAGACCTGGCACAGAACACCGGTCCACAATCCTTCAGGAAATGTCCGTGCAGGTTTGTAGTGGCCCTGTAGTGGGTCGAGAGACCACAAACAAACCTTGTGGTGAGCCCCAGTGACGAAAGGCCAGTTATGGGTGTGAATCGGCACCCCATGGCCAAGTGACCCTATCACAATACGCACAGATTCCTAATATTCAACTGAACAGGGGTTGGAAAACCAGAGGGTGAGGTACTACTGGGTCACGTCAGTGGGTAGGTGGCAGGTACCTAAGGTGCAGTCCATAACGGCTGTCTGTCGGGCCCAATCGGGAGCGAGTCACTTCCCCACACCTGAAGCAAACCAACATTCCAGGGGTGGTGTGTGGCACCTACACTGCAAAAGTGACCCCACTACGATTTGCACGGAGTCCAATTATTCAAATGAATGCAAACCCGATGTTGGGGTGATTGAAAATCTCGGGTTCCATGTCGATTCTGTGTACGTGTGGTTCCTCAGACTCACTGCCTTTGAGGTTTTAGGTCGTGGCTGTGCCGACTACTGCACAGTGCACCACCGACCGAGAGCCCAGCACAGTCCACTCGAGCCCTTCCAGGGCCTGTGGTGTCACCTCAGAGGCACCCACGCCTTGGAACCAGACCCACATTTCAGGGGTGATGTGTGGCACCTACGCCAATAAAGTGACCCCACTACGATCCGCACAGATTCCGAATATTCAAATGAACGGGTTTGTGAAAAACCCGTCTGGGGGTCCCGCTGGGTCTGGGTGGGTGTTGGCTGCCCGACTGACCCTGTCACAAGAAGTGAACTCTCCCAGTCCCCGACACACGCCAAGCCCACATACTTGGTGCTGAAGAGGCCCCAGGCCCTCAGGATTGCGAGGATCGGCCCCATGTTGGGGCCAAGTTAGCTACCATTTCCCCAGGGTACATTTCTCGAAGGATTCCTGAAGGGCCCCCAGAACTGGCACAGACCTGGCACAGAACTGGCACAGAACCCCTATATGATCACACCACTGAGGGGGAAAAAGGAGGGTCGGAGCCACGGGGCCGGGCAGGTGCCCAGCTCCAGCTCAAAAAGAGACAACCGCCCGACAACATGGTTGTCGGAACGGTAATGAAGAGAGTATTCTTGAGAAACAAACAGTGAACAAATATCGCTGTGCTCTCGCTAGCCCTAGCATCGGCTTCATTGAAGAGACCACTGCATGAGGGGCGAGGCTTGCTTGAGGCTGCTTGTTATGTTCGATGCGGCGTATAGCCGGGAGCGGATGGGACTTGGCACTGCCACGCCTGCCTTAACAAACAGGAAGGTGGCGGCATCCTGCCCGATCCTTCAGTTCTTACTGCGTCCACTCGAAGCCAGCCGCCTTGAACGAGTTGCCCGTCGACGAGTCCATCACAATGCACTGGAAGTTGTTCCCCGACGCCTGCACACCCCCACGGGCAACCACCTTCGACCCAGACTTGAACTGGATGGAGCCGCCAGCCGCCACGTTGCCCGTCGACGACACAGTCAGGGTGGCGCCGTCCAGCACCTTGGCAGCCTGCCCGCCCAGGTTGGCCACACCCGTGACGGTGGCGTTGCGGGTTTGCAGAGACCCTGCCAGGAAGCTGAGCTCACCCGACACCGTCACGGTGTTGCACGACACAATGGCGTCACCGCTGTTGATCTCCAGGTTGCCCTGGTCGCCCACCGAGACGAAGCGGCTCACCGACAGGGGGCTGAGCACACGCAGGTGCGCGGTGTTGCCCTGGCCGTTCCCCATCGTCAGCGACCCGACCGACACGAAGCCCCCGACCAGCACAACCGTCGCCGACTTGCCCTCAGCGTCGTTGATCGTCACGTCGTCGTTCGCGCCGGGCACCCTGGCGGGGTACCAGTTGTTGGCAGTCCCCCACTGCTGGTCGTTGATGATACCCGTCCACTTGATGGCCGCACCCTGCACACAGGCAACCATCATGGCGGGGACAATGAAGCGTGCCATTGTTTGAAGAAGAAGAGCGATGGCAAAGGAGTCCTGTCCAACCGAGGTGCGTGGAAGGTTATGCTGGCAGGGTGTAGGGGCACAGAGCGGAGCTCGTCATGTGATGAGGTCAGGACCTACAAGTGTTGGGCACGGCACACGGCATGCAAAAAAAGGGTGGGTAAGGGGTGGTTTAGGGTGGGCAGCTCAGATTGACACCTGCTCCCCTGAGCTCCACAGAAGCTGTTGTGGTTGTGCATCGAAAGAGGAAGGACAAGGGGCGCACATTACAATGTGTCAGCAGAACTAACTGTGGGGCCGCGGAGCAGCCCACAGGCACAGCAACAGACAACAGGCACAGGGTGCACCACGAGGCGGAGGGAACACGTCAGGTTACACGAGTTAGTGATCGAAGAAAGGAAGGGTGTTCCCGTTGCACCTTAACACAGTGCACGCCTTGCCTGTTGCCATAAGATCGGAGGTGTCGACAATGCGAAGATAGCCATCATCCAACATGTGTTCAAAGGAACTGGGTGGAAAGAAACCCCAAACCAAAATGAAAGCCAAAGAAAGGTGCAGGGTCTGTGGCACGTCGCCTGTTTGCAACAAGGACAGCTTCCACAATGCCTGCTGCAACACAACAGAGAAACATCGGAGACATTGGAACCACTCCCAACACACTCACGCCTTGTAGATGGCGTGCAGGCCCGTGGCATCTGCGTACTTCGCCTTCACCTTGTCGAGGTTGGCAACCAGGTCGCGGTGGGCCTGGATATTCTTGAAGGCGTCGAGGCAGTCCTTCGGCACCCCGTCCAGCCACCCTGCACGCAGCAGCTGCAGCAGCGTGAAGATCACAACGTCTGCAATAGTGACGTCGTCGCCCACAGCGTACTTCTTCCCCTCCAGCCGCTTGTCGAGGTACGATACCCATTTGTGCACGCCCCCACCCTCCGCAACAGCTGTTGCCCGGAACTTCAGCTTCTCCGCCTCGTCCGTCAGCGCGAAGGAGTTGCTGATGGGGGCGAACGCGTCCTGCACGTAGTCCACCAGCTCGTCGACCTCAAGGGCTGCCAGCTGGTCCGCCGGGTAGAGCCCCGCCAGCTTCCCCAGGTAGCGCAGCTGTGCGATGCTCTGCCCGTACTGCTTCCCGTCCACGTACAGCAGCGGCAGCTGTGCGGGGGTGACGGACGCCTTCAGCGCACCCCACGCAGGGAAGTCAACCGCCGCGTCCTCATACGCGAGCCCGCCCAGCGTGGCCGTCAGGCGCAGAGACTCCCCCTTCCCAGGGAACTGAAAGTACACAATCTTCAGGGTCGGTGCCATTTCACTTCCGTTCTTGTGTGTGGTGGTATAGGCCTAGTGTGTTGGTGTGGTGTTGGTGGTCGATCCACAATACTCATACAACACAGCAGGACACGCTTGGCAGGTCAGGACCCTCAAAGTTAGCAACATTGTGCCTCTGGCACTCGGGAACACGGACCAAGGGTGGTATTTTCATCATGCCCAGGGTATAAGATAGACTTTTTTTCTGGCGCCGTTTTCCGGTTTTTCTGGTTTTGAAAATTTTTCGCGCGCGCCTTCGGCGCGCGCGACCCGCGCAAACCCTCCCAGAATCTGAGAGGGCCCGGTGCCTGCGCGCGTCCTGTCGTACTGAGGCTGCTTGGTGGGGCAAGCGCATCAGGTTCTATTTTTCTTCTACGGACTCTTAGCACCAGGGTGCCGGTCTGGGCCAAAAAACCGGTCTGGTGCAATTTTTTTACACAGGGGGGTCTGGGGGGCGGAGCCCCCCAGCCGCCGGAGGCCATGGTAGTGAACATCTGTTCCCTGCAGTCTGGATTCGCTTGGAAGTAGGAAGGCTTCGCTGTGTCGCATCCCGGCCAGCAGGAGATCGCTGGTTCTTGAGGGTTCAACCTTCAGGGTGGAGGAGGACGGGGGAGCGACCACTCGTGACAGGTGTGCGTTGTGGGTGGAGTGGGTGCACGAGATCTCTGCAGTGTGTCCGGCCACGTAGAGCCCAGACCACCTCTCTGCACATTGGATCAATATCACACGACCGACCGTCTTCTCCAGCTTCACCTGGGGCAGGACTGGAAGCCCACCACCACGTGCTCATGTCGTGTACGTACACATTCCGTTATCGAGGAGATGCACCTAGCTGTGACGACAGGCAACAAACAAATCTCATCCGTTAGTTGCCCCCAATAGGCTTGGCGACCTTCAAGACTGCTTGAAAGTCGTTCGTGTTCTCGTCTCAGCCCTCCAGACAAGCAGATCTGTCTCGAGTTGGTGGGCTGTCGCCATGTATTCGATGGCACCGAGTGACGCTGCACAGAGGCATCTCCAGTACAGACTGCAGTCTTAGACTCCCTCTTCGACACTCGCTAGGGTGGCTGGAGTCCACCATGTGTGCACTTTCAAAACAGAAGAGACCTGCATGACGAGGGCACCACCACCCACCGGGCCACCCGCTAGGTCCATTTTTTCTTCTCCGCTTCTCTGCCTTCTTTGGACTATTTGAGCTCTGTGCGGATCACGATGGGGTCACTTTCTATTTTTTTATGGCGTTTTTTCTGACTGTTTTACTGTCCCAAAGTCACCAAAAAAACGCCAAAAATGAGACCGACCTTTTTTTTTCCCAGAAAACCGGGAACCGGGAAACCCTGGTTTTGAAAACCGGAAAACCAGACCTATCTTATCCCCTGATCATGCCTGTTGCATCCCGCATGTCTTTAAGACAGACCGAGAGTCCAAAACACCTCCTTCCTGTGCCCCTTCAGCATGAAACTGTCAGCGTTAAGGCAAAGTGAATCAGCACCAAGCAGAGCCTGGGTCATTGGAAAGAAGACTTGGAACCTAGTGTCTCATCACCAGAAGCAACTCCTTCGTCCCCACTCCCCACACCTCTGTGAGGCGGAGGCCAGCGAGCAAAGCTCAAATCCCAAACCCAACAGCTTGTGTCAGTGGAAATGGTTGCGAAGTGTTGTTGACATCCACCCGCACAGGGATGTCGGAAGTAGCGAATTTTCTTACACTGAGCTACAACAACACAACACAGGAGAACAAGCCCAAATCATGCAGATGACAACCCCCAGCGCAAGTCTGCAGCACAGGCCTCTGCAGACTGGGGTGGGGGGTGGGTGAGTGGGTGGGTGGGCCCGATATTCCTGGAGGCATTCACCTCCCTCTTCGAGCTCTGAGCCTGTGCCCGTTATTATTGCTGCCTCATGCTCATCCTGGGGGGGACAAGGGGCAAGGGGGGGTGGGGGGTCAGGGGGGAGGGGGACGGAGCAGCCAAAGAAAGGTAAAAAGAAAGACCGGCGGCTCGTTGAGACAAACCCACCCCATTGTGAGGGTTTGCAGACGACGATTATGCAGGCACGTTTGTGCAGGCAGATATCATCACTAGAAATAAAAATGCCGCGCGCATTATATTTTTACATGATCGTTGCTTTATTTAAAAAAACTACAAAGGCGCCCCTTCAATCAGCGCTTTTGGCTGGGAGGGTGATTTGACAGCGCCCCGCCGGCATGCTGCCCCCCCCCCCCCCACACACCCCCTGAAGCTCTACAGCCAGGACGCAAGCGCCAACCATAGGGTAAAAAATCACACTGCGAGAGGATTTTGATTGCCTCTGTTGGAGTTTCGAGCCTTATCTCTCTGTTCCCTCTCATATTTCAAATAATCACACAAAATAATGCTAACGAGGTAGGCAGGCTGATGCTGTTCACGACACCAGGGGGGGACCTGAAGGCACAGGGCACGTGATGCAAGGCCATAGAAACGGGAACAGAGGAGGAAGAAGAGGAAGAGGAACATTTTTACACCACGCCAGCACCAAAGTGGTGCTATCCACAATAGATTGAGGGGGATGTGTGGTGGGGAGAAGATGGCGTTGCCAGAGAGAGGCGGGAGAGGAGGAGGGGGTGGAGAGGACAAACGGGTGGTGGTGGCAGTGCACCGCCACCACCCTGACATCCCTCCTCTTCTCCCCTCCCCCCCCCCGCCTCCTCCACAGTACGGCAGCCGCTCCACCAACTCTTGGAAGAGAGAACGAGGGGGGAGGAAAACTATCTGTGCCCCCGCTGGATCGTAAAGTGACAGCAAAACGAGACAACAAACCAATTACTGCCGAAAGTTGTTTTGTTGGAACGCAGACCCCACTCTTTGTGTACACCACTCCCCGGTCTGATGAAGTGGTGTGAGTGGGGACGCACGATCCAGCTAAAGGCACAGAAAGTTTCCCCAGTTGGCTACGCCGAACTAACAAAAAAAAAGGCACGCCACTTGAAGCAAATCACGGTTTTGCGGTTATCTGTGTCACCAAGCAACCCGCTGCCCACCCCACCCCCACCCCCCCTCACGGCCTGACAGGCTGTCCCCTCCCTCCCAACGCGAAGGAGGCGTGTATGGTGGGTAGAGGGAATGCGCGGATGGAAAAGTGAAGTTTCCACCGCAGGTTATCCCCCTGCCCTGTGAACTCACCGCACCTTGCATGCCGTGAGGTAGGGGGGGCAGAGAGGGGGGGGGGGGTGCGGGCAGGCAGAAGGAGGGGGGCGCTGCACAACACAGAAGCACATAAATTCAACAAAACTGCTATTTTTTTGAACAATTCTTATTAGCCGTACCCCCCTAGCAAGTCCTCTGTGAGAGCCTTTATTGGAGGTCGGCGGCAAAGGAGTGGGTAGGGGGGTATGTCGTCCAACGAAAGGAGGGTATGGGAAGGAGAGGGGGTGTCTGTGCCCATTTTCGTAAAAAAAGAAAAACGATAGGTGGGGAGGGGGGGGAAGGGAGAGAGAGAGAGAGGGGGGGGGGGGAAGGATGTTGTTCGAGTACTTTTTTTTTGCGCGCCAACTTCTTCCTGCTGTGGAGGCTGCCTTTCGTCGCTGCCCCAAAAGGAAAAGGTTGCTGATCGCTCTCTTCCCCGATTCTATCATCTTTACGCTGTGCGAAAAAAAAAATACAACCGACAGAGGACAGAAACAGGGGAGAGCAGAGTTATGGCATGCTGGTCTCACACCACAGAGTACCAAAAGACCCTGCGGCGCGGGCACAGAGCACGCCGCCCAATTCTGTCTCAACCTTGTCACCTCTGCAACGTGATGGAAGGGGGACGACGTTAAACAGGGTCAAACACTTCAACTGCTCCTTGAGAGAGAGGACTAACCAATGCCGGATGCGGCGGGGGGGGGGGGGAATGAGGCGCATGGGGGTGATTTTTTGGCACAGGCAAGCGGGGGGGTATAGAAAAAAGCAAAAAAACGGAACGGCCCTTGTCAAGGCCTATTTTTTTGGGCTCCATCCATCACGTATCTGAACGTGTTCAAGGAACGTTTTGAAGGGAGGTGGTCAGTCACGTAGGCGAGGGGCCGGAGGTGTTGGGCAGAGTGGTTGAGTGGGTGAGGGTGTTTTGGGGGGCTTGGTGAGGAGGTCGGCAAAGGGGTCGGGAGAAACCAGACAAATGAATCGCCCAACTGAATCGTGCTAGCTAAACTCCGGAAAGAAGTGTCTTTTTTCGTTGAACGCAGCCAAATATAAGGCCTAACCTGTTTTGGCGCACGGGTGTGATGACAAAAGGGAAAAGTGCTAGCACGAACATGATGTTGGTCTTCTGGTTATGTCTGGTTTCTTAGAACACTTAACGTGTATGCAAAAAAAAAGCTCAGCCGGTCAGGATTTTCCCGCCAGACCCACAAGGGGGGCGCAAAGCTGACATGCGCATCTTTCGAGCGATATCCCAGGAATTATTTTTCTGGAAGCGACACCCCACAGCCCCTGGGGGGGGAGTGTGGGACTACCAGAGGGAATTATTCTTGCGACCCCACCACAGCGGCACAACCACTGTCCCACCGACCCACCCACTCTGCCTATGCGGACATTGGAGGCCGACACAGCAGCAACAGCAAAACAACAACCGACCCACCCATGTTACAACGTTGGGCCCACATGTGTTTTTTTACATTCGTTTGTGTGGTGTTGGCAACGCGTGGGATCATAAGCAGAACCCACAGAACGTGCATCTGTTTGTTGCGCGAAAAAAAAAATAAGCAAATCAATGGAAAACAAAGCGACGGATGTTGTACATGCAAGCCACATGCACTCCGTTCAGTGCGTTGCTGTCTCGGCAGCCGAAGGTTGGCGGTGGCCTTCTGTTATTCCCTTCGGGATGCGCGGCGCTTCGTGCTCCCTGCGGGGCCTGGTGCCTGCTGGGAACCGGAAGCTGGTTTGCTGCGTTTCTTGGCAGCCGAGTGTGACAGGAGTGATGCGGAAGGAGGAGCTCAGAGGAGGCTCTCGCATCCCTCGCAAACCCTGCCAGCACAAGGCGCCATGGTGTCTTGAACCTCTCATTCTGTGTGCATGCGGCTATGTGTTGGGAAACGCTTTCCACCAGCACACACTACTGCCATGCAGAGGCAAGGTCATTCGTTCGGGTCTGTTTCTTCACGTTGAGTCTGCCGAGAAAGGAGACTCAGCATGTCAGTGGCGCAATTGGCATTTGACCTGGAGGGGGGGTCAGGAAGCAAGCCGCAACCCCCGTCCCATGTGCAGCAACTGCAGATCACTCCTGCCACGGCTCGATCTCAACCAGCAGGTCGCCACCCTTCACCTGTTGTGTTGTGTGGTGTGGTGGTGTTTAGAGCGCCTCGGGTTGTGGTGAGCCACTTGTAAAGTTGGCCCATGCACATCACATGTCTTTGCTGAGGACATGATCAAGGGTTAGCATTATGTGTTGCTGTGCCTGCCACACACAGCCTCCAGCTGAGGTGAAGCCCCTGGAGAGAACACACAGACACCAGGCATGCCCCCTGGGTGGCGCCAGGCAAATATGGCAGCAAGAACGTCACATCACAACCCCAGCCCCAGTCCACAGCAGGCCATACGTTGTCACCCTTGTTCACCACCACGCGGGAGACGCGGCCCGAGATCGGGGCGCCAACCACAGTCTCCATCTTCATGGCGGACAGCACCAGCAGCGGGTCACCCTCCATGACGGTCTGGTCTTTCTCCACGCGCACGCCCACCACCTCACCGGGCATGGGTGCACCGACGCTGCCGTCGTCACCCTTGTCGGCCCTCTCGCGCACCAGACCAGACTCGGCAGCCTCCTTGCTGTGGATGTACAGCGAGCGCGGCTGCCCGTTGAGCTCGAAGAACACCTCGCGGTGCCCGGTGGCGTCAAGCTGGCCCACCGTCTTCAGCTTGATGTGCACGGTCTTACCCTTCTGGATGTCGACCGACACCTCGTTGTTCTCCTTCAGCCCGCAGAAGTACACCGGCGTGGGGAGGCCTGTTGGGGGCGCGGGTGGCATGGCGCAGCATAGCAGGTGAGTGTGTCGAGTGTGTGACTATCCTGCCGGCGTTCCAGTGGGATGCCATATCCTCTCAACGCTTAGATTGAATGTGATTTGCACCAAACACAGAATATCCAACCCTAATGATGGACGATATATTCCTAGTAGACCACTGTCACATGAATCTGTGCGAGATTTATCAAGACGATTATATGGAGGGTGTCCGGTACTCCGGATTTTCCTGATTTTTCCCGATTTTCCGAAAGTTTTGCCACTGGTTGACACAAGGGCAAATTTCGAGCAAAATCCGAAAATCAGGAAAAATCGGGAAAAAACAGGAAATCCAGGGGGGGCCACCGGAGACCCTCCCCGAAAAAATCCGATTTTTTTGGGTCGAAAAAAATTTTTTTTTCCGACCCGAAAATCTGTATCTGCGGACTGCCACACTCTGAAAAACCGAAAAATTTCCGAAAAAAATCGAAAATTTTGGCCTTTCCTGGCCTGTGTGGTCCCAAAGGGCCCAGGTTGCCCGGTTTTTCTCCCAAAAACACCCCAAAAAATTTTCCGCCGTTTCACCCCCCCAGAATCTAGGAGGGTGTCCTTTTTTTTTTTTGGGGTGCGCGTCCTATCGTACTGAGGCTGCTTGGTGGGGCTAGCGCAGCAGGTTCTACTTTTGCTCCTTCGGGCTCTTAGCACAGTGACATGCACAACACGAACAACAATGCTCTATGGCAAACAAGCCGCGTGACCGGGGTTGAGCTGCTGTGGTCAGTGAGGCCGCGGCGTAGAAGAGGGCTGGGCTAGGTTCTAGCATTCACAGGGGGCAGCCCTGGGGGTGGGGCAAAGAGGTCTGGGGGGGGGGGGGAGGAGACTAGAAGAGAAAGGGAGGAGGGAGGGGGAAGAGAGCCGGCACCTACCGCAGACCCCGGAGTTGCCTCCCAGGTTCGCGGGGGGGGCCAGGAAGAGAAATCGGGGGGGGGGGGGGGGAGTGCACGGGCCTCGGCCACCGACCCACTACCGCGCAGACGCGTCGCTCCCCTGGGACCCCCCGCCGGGTCCGCCCGCCGGGCGTTTGCCCCGCGCTCGCAAGCGGCTGCACAGGGCGTTATACGCCTTCGACTCAGCTCTATCCACCCGATCCCCTCGCGAGGCGGCACGCAGCTCCTTCCACCACTGCTGGAGGGCCTTGAGGGCCGCCACCTGCTCCGTCACGGGGCGATGGAGCTCCGGGCAAAAACGCCTCTCCCAGGCCGCTACCGTGGAGAGCTCACCCTCTGCAGCTCCCGGGTCCTCCCCACGCTGCGGCGAGGCGCCGTCCTCCCTCTTCCGCTTCGACTTCGACGACACCGAAGAGGCTGGGGCTTTCGCGGAGTGAGAGCCGTCCTCGGTGGCGGTCGGGCCGGAGCAGCCGGGGGCCGGTGCCGCAGCATGCGTGGGCGGGGGCGCCTCACCTCGTCGGGGGGGACCACCCGGGTCCGGCGGTTGTCCTGCTCGCTCGCCACTTGGGCCCGGAGTTGCGGCGCATGTCTCACCTGCCACGACGCATCCGGCGCAGGCACGGCAGTCACACCCGTAGCACCGCCAGTGCTCCACAGACAGATCCACCCACTCGTCACACCTCCCGCAGTACACCCGTCGTTGCGACTCCTGGGGCTGCTCCTTGCACATGGGGAGGCCCTGCTCGGCCCCCGGGCAAGCCGCCGACTCCAGTATAGATGATGGGGCGAGGGCCATGACGGCCTCCGCCAGCGGCTGGGGGACGTCCAGGGGGCTGTAGTGACCGCCGCAGTGTCTCACGCCAATCACCCCTGCGAAAGGTTTGGTCCGAGGGCGGTGCACTGTAGGCGGCGCATGCTCCGACAGCACCACGATGGCCCTGCGCATCCCCAGGGCGAGCCCATGTACTGCCACGGAGTCCGCCCACGTGTCACTGTTCGCACTCGACATCACTGACATGGCTGCCGCCCAGGTGGCATAGTCCGGCTCTGCGCGCTCGCGTAGGCCCGGGTCCTGGCCCACACTCTGGACGGCGAGTTGGCGAAGCGCTGCTGCCGCACCACCCACCACCCGAGCTACTGCATCGTAGAAACAGTCCCCGACGGTGTAGGAGAAACCCGGCAGCTCCCGCATCCCAAGCGACGCCTGCAGCCGCGCCAGTCCTGCTGTCCCTCGTGGGGCACCGCCCCCCAACAACGCCTTCGTCAGCCGCGTGCTGGCCGAGACCGGCGGGGGGGTGTCGTGCCGCTCCGGCTGAGGGGGCGTAGAAAATGGGGCCTCCACGCCCTGGGGCGGGGCGCAGACACACATCGGCTCGCCCTCCACCAGTACGCAGTCGGGGCAAGCCAGCCTGGAGCACCCATCGCACGCCCCGTGCTGCTCCGCCTCCGAGAACAGCCCGGCGCAGAACTGGCAGCACGCCGTCTCCCCCGAGACGTCAAGTCGGGGCCGCAGCCTCCGGCCCTCCGGCAGCTCGATCCCCTCATCCTCGGCGTAGAGGATCTGTTCCTCGACTGTCGGAGGCATCGTCGCCACCCGGTAACTCGGGCCCACCCGGCAGAGGAACAGTACCACGTCTGCTTGCATCGGGGAGGCCACCATTGGTGCTGCGTTGTCCTGCAAGGAGACGATGTGAATCCCGATGGCAATGGCAGCCCCCTTGAGAGCCATCAGATCGACACCCTCCTCCACCGCCCCCGAGGTCAGCATTCGCCCCGCCCACGCGGCCGGGTCTGGAAGGATACGGCGCAGCTGAGGCGTCCGCCTCACCATCACCACTGCATGACGCACCACCTCATGCGCTTCCACCACTAGCTCCGGGGAGGGTGTCCGGTACTCCGGATTTTCCTGATTTTTCCCGATTTTCCGAAAGTTTTGCCACTGGTTGACACAAGGGCAAATTTCGAGCAAAATCCGAAAATCAGGAAAAATCGGGAAAAAACAGGAAATCCAGGGGGGGCCACCGGAGACCCTCCCCGAAAAAATCCGATTTTTTTGGGTCGAAAAAAAAAATTTCCGACCCGAAAATCTGTATCTGCGGACTGCCACACTCTGAAAAACCGAAAAATTTCCGAAAAAAATCGAAAATTTTGGCCTTTCCTGGCCTGTGTGGTCCCAAAGGGCCCAGGTTGCCCGGTTTTTCACCCAAAAACACCCCAAAAATTTTTCCGCCGCCCTTCGGGCGGCGGATTGGCCGCCTTCGGCGGCGTCGTCGTTTCACTCTGTACTAAGGACGTCGGTAAAGCCGAGCCCTTTGTACAACCGTTTCACTCTGACTTCTGTCTGTCTGTCCTGTGTGCCATCAGTGTGTCCCCGTTCCAGTGATTCCGCTCCATCCCATTGAGTGTCTCTCAGTTCTGCTCGTTCTGACAGTGGAGGTGGTCTCCTGCGACTGCGTCGGTTTCTTGGCTGCCCCGTGTCTGCAGTTCCACTTGTGTCATGGACTCGTTGTGGTTACTGGTGCTCTGCAATATTTTCGCTGCTGCTCGTTAGTTCCGTCCCGTTTCATTCCCAGCTGCTCAGGGAGAGCTGCCCTGTGTTTGCCGCAAAGGGCGCTGCTGATCCTTGTTCCTCATCGCGTTGTGACTCCCATTCAGCCTGGCGGGGCAGTCTTCAGCGTTCAAACTACCTGATAGTTCCCGAAGTTCGCGGATTCCGCCGCTCATCTTGCACCATATGGGCACCAAGCCGGCAACGATAGCCTGTGGCGTTGAGGCGCCATCGGCTGTCTCCCGGAGCATTTCCAACCTCACATCCGTGAGGCCACCCAGGTTTGTGGGTTCCATAAAGAACTCAGGCGGGTGCCGCTCTCGTACCCCCGCATGCCTCACCCGCCGCGAACGAGGGAGGCCGCCACGCATGAGGAGCTTCTCTTCGCCACCTCCCGCTGCTCGTCAGTCAGGGAGCTACACCCCGTTTTTTCGGTTGAAGTTTTTTCTGATCAGAGTTGCACCCACCGTTTCTCTCCGTCCAGCCCGAGAATGTCGAACCCTGAAAAATCGACAACACCCCACATCCTGCACCTGAGACGCGGCTTCCTTATCTGAGGGGCCGCGTCCAAATACACGGACTTTGCTAAACTGGACCCAACTCCCCACACCCTTTTTTTCGCCATTTTTTCAAAAAATCCCCCAAATTTTTCCAAATTTTTCAAAAATTTCCTAAATTTAGGACACCCTCCTATGGTGTGAGCAGCACAAGCTAAAGGCACAAGCAACATGGCAAATGTCATACTCGAAACGTGCCCGAACTCATCCTTGAAGGTCTTGTAGTCGGAAAACACCTTGGGGTACATCACGTGGCTCATCACGTCATCCATGGACACCTTGCCGTACCGCTTCTCAAGCTGCTTGCGCACCGCATCGAAGTCAATCGGCTCCAGGTCAGAGCCCGGGCGGCCCTCGTAGGTGGAGGCACCCTTCAGCACCTTGGTGCGGAGGGGCTCCGGGAACCCGCCCGAGGGGTGCCCGATCAGGCCCTGGAAGTACTCGATCACAGAGGTGGGGAACGACAGCTTGTCCGCCTCCTCGACGAGCTCCTCCGCAGTCGCGATATTGTTCTGCACCATGAACTGGGCGAGGTCGCCGACCACCTTGCTGGAGGGCGTCACCTTCACGATGTCACCCAGAGCCTTGTTCGCCTCTGCGTACGCCTTCTTCACGTCCGCCCACTGGTCAGCCAGGCCCAGGGAGAAGGCCTGGAAGTGCATGTTGGTGTACTGCCCGCCGGGAATCTCGTGCTTGTACACGTCAGAGTTACCCGTCTTCATGGTGGCAGTGCACTCGAAGGGGGCGTACATCTGACGCGCCGCCTCCCAGTAGTCGTTCAGCTTGCCAGCCTCCTCCATGTCCAGACCAGTGTCGAGGTCCGTGTTGCGCAGGCTCTCCACCACGGCACCGAGCGAGGGCTGCGACGTCATGCCGCTCATCGAGTCCAGCGCAACGTCCACAACGTCAGCACCCGCCTCGGCGCATGCAAGCATGGCGGCCACACCCGCACCGCTGGTGTCGTGGGTGTGGACGTGGATCACAGTGTCGGGGAACTTCGCGCGCAGCGCAGAGATCAGCGTGCTGTGGCAGGTGGGCATGGCGGGATGGGTGATAGGAATCATCAAGCACGACCCGTCCCTTCTCCCCGACCCGCTCAAAAGATACAACCTGCCCCTCCCCGAGACCCACCCCCCGGTGAGCTGCCACTGTAGGCAGGCGCTTCGCCGTGCCCACCAACCCCGACGACAGCCCACGACTGAGGCCGACACCCTTGACATACGTGGCAGCCCTGGGCTTCAGCAGCCCTGCCATGTCCTTGACGGCAAGGCAGTGCGCACCGGCATCCATCAGCTCCTGAGCGAAGTTGAGGTAGTACTCCAGGGTGTACTTGTTGCTGCGCGAGGGGTCGCTGATGTCACCTACAGGGTGATGGTGTGTGTGACGTGGTGGTAGTAGCAGCAGCTGCCACCCACAGTATTTTTGGAACCCAGGGGGTCTTCGCGATACTGCTGAAAAGTGCGCCTTGATACGCCATGCACCCTCTGGTAAGTTGGCTGAAAAATCGCCGAACTTTACCGATCGTAAAGACCCCAACAACTGCACAATAGCCATCCCCCAGCCCCAACCTACGGCAGAACCCTCAAAGCATACCAGTGTAGCAAATGGCGGCCTCCGCAACACCACCGGCCTTCTTCGCGGCATCGATACCGAGAACCATGTTGGGCAGGTAGTTCAGGGAGTCGAACACACGGAAGATGTCGATACCAGACTCACGGGCGTGCTTGCAGAACTCGTACACCGCGTTGTCGGGGTACGACGTGTAGCCCACGGCGTTCGCCCCACGCAGAAGCATCTGGAACGGGATGTTGGGGATCTTCTTGCGCAGCTCGCGCAGGCGGTCCCACGGGCACTCGTGGAGGAAGCGCAGCGACACGTCGAACGTGGCACCACCCCAGCACTCCAGCGAGTAGCTGCTGTCAGCAAACGCCTTCGCGGTGTAAGGCGCAACAGCCACAAGGTCCCTGGTACGCACACGAGTCGCGAGCAGACTCTGGTGAGCGTCACGCATCGTCGTGTCCATGAGCATCAGGCCCTTGTTCTCACGCACCTGCTTGAGGAACGCATCCACGCCCTCGTTGACGAGCACATGGCGCATGCCGTTCGTCGAGATGAAGTCCTTGTCGACCTCCTCCAGGGCGGGTGCCCGGGGCTCCTTCTGCACCGGCTCCAGCGAGGTGGCGAGGGGGGTCTTCGGGCCGTTGACACGCACGTCAGCCAGGTAGGAGAGGAGCTTCTGGGCCCTGTTGAGCCCTGTGGAGGGGGCGAGCAGCTCGGGGTGGGTGTCGATGAACGAGGTGTCCGTCTTGCCCTCCATGAACACGGGGTGCCCCAGCGTGTTGAGGATGAACGGGATGTTCGTCGACACACCACGCACACGGAACTCCTGCAGCGCACGCGCCAGCTTGCGAGCCGCCGCGTCGTGGGTCTGCGCGCGCGCCGTCGCCTTCACCAGCAGCGAGTCGTAGTGGGGGGAGATCACACCGCCAGAGTAGTTGCACCCGTCGAGACGGATGCCCATCCCCTCACCCGTGCGGAACACATCCAGACGGCCTGTGTCAGGCTGGAACCCATTGGCAGGGTCCTCGGTGGTGATACGGGCCTGGATGGCGGCACCGCGGTAGGTGATGTTGTCCTGCTCCAGGCCGAGCTCCGGCAGGCTCTCCGCAGCCGCAATGCGGATCTGCGTCTGCACGATGTCGATGCCGGTGATCTCCTCCGTCACCGTGTGCTCCACCTGCAGACGGGGGTTGACCTCGATGAAGTAGAAGTTGTTCTCCTGGTCCAGGAGGAACTCCACAGTCCCAGCATTGCGGTAGCCCACCATGCTGCACAGCTTCACGGCAGCCGCGGTCATCTTGTCACGCACGTCGTTGGGCAGGTTGGGTGCAGGGGCGATCTCCACCACCTTCTGGTGGCGGCGCTGCACGGAGCAGTCACGCTCGAAGAGATGCACCACGTTGCCATAGTTGTCGGCAATCACCTGCACCTCAATGTGGCGCGGCTTCACGATGAACTTCTCGATGAAGACCGACCCGTTGCCGAAGGCTGCGAGCGCCTCTGACGCGCACAGCTTGAAGTTCTCCTCCAGGTCCTCCTCCTTCGTCACCACACGCATCCCACGGCCACCGCCACCGTAGGCCGCCTTCAGGATCACGGGGAACCCGAGCTTCTGGCACACCTGGTGCGCCTGGTCGATGCTCTCGATAGCACCCTCGTCACCGCCAGCAATGGGCACGCCACAGGCGTGCGCCGCCTTCTTCGCCTCCAGCTTGTCCCCCATGGTGTGCACGACGTGCGGGGGGGGCCCGATGAACGTGATGCCGTTGTCCTCACAGGCCTGCGCGAAGTCGGCCCGCTCGGAAAGGAACCCATACCCAGGGTGGATGGCGTCAACATCGTGCTCCTTCGCGACCTGCACGATCTCATCGATGTTGAGGTAGGCCTCAACTGGGGCCTTGTTCTCCCCAATCTGGAACGCCTCGTCGGCCTTCAGCCTGTGGGTGTTCATGGCGTCCTCCTTGGAGTAGACGGCGACAGTCTTCAGCCCCATCTCAGCCGCAGCGCGGAAGACACGGATGGCGATCTCACCACGGTTGGCAGACATGACCTTCCGGATCGGGTTGGGCGTCTTGTAGGTCAGCGGCGACAGCGAGCTGAAGGAGCTCATAGGCCGGCGCCCCCGCGAGGGGGCCACCGTGCCAGTGAAGCGCAGCATCTTGCCGACTCCGAGAGGGGGGTGGGCCTTCAGGTTGTGCCGCCTGCATGGAGGACGGAGATGGCGTGGCGTGGCGTGGGTGGATGTGGGAAGGGCAGTTCCATCACAGAGCTCGCTCAGACAAAAAGGCTGAACGTGTGGCGTGTGAGTTAGGTGAGACTGGCGGGATCAACGCGATGCGAACCCTATTCTCAACCCCACACAAGGGATGCGGTGGTGAGGATCCTTCACCCAAAAGCGAGGGGGTGGGGAGGGGATGTGTGTATCGGGGCATACACGACCTCGAGAAAACGTACGCCACAGAGGGCGGACGACAGTGCAGCGGTCTTTGCCAAAAGACATGCAGTCTCATTGCGGAAAAAGGATATGGCGTGAGCCCTGACCCAGTTGCAATCACAGAGAGCTACTGGAGTCAGGGAATTCTTCAAGAGGGGGCAGCGTTTTGTTGGGGAGTCTAAGGTGGCGAGCCACAAGAGTAGAGTTGACCTCCGCCCATCCACTCGAGACAGAAGGCGGGGCGGGGGGGTGGAGGTGAGGGTGAGGGGTGGCATGAATACCATCTCTACACTCCTCTGCAGGGGCCCGCTCTCTCCTCTCTCCTCTCTCCTCCCCCACACCCCCCCCCCCTCCCTCTCTGCACAGGCAGCAACAGCCAGGCAGTGGGGGGGGGGGTGGACGGATAAAGGGGGCTCCAAATCGAGACTGGCACCCCCCCCCCGCTTTGCCTTCCACCCGCTTTGCCCCCCCCTCCCGGTTCTCTAACACCCCCCCTCACCAGGGGGGAGGTTAACGTTATCAAAAATGGACGAAAAATCGCAATGGATTTGTTTTTTCCCGGCGCTGGCTAGGCTAGGGGTAGGGTGTAATGGAAATGAAGGAAAGAGGGCGGCGGGAGCGTGTCACCTCTTCCTGCTGTAATAGACGAAGGCAAACCGGGCGATGAAGGCGAGGGGGAGGAGGACTGCGAACCAGCCGGCGAGGCTTTCGAGGAAGGAATCAGAGTTGCCGAAGGGGTCCTGCCTTTCAAGCTGCCTCTCGAAGGCATCCTGCCGAGCCCGCATCGCGCGGAAGCGCTTCTCCCGTGTGGCAGCCGCGGTGCCGGCAAGGGCCTTCTGGCGGTGCGCCATATGATCCAGAATCTTATCCTCCTCATGCTGTGCAATCTGATGCCCAATCCGGTCATTCTGGTTCAGCTTCTGAATCGACGCCGCATCGTGGTCCTCCTCGCCATGTCCGTTCATCCCCCTACCACCCTCCTGTGCTGTGCGGTGGTGCGCCTTGCCACAACCGCCACAACAGGCCCCTCCCCTCGATAGAGGAGAAACCACGCCATCAGGCAGGGTGTGTGCGAAAAGGTGGAGGGTGTGGGGAGGTGCGGGGGAGGGCTGCGAGTCTCGTGCGAGCATCGTAATCTAGCCGAAGCAGGGGGGTCTACGGGTCTATACAAAGGAAACAAAGGATGCTGCGATGCTGCAGGGGCGTGATGCGATCTATTATGACACAGGGGTATACAGCGGGGTGTCTCGGCACCGAGAGGGCGAGAGGCTAGGGGGGATTAGATTGTCGAGAGAAGGCAAAGGCAAGTCTCCCAGCACCTTCTCGCAGTAGAAAGAGAGGGGGGGGGGGGCAGTGGCTGGGGTAATTTTCTGGGGGGTCGCTTACAGCCCCGGGGGGGGGGGGGGGGGGCTGGCGTGCAGGGTGCAGGCAGCGCGCGCAAATGCGGCCTGTTTCCGGGTGCCCGCGCGCTGCCGGCGACCGTGCACCCGAGGTGCACGGTTTGGGCTGAATCTGGGTGACGTACGAGTAGGGCTCCCACCCTGAAAATGGGCTACCTGCGGTCACTCCAGGTACCTGACATCACCCGAAAGTGACCCAAAATCAGCGGGACCCCCTCCTCGGGTGTTCCGAAACCCCTTTCTTTTGACTATTTGGAATCTGTGCGGATCGTAGTGGGGTCACACTGTGGGTCGAGGTGTCAAGCTTCACCCATGAAATGTGGGTCTGATTCAGGGTCTGGTCATAGGAGGCTGGCCCCAGGAGGATGTGACTGGGAGGCAGCCACACCAGCCCACCCACCCAGCGGGACCCCCTCCTCGGGTATTCCAAAACCCCGTTCTTCTGAACGTTTAGAACTTTTGCGGATCGTAGTGGGGTCACTTTGTGGGTCTAGGAGCCAAACACCGTCCATGAAATGTGCCTCTGGTTCAGGGGCTGGTCCAAAGGGAATGTGACTGGGAGGCAGCCACACCCACCCACCCAGCGGGACCCCCTCCACGGGTGTTCCTAAACCCCTTTCTTTTGAACGTTTGGAATTTGTGCGGATCACAGTGGGATCACTTTGGTGGTGTGCGAGCCAAGCATCACCCATGAAACACGGGTCTAGTTCAGGGGCTGGTCAGCGTGGCTGGGAGGCAGTCAGCCCACACCCCACCCCACCCACCCAGTGGGACCCCCTCCTCGGGTGTTCCAAAACCCCGTTCTTTTGAACGTTTGGAATTTGTGCGGATCACAGTGGGGTCACTTTGGTGGTGTACGAGCCAAGTTTCGCCCATGAAACGTGGGTCTGGTTCAGGGACTGGTCATGGGTGAAGGTGGCTGGGAGGCAGCCACCTTCACCAGCCCACACCCCACCTACCCACCCAGCGGGACCCCCCCCTCGGATTTTCCAAAAACCCGTTCTTTGGGATATTTGGGATCCGTGCGGATTGTGGTGGGGTCATTTTGGCCATGGGGTGCCTATTGACACCACTTACTGGAAAATGCCAATTGGGTAAAAGTACCCCCCCCCTGTACAGGTACAAGGGGGGGGGGGGGGTCCTTTCCTACAGGTGCGGGAGGTAGCCAGTGTACCCCCCCCCCTGTCCCCCACTTTGCGAGGGACCCCCCCCCCCCCGACCAGGGTGGGGGTCACCCAAAATTTCGAGGAAATCCTGCTGTCACCCTGAAAACCTGGGTCGCCAGCCTGACCTCAGCCCGCGGGGAGCCCCCCCCCCAAGGCTGGCAGCAAATTTTTACTGCACTTTACTGCACTTTATTTTACTGCATTTTACTGCATTTTATTGTATTTTATTTTCCGGATTTTTGGATAAAGTGCATGGTCCTTAGTGGTGCCTTGGGCTTCGCATACGTACAGCTGGGAGGACCACTATGGACAGGCCAAATGCTGGAGTCACACCCACTTTACAGAGGTGCAGCCACGTCTGCAAGTTTGCGGACAGCCGCAAACCCGCAGAAGATGGCAAAAAGTACCGCTCCTGCACGGAGGTTCTCCTGAAGGTCACAGGGACGCACCAAGGCTCCGGCAGAGAATGCAGGCCGGGATGGATGTGCCCTGCCTATGTTGGGTCGGTGGGTTCGCAGGACCTGATCGGTGCGGCCTCCGCCTGGCTTCAGTCCTGCTTTGAGTGCTTTCAGTCCGCTCTGATGTCCAGCCTCCCCGAACGGGATGGTGAAGAACCCGTACGCCAGAGCTCAGCTGTACAACGTCCGAGGAAGGTGGACTGCCCACCGCACACCGCCGTGCTGGTCCGCCCTGCTGCGCCTGCGGTGCTGGGGTGCGCCTGCTGCCTGATTGGCCCCGGCACTCGGAAGCAGCATCAAGCATGCCGAACAGCAGCAGGGCGGGCCTGGCGGGGGCACTGCCTTGGTGGCCTTGTGTTGGCCAGAGTGGGCGGATCAGGGTCCCCTGGCACGGCAGGTCAGCATCCTGCCCACCGTCACGCCGAGCCACCCCTACAACACGCTCTCCTGCACTTTATTGCACTTTACTGCATTTTACTGCACTTTACTGCATTTTATTGCACTTTATTTTATGTTTTTTATTTTTAAAATGCAGCATTTGTCCAGCCTTGCCCCCCCCCCCCCCCGGCCAGCCCCCTGCTTACAGTACCCCGGCGTTAAGCCAGCCACTGGGGGGGGGGGGGTGTTTTGGTTGGGGGAGTCTTCAGGGATCAGCGCGTCAGCTGTAAGGCGGGTGGTGCTGGTGGGCGAGGTTCTTTCCTGCAATACGCAGGAGAAGAACACCGCCGGCCCCGCCATCGCTCCCTGGTGTCATCAGCCCCAAGGCAGCTTCCGCCCGATCTTGGGCACGAGGGGCTGCATAGGGTCGGTGACATTCCTGAGGCGTGCCGCCATGTCCTTCTCCCGCTTGCGCTGCACGTCACGGTCTCTCCGAGCCTGGTTGCTGGCGGTGTGGGAAGGGACAGGCACCTTCTTCATATCTGTCGCAGGAACAGCAATGTTCGACCCCCAGTGGTAGCGGTGCTCGAAGGGGTACTCGTAGCGGTAGCGCTTTGTCGCCTGCGTCTTGAGCAGGGCACGGTGCTCCTCGTTGTACGCATAGGCGAGCTTCTCGGCATCCCTGTCGCCGAACACACCCCCGAAGGTGCCTGCCAGCCCCACCTCTTTCTCGCGTGCGGAGGGCAGCGGGCGCAGGGGGGTGCGGTGCTTCGCAGCTGCAGGCGACCTGGCCCCACCAGGGGTGCCCCTTGCGAGGTACTGCATGCCGTACTCGCTGCACACCACGCTGTCCCCCTCCCTGTAGATGTCGGGTGTGTGGCCTCCGGGAAGAGGCCTCGTGTCAGTGTTCAGGGTCGAATCCCCCCACCTCGTCTCATTGCACGGCGTGGCCTGCGGCAGCTCGCTCATAACACCGTCGTGTGAGTCATTGAGCTCCAGCATGCGGTGTGTTGAGCTCATAGTGCAGCAGCACCTGCACTGTCACTCTTCCTGTGGGGCTTGGGGCTTGGGGTGTGGTGGTGGCGGCGATGTGTAATGTTCACCAAATAAATGGGTGGTAGAAAAGCGTGACAACAGCCACCACATCGGCATGGGGGGAAGGGGGGTTGCGTCCCTCTGCAGCACAAACTCTGCTTCCTACGTTTCATCTGCATCCCAGCGTGGTTGTTGTTGTTTCGCGTTTTTGTTGGCTGCTGCATGGTTTGGGCATTTTGCTCAAATTTGTGTTTTTGCCATTCCTTTGAGCCTTCGTACGAGACGGTCGTGGTAGTCATCTGGATAAAGAACAACGCATGAGAGGGGGGAAACACAACCACCAGAAATGGTAAAACAGTTGCCAATAGTTCCCCGTTGGGGGTTCCCCACTGGAAGCCATAAAAATTGCTGCTTTTTGTTTTCGTCCGGTTTCATACGAACTCTGCCTACAGTTCGGCACAAACACTCTGCGCTGTGAGGCGCAACTCCCAAGAAGAGCACCCCACCCTCAGAAACCACCCTCACCCCCTCCCCGCGACATCGCCGATGTGCCACACGCTCGGCACACAAACACACGCCCCTCCAGTCCCTTCCCATCTCGCTCAAGCCGCTCGAACCAACGTAAGGGCGCCATTAAACTGCCACTGTCGTAGCAAGTCATGGACTGCCCACGAATCACCCAAAAATATGAAGGCGTGTGGGGGAGGGGGAACTACCCACACACTCACACTCACGCCCAACTAGCCACCCTCCCTGTTTTTTTTCCTGAAAAAAAACAAACCCTCGTCCCCCTCGATATGTAGATGATTGGCTCGCGCAGAGAAGAAACCATTCCCGTGTCATCAGATTCACAGGGAAGCCAGGCGCGCCGCCTGTGGGTGTGGGTGTGTGGTGTGGTGGCGATGTTTGACTGGGCAGGCCTCGAGAGCACACAGCAGAGTGCTGATGTACACAACAGCAGTGCAGAGAAAGAACCATGACTCGCGTGTCGTTTTGAGAGGGCCCCACTGGCGTGATATTGCCATCACCTTAGGCAGCCCTCGTAGCCAGAACTAAACCCAAAGACGGCAGGTCAGCATAGACCCGCTGGCATACCGTGACGGCGCAAGGGGTCGCGTCCAGGTCCTCCAGCTGGTCGAAGATGGAGCCCTTCTTGCCGTCCTCGCACAGCACCTGTCGGGGGAGTGTGGCATGCGTGGGACAAATCATAGCAGAAAATTATCTGGTTCGGTCAAATGAATGCAAGTGCAGAAGACAGATGGCCGTGCGTATGGGTGAGAAGTGTATATCTTATCAGAATATGAGATGTATCTACAGCCCGTTGTGAACGCAGTGGGCCTCGACCCTGGCAAGAATATGTCTCGCGGCAAACCATCGGCACAACAGGGTTTGGACAGTGTTCAAAGGCGCCGTGCCAAAACGCGTGCATACCTGGGGGTCCACAGACCACGAGAACACAGTCTTGCGGTCGACGCCCTGGTTCAGGAGCTGCTTACCGAAGGAGTCCATCGACAGGGGGGTCTTCAGCCAGTTCATGCGCTCGGCCAGGCCCTCGAAGGGGGACGCGCTCGCGTGCACAGCGTTGTCGCCAACGTTGGGCTCGGCAGAGAGGCCCAGGTGCGCCCAGTCGTTGAACACGGCGCGGCGCAGGGAGCCCTCGGGGGCGTCAGCGGGGTCCGTGGGCCCCAGCACCTTGCCACGGAAGTCAGACCAGGACAGCTTCTCCGGGGCGAAGTCCACCGTGTAGTAGTGGATCGAGGTCCCGGGGGTGGTGAACTTGGAGCGCATCTGCATGAAGAAGCCGTTGAAGGCGTAGATGGGGTCATGGCCCTCCACCTCCAGGTGGCCGCAGTAGAAGCCACCACCGAACTTCACCAGCTTGCCGTCCTTCTTGGCCTGCGCCCAGATCTTGTCAAGACCCGCGGCATCCACGCCCAGCTTCTTGCAGGCGTCCATCGCGTTGTAGACAACACCCTGGGACAGGGCGTCTTTCCACTCCAGGCCGAACTTCGCCTTGAACTTGTCAGCCGGCACGTTCAGCTCGTTGGGCTTCAGGATCGTCGCCTTGCTGGCGATGGCGTAGTAGTGCTGGTCAATGTACTGGTTCTGGTCGATCTCCTCACCCGTGATCTCGCCCTCGCCGGTCACGTTGATCCCCTTGGCGGCGAACTCGCGCAGCACCAGCTCACGCACCTTCTCGGTGTTCGCGTGGGGCTTGATGAACACGTACGCGTGGTTGCGCGCGGGGCCGGCCTTGGGCGCGGGCACACCCCACAGGGCCTCCTCAGCATCAGCCAGCATCGTCTGTAGCCAGGGGATAGGATTACAGCAGAAACACAGGAACAAACAGCACAAGCCACACAACACACAGTAAACCCAGGCTGCAAACTGCAAGAGCAACCCCAGACCACAAACTAGCCCGAACAACACAGCAGGCAACATACCTGGATCTTAGGAGAGTCCTTCATAGCCACAGCAAACCCACCCCATGCTGCCGCCCCCCATGCCCACCGCACCGCAGAGCTCATGATCCAGACGTGTCCTGGCGTGGTGTGGTATGGTGTCGTGGTTCCCGGCCGACCAGAGGTGCCAGGGTCCGGTGAAACGACACCTCGATTCAACAAACCACAAACTACGAGGTGGGCTGGGCTGGGGGCGGGTGTGGTGTGGGGGGTGCTTCTACGCAGCAAGGCTGCAGGCCAACCCACCTACAGCCGTGCCCTACACACCTGCAGGGCCCAGGTTAACTGACATGCACCATGTCCACGTTACTGCACGATACACTTGCCAAGCTGTGGCTCCGTGACTTACCCATGTGACCCTCGACTCTACCCACACTGCCGAGTAGGGGCCAAACAGCTCCTGACTTGCGGGGCATGTTGCCTCTGGAGCACACATGCAGCACAGCGTAGGGCAGGCCTGGGACACCACTGCTGCCAGGAATAGCGACAAAGCAAAACTTCCCGAAAGTTCGTTAGGATGATACCCCATCCCACCCCACCACCACCACCCCACCCCACCACCACCAACCCACCAGCAACTTGGACCGACATGACCATACACCCCACCACGACCTGCAACACCCCCTGCCCATTCGTTTCGTGGGTCGCTTAGAACCTGGGCGGAGTTCGCTCGGCGCAACTTACACGGTACAAAAATTACTACTCCCCAACGTGCGTGAGGAGGGGTGTTCGCGTTGAATAGGCCTAGCGCGATGGAGCGATGCCAGTGGTGGTGTTGGCGTTGGCGATGCCGGGAGGAAGTAAATCAGAGAAGGGCAAGGCAGGTGCAGAGTCAACCTCGTCACCCCCCCCACCCTTTCGCTTGGTATGCGGGCAGTGTGCCCGGGATCTAGCGAAGTGCTTGGCCTGTGCTGTGGCAGCATGCCGTGTGGGCAAAAGGAGGGGGTCTTGTTGTGGTCTGTTGAAAGAGTGGTGGGGGGTAGGGGTGGTGATGGGGGCGCCGTAGGTCAAGGGGAGAGAGAGGCACGCTGCTGCCTGTTAAACATTTTAACGGCAATGTGAGGTCCTTCCGCTCCCAAGATTTCCACCCGCGGAGAAGGCTTGTTGTCGTCATGAGAGGGAGATCAGAGGCGAAGATCGAACAGTTTTTCTAGTGGGAATTGGGATGGGTGGCTACTCTCACACCCAGACTGATGCAGGAGACTTATATCGGGGCAGCGGCTTGCAGGATGCGTTGCCGGCCCCACTCACGGGCGTACAACAGAAGGACAGTCCATCCGGAGAAAACCAGGGATATTTTACTCCAGCTGCAGCATCTGCTCCGACGCTTCGCTCCCCCCCCCCCTCCCACCCACACTCGTTAGGAGATTCGGTATGGTTTTCACTATATTCCTGGCTCTAATAACTCTAAATGGAATAGACAAGCTCGCAAACAGGGGGGGGGGGGGTAATGCATGGCCGCAAACAGACTGTGGAGAGCGCATCGGCGGGCAGCCATATGCCTGTAAGGCACTGACACAGCGATGGGTGTGTCTCACGACAAGGGGGGGGTACACTCCAGGTGTGGATCGGGCCAACCAGGCACATCGCTGTGACCTCTGAGGAGTGCCAACTCCGACAGCTTCGACCGAAGCCTCCCACCCGCCTCTCCCCCGCTCTCCCAACACCCGTCAGACGAGACGCACGCCTCAAGGGTCCGAAGTGTGGAGGAGGGAAATGGTAGGCAGTGGCCCTGCCTGGGGGGCACGATCACCTCCCGCCGTTTCGCTGTTGCATGCGGAGTCGGCGTTCCTCCTCGAGCATGTCTTCATAGTGGAGCTGTCGCTGCAGGCGCTTCTCCTGCACGATGCGGCGTGCCGCCTCGTCTGTGTCAGGCGGGGCGTAGGAAGGGGAGGTGATCTGCCCCGTGGGCGTGCCGTGTGACTCTGCGATGGCTGAGTCGTTAGGGCGTTCGGGGGTGTCTTCACGTGAGATCTCCACGGCGCTGTGCGGGTCACGGGGCAGCCGCTGCTCGCGCTGCTGCTGGCGTGCCCGTTCAGCGCGGCGTTCCTGCAACTGCTGCTTGATGCGCTGGCGACGGCGCTCCCTGTCCATGTCCTCTGCAGTGGACTTCGCAGGCGACACCTCTGCAGGTGCGGGCACCGGCTGGTCTTCGCTGAGCGGGGGTGCAGAGGAGGCGTGCATGTGGAAGTCGCGCCCTCTCGTCTCCCGGATTGCAGCTGCAGCCGGGCCCCCTCCGTTGCCGTACCGCGAGTGGAGGGTCTGGCTCCGGACAATAGCGTTGGAGCCGCTGTGGCCGTTGGAAGTGGTCAGCGGTGCTGGGGAGCCCGATGAGTACCCGCGCCGCTCAAGGCCGCCTGCGGACATGGATATCGCACGTGGGGATGGTGCCACCTCGCGTGACTCCTCGTCGTAGCGGCTGTCGTGCTGCGAGGAGGACCGGCTGTGGGGTGGGGTGGGTGTGGCGTGGCATGCGGCAATTACAAGGGTCTTGAATTCAAACGGCCGTTGGCTATGTATCGGGCCAGCCCACTGTGAGGCGGCCCCAGATTGTTTTGGAGCGACAACCACCGTGTTGTGTATTATTCCAGCTGGCATGGTCAAACGTTGCCTCTTTGTGACGACAATGCCCGGTTGTCCCTGCAATGCACAGCTCTCGACAGCTCTCTGACGCACAATATTCCAACACTGTCCGGGCACTGTGTGGTCGCACCCCTGCATACTTCCACCCACCACCGAATGCTGCAACAGAGGGAGAGACGCTGCGACGGGGAACGTAGGAGTTGATGGGAAGGATTACGCCCTGCGGTGGTGTGGTGTCAATGGCAGGGTGGCAGCGACGAACTGGCAGACAAAAGAATGCAACAGTGATGTCAGGGGGACCAACACAGTCTATTGGTTTGTAGCAGAAGGCAACCCCGAACGATGTGCTCAGTCAAACATCCGGTGGGGTATGGTCGAATCAACACTCAATTCACAATTAACAACACAGAAGTATGGCTGCATACGCGCGTTTTGAGCATCAGCAGTTTGTGAAGTGCAGTCCGCCGCGTCTTCTCGTTAATGCTCATCGACACCTCCGTCTGCGACACACTCCCGCAGCAGAGTCGGAGGCCGTAGTGACCATCGCCCTCCCAGTTCTGTCGGTGGGGTCGGATTGAGTGAGGCAGAATAATGTACACACGGGTGTATCAGGTCACCCTCCCCGTTGTCCTCTGGTCCAGCTAATCTGCCAGGCCAGGTGGCTGATCGATCAAACACGAAACTAGATGGGCAGATTTTAAAGTGTCACGGCATTCGTATGCACCACATCGGCATTCCAGCTACACTACTTTCAGTATACCTCAATCTTCTTGATGTCGTTGCAGGGTAGGGTGATGAGATGCCGGCCGTCGTGCAGTTTATGCAGGTGCACCATTGACCCCTGTGCAGAGTGGTGGGTGGTTGGGAGGCAGGCACACGCACATGAGATTTGCCTTCGCTCTGCAAAGCTTGTTGCAATGTACTGGTCTCTTGCCGGACTATGGGACGGTGCAGGGGCTGCACCCCTCGAAGAGACCCAATGAAACACAGAGAAACATGGCGAATTGCCCTCAAACCCAGCCAGCGAACAACCTATGAACAGCACTGCAAAAGCACTCTCCTCTCCTTGACCAGGCCCTCGACGACAAGAACCCCCACTACACCGCACCACTCCATACCTCGATACGAACAATGACAGGAGTCATGGCCTGATAGGGCATCCCACCCCTGTACATGCTCAGGTCGGACTCTTCGCTGATGCGCGCCCCTGTCATGGTTGTCACCGACCGCAGTGTCGGGGGGGACACAATTTCATCGATGCGGATCCCGCCACCCTGGCCCATCTGCAGCACGTCGAAGCAGTGCAACTCCTCCGTGCTGAGCCCGGAAGGCCCCGTGCGCTTCGCCGCTGTGTTGGGCGACGGTGCCCGCGAGTGGCCGACACTGTTCGCCCGCACCACCCGCGGCCCATTCGAGGGTGTGCGCCGGGCTACGCTCTGCCTCCCTCGTGTCTGGCCGGCAAACGGGCTGTGTGCGTAGCGGTCCATCGCAAGAGACGCAGCTCAGACGATGCCCGCACGCCTTGTGTAAGCCCCTGCAGAGGATCACGGTGTGGAGTCACACGCCGGGGGAGAGACAAGGCCAACACACACGGTGGTGGCGACACACAACCCTCCAACAATAGCACCACCGCATGGACTTCCACACGGCAGGGCAGCACCGCAGGGGTCGGGGGTGGGGGGGTGGGTGTGTTCATTCTTTCCAGACGACGGCAACAAACGAAAGGGGGGCGCGGGATCAATGGTTGCATCTCTTTGCCCCGGCCTCTGCATCCCCTGGGGGATGCCTCGTTGGCCTCTCCAACAAATCGGACTCTTGAGGGTGGAGGGGTGGTGGAGGGGTATATTTTCATTCGTTATCCACACAGAATCATAGCACAGAACGGAACCCACCGTGCGAACAGGGGGGGAAGGTGGTACGTGCCCTCCCCCCCCTCAGCAAGGGGTTGACATAGCCAGGCAAGGTGCCAAAGTAACATCCATAGGGTCACCATAGCACATACGCTGAGAGGTAGGATCGGCCGTTAACGGGGTTACCCACACTCAGTACATCTCGGACTACCACGTGCACACATACATACACAGACACCGCACTGCCCCAGACCACTGGTTGCGTCACAGACAGGATCCGTCTTTATATGTTCGCGTTCTCCATTTGTTCTTCCCCAACGATTCGGAGCTCATTTCCATTCCCTCTGAGTTAAGCTTAGTTGTTGTTGTGAACGGGGGTGCACGATGGGGGGGTAGGGGGGGAGAAGATCATCGTTTTGCCACTCGGGTGACACCATGTGCACACAGCAGTGAGGGGGGGGAGGGGGGGAGGAACATCGTACCAGATAAGAAGGATCGAACGACAGAACATAGAGGAGGGGGGGTTGAGGTGGATCGAGAAAGATACGGGATACGGTGCATGGTGCATCACCTCGCCTAACAACCTACGGAACTCCTGACCAGAAGAATACCCCCTTCACTTCAGAACGGGGGGGGGGGGTAGGTGGCTGTTGGGCCACCTTCTATCTAACACATCCCCGCCCCCACCCAACCCACTAACCCACACATGGGGAAGGCAGACTCTCCCGTTTTCCCACCAGCGGCAGCGGGGAGCAACTCTCGTCTCCGACCCCCTGCGCGCTCTCCTGACAGAGGGGCGCTGTAGAAGAAGCGTGTGCAAATCAAACGGGGAGGGGAACTACCTGTAGTTATGAACGGGGCAATCGGGGCCCGGTTTCTTTCCCCGATAAAGGGGAGTTCCTCAATCCGAATGAAATCTTCCCGTTTGATCTGCGACAGAGAATGTGAGAAGTGTAACACAGCCTGGTAGGGTTGTCACTTGTCACTTGGCAGTTGTCTTTGACTTCGCCCTTGCCACTACCGGGAGACACCTCTGCGGGAAGCAAGACAGCGTAGAAAATCCGGCAGACAGTTGCTGGCTGTGCCAAGAGGGGGACAAGAAGAGAGGAGAAAAGAACTTGTTGTCATCAAACGCGGGTCGGGGGGGGGGGGGATATTTCAGCCCCCTTCCTCTCTCCCATCTCCCGTTATGTTGCCATCCCACACACGCCAACACATCGGCAATCAGCAATACTGCTGAATTTTTCTTCCGCACCTCGGTGATGCCATCACGCCCCCCCCCCCCTAGGGGGGGTCAAATGCCACCCTTTTACGTGGACAAACACGATTTTTCAAAAAACCGGCGCAGAGGCCCCAAAGCCCCCGTAAACCCTCCAAACCCCCCCAGATCGGTCCGGAAACCCATCGAACCCCACTTTTCCACCATTCCGGGCACCTCAGGTGCCCGAATTGGGGTACCTAAATTTTGTGCCACCGTTTGGTACCGTACAGTGCCACTGTGTGGGAGGTTGGAAAAGAAAATGCCCCAACACACCACATCTGAGGGTTGCAATGCATGTTGCTTGCCAACCACGTCATCCGGTGGGTGTCAGGCGCTATGTAGGTGGCATTAGCCAGGTCTTCGATGTGTTCTGGCTTGTATATATACCTCCCTGCCACCATGCACCGGGAGGCTGCCTGTAGGTACGGAACAGTCCAGATGGTCGTGTGATTCCTGTGCAGCAGTGCTCCACAACCGGTATGTGTTGACAACGACTGTTGCAACACGAGCTGTACATTCCGGGAACACATGAAGTGCGCTGTCGTGGTACCCATTGTGCCAGAATTGGTAGTTGCTGCGGTCTACTTTGCCTGGCCCAAGAGCACTGGTACTGAACGGTGCAATATGCGTGGCGAGGTGAATACAACGGAAGCGCGCAAAGTCAATACAGCTCTCGGATGGCGGGTGGTGGTGCCACTAGTGTGTGACGTTCACTCGAGGATACAACGCATCACAATGAATCAGCAACCGTGGACCGAGTACAATACGCTCTCTGTGGCTGGTGTGGGGGACAAAGGCAGTGCCTGTGCCGCAGGCAGGGAGGTACATATACAAGCCAGAACACATCGAAGACCTGGCTCATGCCACCTACATAGCGCCTGACACCCACCGGATGACGTGGTTGGCAAGCAACATGCATTGCAACCCTCAGATGTGGTGTGTTGGGGCATTTTCTTTTCCAACCTCCCACACAGTGGCACTGTACGGTACCAAACGGTGGCACAAAATTTAGGTACCCCAATTCGGGCACCTGAGGTGCCCGGAATGGTGGAAAAGTGGGGTTCGATGGGTTTCCGGACCGATCTGGGGGGGTTTGGAGGGTTTACGGGGGCTTTGGGGCCTCTGCGCCGGTTTTTTGAAAAATCGTGTTTGTCACCCCCATTTGACCCCCCCTACCCCCCCCCCCCCCCCGCCGACCTGCCTGGCAATCTCTCTTGTCGAGACGAACGAGAAGAGGCTGTGGAATGTGCCCGCTGAGGGTCCTCGTGCCAGGAGGGAGGTTGGTGGGGGAGGGGCTGTGGTCTTCTTGAGAGAACTGTTCATGGGTTGCCCATGAACTCTTGTGTGTGATGCAAGACAAGCGGTGCGGTGTGGGTGGGGCCGCCATGAATTATCGGAGGGCTGCAAAAATACTGCGGCAACCTGGCAGACATGGGGGCTGGTGGTAAAGCCTTGCTGTGCACACACCCCTATCCACACCGGGATCAACAGAAACCATCGTCTCTCCCGCCAAATGGCATCTTGTCAGTTTGTGCTGCGTGGCGGGCAAACTGTACTCCAGGCAATGCATGAGATATAACGCGAGACACTTTTCATCCTCTTCCGAGGCACTTACAGGCGGCAGCACCCGCAACCCTTGCACGAAGCAGCCTGCTCTGTGTAGCGGTGTGGGGGTCACACAACTATAAACTCCCCAATAAAAGGAAGGCTAATACGGACACCAGAACGGAACATCGCGCTTCCCTGACGGACGTCCCCCCTTCCCCAAAAAACCCAAAACGCCAATACCCCCCACCCCTGGAACCCTCCTCTGCGGGAGTCCAGCCGTCGCGAGAGCACCGACGGCCGGACAGCCGCACAGGCCCGGATGCATCCCGCGGGGCTCTAGTGGCCGCCAGAGGGGTTGCTGCTGCGGGCGGCACGCACTGCCTCGAGGACCTCCTCGACGGTGCCTGTCTTCTTGTACAGCGAGGCAGCGGTGCGCTCCTTGTTGATGATGGGGTTGTCCGTGAGGAGAGGCTTCTTGGGTGCGAAGAGGGAGTTCTTCAGCATGATGACGTGGTGGTCCTTGAACTTCTTCAGCTTGTGGTAGTCCTCCGTGCAGTTGTTGCACAGGATCCCGCAGATGCCGCACGTCACCGCTGCGGGTGACAGGTTGCACTCCTCGCAGATCACGTCAGGCCGGGCCGAATCCCCATGTCCATGCCCATGTCCGTGACCATGCCCCCCATGCGGGTCTGCGATGGGCAGCAAACCTTCGTCACTGATAAGCAAGTTCTGCTCGCCGTGACCATGCCCATGCCCATGCCCGTGCCCATGGCCCTCGCCATCCGCACACCCGCACAGGTTCTTGATGAAGAGGCAGCAGCCGCCCGACTTGTGGTGGTCGTCGTGGTGGCCGTCACCATGGTGGTCATCCCCATGCCCGTCGCCGTGGTGGTCGTCATCATCGCTGCTGTCGCTGTCACCACCACCAATACCCAAGATGTTGTCGTCATTCATCTGGAGGTACATCGCCTTCTCGGTGACAGTGCGATTGCGCAAGCTGCGGCGACGGTACTTTCCACTCATGTCGTCGTCATGCTTGATGCGCTCCAACGTGCTGTCATCCAGGAAGTCCCCAAGACTCGCCAGAATCGTGAACGGCGGCATCAGCAGCGGGATCAGAATGAAGAACACAAACAGCGACGGGATGAAGCACATCAGGATAAGGAACAGACCCCCCTCGATCTGCCACAACCGGTAGGTGAAGTTGACGGTGCAGTTCGCCAGGTAGAACACCTGGTACACAAGCATGACCTGCGGGTGGGGTGGGGTGGTGGCATCTGCCCGCGTGACGCCCAAACCAACGCAACACACAAACTAGCCGAAGCTCCCCTCTGACCCCCACACACGCATGCAAAACCAACCCGCAGCAACATCCCTCCCTCCGTGCAGCCCCACGGCACCCACTGGCATACCTGCATCATGAAGGTCATGAAGTTGGGCGAGCCCAGCCAGAAGTGGGAACGCTGCTCTGTGACGAGCCTCCCACGCTTGCCCTGCTGGCGCTCCTCCTGCACGGTGTTCGTGAAGGTGGAGAACTCACGCTTGATCTTGAAATAGGTCACGACCAGCACGAGCAGGGGCCCGAACCCGACAAAGAGAACCCACAGCCCGATGGTGGCAAGGTCGTTGTCGGAGATCTTCAGGGTGATCCAGGTGACGATGGCTGCGAGGGTGCACAGCAGCGAGAGCATCGCCCAGGTCTTCCACTCCAGGTCGAGGAAAGACAGAAGCAGCTTCCGCTGCTGCTTCTTCATGTAGCGCGAGAAGCTGATGTCCTGCAGCTCCGGGGGCAGGTTTTGCCTGAAGAAGATGATGCAGGCCAGCATCTTCTGCCCGTTGCGCACACTCTTCAGGTACTGCTGCAGGAAGGCGCTCTTGCTCTCCAGCTCCAGAGAGGGGTCGTTCTCAATCTCCACGACCTTGAACTCGAACCGAGACCACACCTTCCACGAGTACTCAATGAAGTAGAAGAGGGATCCGACCAGACCAATGAAGAACAGTGCCATGACGAAGATGACGAAATGGACAAAGTGGAAGAGGGCGGCTTCGAACAGGCTGTGAGGGGGTGGGGGATTAGGGGTGGTGAGGTGTGTGAACTGTCCTCCCTACCATCCCCAGGTGACGAGCAGGTGAGGGGTGCCGTTGGGTTGTTCTGTGGGATTGAGTCACCATCAACCCCCAAGTGTCATCCCCCCCAGGTGAACAAAAGGTGTGCTGGAGGCACACTGGTGCAGGCAACAGATGGCATACGCAGTTCCACCCAGGTTCTCGAAGACGGTCAGCAGGGCAGAGATCCCACCCAGGATCATGACCTGTGTGTTGGGGTTTGGCACGTCGTGGGGAGTGTCGGCGACACACCGACACGGGAGTTGAGGCACAGCAACAAGAGGTCAATCCAAGCCCGTATGTCAGGCGGAGGACATGAGGCACACACACACACACACACACACACACACGAGCTCCCCGGGCACCATCAACTCCGCATATCCCTCCACACAGACGGTCGAGCCATTGCTTAGTGGAGGTCGCACCGAGTGAAGTCTGGCACACTGTATCACCACCGCCCATCCACTCCCGCTGGCATACCTCAGAGTAAATGTGGTGAACAATGTTCTTCCCGGAGTGACTGGTTGTCTCCTTGTCGACGTATGAGACGATGTACTCGTACACGATGGTGATTGCAAACACCGTGAAGTACATGAGCATGACCTGCAAGGAGAAGGGATGCGGTTATGTTACGATCTGGCGATGCGTCTTTAGCACCCCACCCCACAGAATGCCAACACCCTCATCTTAGATACATCACAGCATGAACAAACTGACTGGCCAAAGCCCAGAAAAATATCTCGAAAAAAGACCTCGCAAAAGGCACAGACGCAAATATCTAGTAGTTGAGAACACCACACCGAGCACCTGCTCTTCGATAATCTTCCACTTGACACATCAACAGCAAGGCAGATCATGCCAGCCTGATCATACCTCCCATGGCTTGTGGTCGACATAGTCACCAAGCTTGAAGATCGACTTGCCACCAGCTGCCTGGCACGACGGCAGTGACAGCAGGAGGCAGAGGGCAGCGGCTGCGATGCACGGGACACCGCAAGGGGCCCTTCGCTGCAGCATCATCCCCGAGGCAGGGCGCAGACGGCCACTGCGTAAGTTGTGTAGAGGACGTGTGCCTGGCAGGGGCACGGGTGGCTGGAATAAACGCGAACCCCTCTCCTCCATCCACGACATGTGGCAGGGCGGGAGGCGCGGTGCTGTGTGGGGGCGCCTGCTGACCTGCTGTGCTCCCTGCAGAGCACCCTGCCCCTTGCCCTCCTCATGTGCAACACTAGTCTGTATTCCGCAAAACCCACGAATCCCCCCCCCCCCCCCGACCCCTGCCGGGCAACACTGCCACGGAGTGCACGCAAACATCGACATGAGAAGACGAAGGGCAGCAGTCTGTCAGGATGACAACAAGGATCCGTAACAAGCCGACCCTCTTTGCAGGGAAAGAGTACATGTCATCAGTGCCTCCACTGAGGTGACAGCAGGGGCGCTGACATCAAACCAAGAGCTGAAGGCACTTGCCTTGTCGGAGCGCAGACCCCTCCCGCCCTCCGGTCTGATGAAGTGTGAGTCGAATCGATGACAAGGATGCAACAACAGGCAGGCACAGAATTGTTACCCCCCAGATTTGGCTGTCTCTGGATTCAGCAGAGCGCCGCTGGGGGGGGAGGGGAGCGGGGAAGAGGGGGTATATTTTGTTCCACTTTTTAAACCTCAGAAGCAATCCATCTAATTTTTTTTCGTTCGATGTCCTTGCCAGCTGGAAAGCGGTTGCCTTTTTGAAACCGGGGGGGGGGGGGGGGGAAGCATAACTGGTTTCTCCACCACTCCGCCACACCTCCCTAACTGCTGAGGGCTGACAGGCCTCTCTCGCAGAAACTCCTCAAAACGACATGAGAACTGGCTCCTCACACAGTGGACTCACAGACACCTGCCCCACCGTGGGCCCGCATTTTGACATCACTTGCAGGGTCCACTGTGATAACAGACACACTGCATTGGGCTGAAGTCGGCGATGGAACCGACTCCGGTGTCCCTGACCTTGGCTTCCCCCCGCCCAATCGGATAAACCATGCGTTGGCGATGATGGCAACTGCGAGCAGGCAGAAGCAGGCGATGACCTCCTGCCGCTCTGACATGGATCCAGCATACAGCAGCACCAGACAAACAGCGATGTTTGTCGGCACTCTGTAAAGAGCTGTCGCTGCGGATCGTGTCTCCGAACTGAGGTGGAGCGCGCGGAGGAGCGCGACGGCCGGAACAAACGCCCCAAACGCCGCCTCCAGCACGCAAAACCCATTGAGGACGTTCTGAAAAGGAGACTCCGGGTTCAGAGCAGGCGCCAGACCCACGCAGGCGCACAGCAGCACGAAGAGAGTCAGATGGGCCGCCGTCACCCCAACGGAGGCCTTCCCTGAGCCGAGATAGAGCTCGCACCCCAGGGCACCCACCATACACCACCCCATGAAGAGTGCGAAGACCACACCGTGGGGGAGCCGCGTATCCGCGGGTGCGGTGCGTGGGGATGCCATGCGCTGCTCCAACGACATTGTCCAGAGGAAGATGAAAATGTAGAGCGCGGCGTCGAAGAGGCTCCCCATCACGCCCAGCAGGGTCACGGCGGGGTCGCTCAGGATGAACCGCACCCCGGACACAAGGCTCGATGCCGGCAGCAGCCCCAGCAGGCCCCCCACACCTCCTGGCTGCGGCTCCGCCGCAGCGCCCCCCACCGCCACACCACAGGAGGACTCCCCGTCGGCTGCACCTACATCCACGCCGCGCCTCCCCAGCCTCTGCGGGCTCACGCAGCCACACACCACCACTGCCGGCTCGCTGCCGGCGAGGCCCTCACCAGTGCCTCCAGTGCCTACAGTGCCCATCTCGCTGAGGTCGTCATGCGATGACATATGAGCCTGCGAGCCATACTGCCGCGCAGTCATGCTGCTGAACCTCTCCAGGATATGCACCCGCGAGCTCTGCGGAGACCCGCGGCTCGGAGAGCAGATGAGAGACTTCTCCAGGCGCCGCCCCTCCTGCACTCCACGGTGGTGGACCCCACCCCCACCCCCGCCTCCGCCTCCGCCGCCATTGGGGGACTCCCCCCCCACACCCCCACAGGCAGGGCACCCGGGGACACGCTCCCCACCTGCAGCGCCGCAGGCCAAACCATCGTGGGGTGGGTCGGTGGTGCCGAGAGGGGTGGTGTCTTGGGGCTGCTGCTCCTTTTCCCCGTAGTTTTCCCGCCACGACGCCATGAGGTAGACGCAGAGGCACATGAGAGGGGGGACGGCGTTGAAAGGCGCAATGAGGCTGCCTGAAGCAGCAGTGACAAGGGCATGCCCTGCGAGGGCCGAAATCACCGCGGTGAGGGAGTTGAGGACATAGGCAGAGGTGAATAGGGCGGAGAGGGCCTGTGGGGAGAGGTTCTGCCTCGCAGCCTCGGAGACACACCAGGCTTCGAAGGAGGCGAAGAGGAGGGACCCGGCGATGCCCCCCAGAACCCTCCCGAGGAGCAGGATGTAGAAGTTGGAGAAGTTCTTCGTGAGGCAGCTGAGGCTGCAGGCAACACAGTACCACACGCACCCCGCCTTCCTCCCGCTGCTGTCCGCGAGGGAGGCGATGTATGTCCCGAGCAGCATGCTGCTCCCGAAGCCCGCTATATAAAGCTGCCCGATCTGCCCTTTGGTCAGCCCATACATCAGATATACTTTAAACTGATAGGGCCCCTGTATCCAATCCGCAGCAACCGCGAGGAGGTATGGGCGGAGGTACATCCGTTTGAAGGCTGTTAGCTGAGCCTCATCTTCCCGCGATAAGGAGCCCTCTGAAGCGGCCTGCCGGGAGCGGCGGAAGGTGAGGAAGATGAGGGCGGCCCCGACAAGCGCTGCGTGGATGAGGAGGAGGCGTGTCGCCTCATCTGCATCCCCGGTGAGGGCGTCATGGATCATGTGGCGCGTGGTGTGGGGTGCATCCACGTGGGGTTAATACAGTATGTTCAGGGGGGGGGGAAGAGGGGTGAAGTGGTGAGAGGAAGAGATATCAGCAAATAAAAACCAGGCCCGAGAGGGGGGGGGGGGGAAACAGCGGGGCGGGGAATAGAAAATCGGTGGCAAAAAAATGCGTCTTCACTCCACGGGCTTATTTTTTTGTTTTGGAGAGGTGGGTGGTGGGCGGTGGTAGTGAGAGGCAAAGCCTTCTCGTTGTTAGGTATTTCGACAGAACACGCTGCACAGGCTGCCGCTTGGGGCAGGTTGTGTAGGGGTGGGGTGGGAGGGAAACCACCTGTGTGAGGGGCGGATGTGTGTTGGAGCAATGTGTTGGGTGGTTTGTGATGTTGAGCGTGTCAGTCTGTGTGATGTAACTGGCCCAACCATCAGATATGCTGTGCAAGGCGGATCAATGCACAATCGAATGGTGTGTAGCAGTTGTCTGTCAGTGGCCTGGTGGGTGAGGGAGGGTGGGGGGCAGCTGCAGGAAGCACCCATCTAGGTGTTGCCTGGATCTGATTTCTTCTACTTCATTTCCCGATTCCATCGTTTCTTTCTTTCTTTTCTTCCAGATCAGGCGAAGTTTGTGGTGTTCGTTTCTTTTTTTTCTTTATCTGCATCTCTCTGAGATACTTACGCCCCCGCCAACCTTTTTTTGCCTTCGAACCCCGAAAGCATGGTTGCATACACGGTGGACTCCAGCGGCCCTAGCGGGAGTCTGGGAGCGGGAGTCTGAGCGGGTGTCAAAGACTCCCGCTAGCGGGAGTATAGACTCCCGCTAGCGGGAGTCTATACTCCCGCTAGGGGGAGTCTGACTCCCCCTAGCGGGAGTCTTTTCACCTATTTTCATCCATTTTTCCCATGATATAGTTACAGTCTACTGGCGTGGGGGGTAAAATCATGGTGGAAGAGGGATGGGGAGGGGCTTGTTTTGCTTCTGTCAGTTTCCCCGGACTCTGGACTACCTACCTATCCTCCTGGTAGCGGCTGCACCTGCGGAGGTGAGCGGTTAGAATTTGAGGTGTCAAAGTGCGGCCATCGCCTGTCGTAGTTGTGTTACACCTTGGGCAAGACAAGCCATCCTGCAGGCCTCATCTTCTTCGTCAGAACTGTCATCCCCCTCCTGCTGTGCGCGTTGGTCAAGCGTGCTCAAAGTCGCCTCGGATGACACGAATGGTGTGAAAGTCGCCCCCAGCGGGATTGGCATTTTGCACAAGCAGAGCGATAATTTGCGGTGTCCTTCGGGGAACCGGGACAGGAAGTAGGGCGCGCTGATGGGTTCAACGAAGTCCTGTGTGTTGCAGTGCACAAACCCCTTCTGCAGCTGTGTCAACTGTGTGCAAAGAACATACACAGCCAATCTATGAGCGTGTCGGGTGTGCAGACACGGACACAGAATGACTTCTCTATACCCGAGGATCCCGTCCTGCGACAGGTGCGCAACCTTCCAAGGCATGCCCGATGCGCGCCGCTTCTCTTCTGCCATCGCAAGATCTCTCTCGTAAGTTGCGGAGCTGGCGATTGTAACGGCATCTTTCTTGCGATGTCCGTTCTCTGCTTCTTCAAATTCGTCGTTGTTCTGCAGAGGCACTGCATCTTCTGGAGCCCACCAATGATGGAGACTGTGTACGTAGGCATTGCGCGTTGATCCCTTTTCGGCATGCTCCATCAACCAGTGAAATATATGCCCTGAGATCCGAGCACGCAAGAAGGGAATCCGGGCTGACTCATCCTTGCATCCCCAGAAGTGCCAGGGGATGTCTGCATACCGGAAATGCATGAGGTCTGCAAGGGAGACAAAGAGGTAGCGGAACAAGCCCTTGTAGGTGTGTCCTGTGACAGGCAAGCACGACCTTCCGGAACTGAGCACCTGTCCCATTCTGCGACACATTCAGTGCAAGGTTTGTACAGGTCTTGTCGAATATTTTTTTGTTGTCTCATCCAGTACCCTGATCAGCCGCATGGCGAGCCCCTTGCAGTCATGGAGTGCTGGGGTGACGTAGCGGGCATTGGGAAGCACACCTGCCAAGAGGGAGGGGTAACCAGCCTCTTTTATCTCAGAGAGAGTCAGGTGCGGGTATCGATGCACCTGTTGATACCAGCGTTCTTCTGGGATGTCGCACAGTGAGCATCGGTGCCCTCGCCCCCCGCATCGCCTCATTGTTGCCCACTGCTGATCTATACTCCCGCTAGCGGGAGTTGGACTCCCCCTAGTTGAGACTCCCGAAAAGGGTTAAACCCGGTAGTGGTACCCTACCCCCGCTGGAGTCCACCGTGCAAGGCCGGATCAGCCCACGGGTGGGTTTGAGGAAGAAATCTGGGGGGGCAAATTTTGCTGCGACTTCCGGTTTCACCCGGCCGAACTCCAGCATCTATCCAGACCCACGGTGCCAAGCAGTTCGCCCGTGTCGCGATCATTCGCGGCTTCAGGCTGCCCCCGACGACACGTTTGTATCCTGCACCTTGCCAAGATCCCACCGTGCACCCCCACCCTACCGGTGCTCTCCCAGCGGGGAGTTTGCCATCAGATATTCTGCAACCGGGAAGCACGTCTCTCAAGGCATTTCCATGCCCTTTCAGCTTGGGGAGTGAGGTGACTGTGGGAGAATGGCGGACATACTTCGCCTCCACCTTGTATATGACGGAGAGCGCCCTCCTTCCGCATCGTTGCGACTTCCCTGACAGCGAACTTATCCATGTCAGGGAAGACATGGCGATGATTGCGTTGGCCACCTGGGTGCTGTGCTTGTGGAGCTCCTTGCTCAACACCGTTGCTAGGAGCCTTCTAATGGATCCCAGTGTCAGCACACTGCCCCCTTTTTTAACAGGGAAGGCCGTGCAAAAATCATGCACAATGTTCGTCGCCTCCGCAGCCTCGGGACTCTCTGCGCTCTTCTTCTTCTTAATCGACTTTGCCGCCGGCTTCGCTGCCGGCTTCGTTGTCGTCTTCCCCATTTTTGTGAATCAGGTCTGCGAGCTGGGATGGGTGGAAACGTCCGTTTCGTTTGGTGTGGCTGTACTTCAGTGACGAGTGCCACATTGCATAGGTATCATGGGAAAAATGAGTGAAAATAGGTGAAAAGACTCCCGCTAGGGGGAGTCAGACTCCCGCTAGCGGGAGTATAGACTCCCGCTAGCGGGAGTCTATACTCCCGCTAGCGGGAGTTGGACTCCCCCTAGTTGAGACTCCCGAAAAGGGTTACCCTACCCCCGCTGGAGTCCACCGTGTAGCGGCCGTAAAAAATCCCTTGTATTTTGTGGACTTGCAAAAACGGCCGCTGATTTTCAGCATTTTAAAAAACGGCCGTTTTTTTACCTGGGAATTTTGTATGGGGCGTGGGTCAGCAGGCGAGATCCCACCACCAGGAGTGCCTCCCCACTGCAAGGGATACCCTGCAGCAAGCATTGTGAGCGCGCCTTCAAGTATGATGCGAAGAGTTCAGACTTCGTGGACCACTTTGACAGACCGCGCCATATCAAGAAGAAAAAGAACGCAGCGTTGAAAGTGCAGAGCCAGGGAAACAGCTGGCGCTGTCGGAGTGCGATACCCTCAGTGGCAGGCTTGCAACTTCGGATCCCCCGGGGTGCGTTGTTCACCGGATCACCGGCTGGCATGGTGCATGATGCTGTCAAGAAGTGTGTCCCGAGGAGGGGCTGAACATGGTTGCGGCCAATCTAGGCACGTGTGTCGTGGATGACCGTGCAGGCAGAGGTGGGTGTCGCTCACTGGCATCAGGGCTCTTCCGACAGAGCTTTCCCTTGATCTCGGCGACAGCACCCCGGATGAGAAGGACACCGCCTTCGCTGATTTATTCCCGAAGGCACGGGCGATCATCCCGGGCAATATGCAGCACCAGCTGGATGGGTTCACGACCGCACTGGCGCTGAAGGATGTGCTGTGCCACATCTCTGACGCAGCTGAGAGGGAGAAGCAGGCGAGCAAGACGGCACCACCGGCCGTGCGATCCCGCTTCTCTCCGACACACACTACCTGCACCGCTTGAGTGGATCTGCACCTTGCACCACGTCCCCGGGCATTTATACAATCTTCCGGGCCCGCTGCAGGACAGCGGCCCTGCTACGTGTGCGTCGCTTCTGCGGTTGGCAGAGATGCCCACGAAATCGCTGGGCTCGAGTCCCACCTGCAGGCCGCCGTCCGCCTGACGGCACCCCTCGCATCGAGGCTCCAGAAGTACTGCGATGCGCAGCTGGGTGTGCCAACGGCGTGCCCCTGTCGACGCAGTGTACACCGACATTGAGAATGTCATCGAGAAAGTGTCTGAGGTGGGGAAGTACGACCCCCCAGTGCCCCTGGCAGGGGAGCTGGCCTGGGCTGGCGACCGCATGCGCAGAAGGTGGGACGGCACGGAATCAGAGAAGTCCTTCTGGTTTGCGGTCCGCCGTCTGTGCCCGAGCGCGTACGGCCGCATGAGTCGTAGGGGTGTCAGAACTCCGGTGCCACCTCCCCTCTGTTTCGGGGAGGTCACGAGCAGGGCCTGGGTGATCTACGACTAGGCCACCACGTTCCGAGGGTGTGCTGGATTTCTGGGACAACCCGGGGACGAACCGGGCTGCTACACTCCTCTCTGCTCTCGGGTGTCTGCTGCTTGTCGAGCGACAGGCAAGGCGGAAGCCATTTTTCTTTGTACAGTCGACAGAGAATCGCAGTGCCCAATGTCATGTGCAGGCAACAGGGAGTTGTCAAGTGTGTTTCCTCAGCTCGGTACGGTAAGCAGGAGGCGAATCTCCAAAGGAAAATAGGAGGGGGAAAAAAACGGCCGTTTTTTCGCCAAGAAAACATGAAAACGGCCGTTTTTATATTTCGGTAGCGGGAACTGAGGTAGTGAATTCTCAGAAAATCCACTCCCTCCATGACGGCCGTTATGACACTATGCGAAAGATCCGTAAACAAAAGGGAAAACCGGGGCCCGATCCGAGCGCAACCTCCGGGAGCTCTCTCTCCCACACCACCACACCGCTCCCTTTCATCCCCTCCCCCCCACGCTCTGGGAATACTAAACACTGGACTACTGGGGAAGGAAATATTTCAAATCGACACCACACCCCCACCCCAAGGTACGGTAGACGACAATCGGTCGGAAAGCAGCTCTAGGCAGCTATACACAGGATCACATGGCAGGCAACAAGAGCCACACACAACGTGCACGGGGGAGTGGGAATGTTCTACACTATGCCCGAAAAGAGAGCTCTATAGGGCGGCTAGGGGGGATAGGGGTGGTAGTCGCAATGCAGAGGGCCTAAGGTATACACGCCCAACCCTCCCCCCCCCCCTTCCCCTCACTCAAAATACAGGCAAAGCACCCAAGACGTCGGTCTGTGTGTGCCCCGGGGTGAGTTGCTTATCAAACCCCACTTCCCTTCACTGCATTGACGAGTCGGATGAATGGGAAGGGCTGGGAGGAGTGCTGGGATGGGAGGGAGGGGGGAGGGGGAGGGGGGGGGGGTGCTTCTGTGAGGATATGTCAATAGGCTGATGTCAAAAAAAATCAGCCAACACTTCCTCACACACACACACACCCCCGCCCCACCCCACCGCAGGGAAACACTATAATCTGGGAACTACCCTCGGCGGAAGCTCTGTCTCAGGCGGGGTGATATTGAGCGCGTTTGTAAAGGACTGCCTCAGGTTGGGATGCGTGAGCACCGCCGTCTCCAGGGCAGTCATCTCCTCAAGGAGGTTGCGGTACGAGGTGCGCCAGCCCTCCACATCAGGAGCCTGCGCTGGGGTGGGCGGCTGCAGCACGGCATGCTGGAGGCGGTTCCACGCGGCACGCACCTCCTCATTGTCGACACCGGCACCCCGGGTGTCGGACTCCACCCCGGGGCTCGCAGGCACACGCCCATCCCAGCCCCTCCACGCCTCGACGACGGAGCTGCGCAGCGACGCGAGGTATGCGTTGAGCGACAGCACCTCCTCCATCCGGTCCGACAGCTCCTGCGCTGCGGAGAGCAGGCCGCGCTCCCGCCACACGGCGTCCAGCTGCTGCTCCTCCATGGCAGACACCTCGGGGTGCCACGGCGTGCACCTCTGCACGGAACGGACATGCCTCCGCACCGCAGCGATGCACAGCACCAACACCTCCAACGCCTGCAGCGCGTCGTCTTCCGGGTTGTGCGGCATCCGGATGGGCGTTGCGGTGAATCTCCCAGCTGCGGTCCGCTTGCTGCTGCTCTGCGGTGTCATGGAGACAGTGAGGTATTTATTGCTGTGGGGTGACGACCCATAGTGCGGCACAGCCCCCCGCTGCGTCGACAGCGGCGACACGGAGAGCCGCGGGGTTGTGGTGCTGATCTGATCCAGCCGGATCGGAGGCGGCAGCGAGATGTGATCCGCAGACACCTCTACGCTCTGCCGCGCCGCGTGATCCGGCGTGACGCCAGACCCCCTGAGGAGATCCTCCTTCAGCATGCGGATCACCTCATTCTGCCGCACCAGGGTCTTCTCCAGCTGGGCTGTCCGGCCTGTCTCGTCAAGCCCTGGCACTGTCTCTGCTGACGAAGTCCGCCAGACCCGCTGCGACGTGAACCTCCTCACCGTGGTGCGCAGGGAGGAGAGCGGTCGGGGCTGCTGCGCAGCCTCAGCCCTCTGCCCTCTGCCCTCCTGTGGCGTGAAGGCGTTGCGGAGGGAACGGGGTGTCAGGCGCGGAGCAGCCAGGCCCTCTTCCTCAGGCGAGGGGAGTGGCAGCGATGCGGCGTCGCCTGCTGTGGAGTTCCGCTCGTGGCCTGCGTGGCAGGCTTCGGCGGCGGGCTGCTGCGGGGTGGCGGTGGCCTGGTCGGGGTGGTAGGCGGGCACCCCGTGTGAGGGAGATACGGGGAAGGTGTTGCGAAGGTTGCTGTTCTCCACCTTCAGCGATGCGATCATCTCGTTCTGCCGCGCGATGGTGCGGAAGAGAGCCCGCTCCTCCGCCTTGTCGTACCTCTCGAATGCATTCATATCGTGCAGCAGCGCGCTGGATGACATCGGCGATGAGGACTGCGGCGATGCCTCCCAGTCACGCTCCTTCGCCTCCCAGGCACTCCGCTCCCTCCCAAACACCTCCTCTGCCTCCACAGCGCTGCGCTGCAGCGCCTCGAGGCGCTGCTCCAGGTCGTGCAGGCGGTGGTCCCTCGCTGCAAGGCTCTCCTGCAGCTGCCGCACCTTCGAGACGTGCATCTCCTCGCGTTCGGCATATCGCGCAGAGTCAAGGGAGGACCGCACATCCGACTCCTCCTTGTGTGCCTCCAGCTCGAGGGCTATGTCGCTGTTCTCCTTGATGAGGAGGCCCTGCCTGTCCAGCAGGTCTGCCATTGTCTTGCGGCGTGCCTCCAGCTCATGCGTCAGGTCGTCGTTCTCCTCCTGCAGGCGCTTCGCCCGTTTGTCTATCTCGATCAGCTCTGCGTTTTTAATCAGGAGGCGGTCCTCCTGCCGCTTGTTCTTCGCACGGCTCTCGTTGAGGGCGCCCTTCAGATCGAGGCTGAGTGCGAGGGCCTCAGCCAGGCGCTCTTTCACCTTTTTGTGCTCCTCCTCCATGCGGCGGACGTGCTTCGGGGGGCGGGGGGGCAGCGGTGGCGTCTGCCGCTCTGGCTGCTTCGGCTGCTCCCGGGCAGACTCGGCTGCAGCGGCGGCGGCAATGGCGTCGTGTATCTCCTGGCGGAGCAGGTCGTTGTCTTCGGCATACAGCTCGCAGCGCTCCCCCACCACAGCAACCTCCCGCTCCAGGGCAGCGCAGCGTTCGTGCCAGCCTCCCTCTGGCTCGTCAGGGTCGGCTGGCCTGCAGGGTGTAAGGTCAGCCTGCAGGCCAAGCGAGCGTGTCGAGGAGGGAGGGTTTGGCGGCGATATCGAAGCGTGCCGCTGTCGACTTCGTGGAGGTTGTGGCGAGGGTACGGCAGGCAGGGGGCGTGTCCGCAGCTGCTCGGACTGGACCCTGTACCGCTCTTCTGCTGTGTCCAGTTGAGAGCGCAGGTCGACCAGCGCTGCCTCCAGACCGGCAATGCGGGCTTTGTCGTCCTCAGACCTCTGCAAAAAGCAGCAGGGGTCGCAAAGAGGCACGGTTGCACAGGGCGTACCTTAATGGCTGCGGTAAAGTCAGCTTCGCGTGACTGCAGCCCTTTCAGGCGGTCTTGCAGGCCCGCAATCTCTTTGTCTTTCTCGGCAGTGAGCGATCTGACGCCCTTCTCGTGCAGGATCTCCCTGGGGGGAGGGGGGCAATGTATGTCTAAAAAGAGTGGCAGCTGTTTGAATTTTCCACATGGATACCCCCACAGAAATCGGCCCGAAAACCCACCACGCGCCCCCAGAGGTTGGCAATCCGGACTGGGAACAACATGGAGGCTTCCGTGGTTGGATGATGATCCAAAAGGTGGCCGCCATAATATTACCGTATTCGGAAAAATACTGGAACGGAATAATGTTCCAAGTTCCAGCCGAGACCCCATTTGTTCCAGTTATTTTCCGTTCCAGAATTGTTCTGGGGGGTCTGCGCGGACTTGGCCGTTTTCTGGGAGTCGGGTACTTTCCCAAGGGTATGCTGGGCCCACCATCCTCCACCATGGCATGGGGTGGGGTGAGGTGGGATTTCGGACATGTGCCCGAAAAACTGACAAGTACCCGCCAATTTCCCCCATATTCTAATTCTGGAACGGAAAAATACTGGAACGGAATAATGTTCCAAGTTTCGAAAACTCGGGTTTGTTCCAGTTATTTTCCGTTCCAGAAAAAATCCGTTCCAGCATTTTTCCGTTCCAGTATTTTTCCGAATACGGTAATACTGCACAGACACCCTCCAGAAACCCTCACAATGATCTGTATGCAGCAGCCACAAGGCGCTGCATCAGGCCAGCCCGAAGGGCTTCTGAATCACAAGCCATGTGACATGCGCTGCACAGAGGCGGGCGTTACCGCAAGCCAATGACAACATACTTGTGCTTGGCATCACGCAACTTCTGCTTCAGTTGATCCGCCTCTTGCACGGCAAGTGTATTCCTGTGGAGACAGGATAGTTCATGGTGGCGTCACAGTATGCGACCCCAAGAGACCAGATCACCAGTGGACAGCCAAGCGACACGCTTTGTATCCTGATGTTGAGACACACACAACGCGATAAACCCGACACTGATCCTACCATAACAACACCCCGCGGTTTGCGAACCTTATCCATAAAACACCATCCCCACAACACACACGCTTGCATCTTTAGAACAGCACACCCCTGCACACATCACACATCACCCGCCATACTCCTCCATCTTCTTCTTCAGTGCCTTGAGGGTACCCCGCTCCTTGAGGGCTGCGAGGGTATCCTTGCGCTCTGCCTCCGTGTGGCAGCGCTCCTTCAGCAGGGCGATGGCTGTGTCCTTCGTGCCGAGGAAAGAGGCCATGAGAGAGAGCCCTTCTTCGTACTCCTTCTTGAGGATGCCGATGGAGCGCTGCTCTTCGGCAGACGCTGCTTCGAAGTCGCGCTGCTGCTGGTGGAGGCTCGCCTCCGCCTGGGCAGTGCGGTCCTCCGCAGCCTCCTTAGCCTCCTGCAGCATCGCAAGCTCGTCCAGGAGGTCATCGTCGGGCCGGCCGTCGAGAGAGGCCGAGCGGAAGGGCATCGCAAGACCTATCGCCCTGTCCCGCTCGCCGTGTAGCCCCAGGCTCACCTCCGCATGGTGCAGGAGGCAGAGGGGATGCTGGCCTGGTGGTGTGGTGGTGGTGGTGGAGGCTGACAAGGGTCATGCTGGAGGAAGAAGAAACACGGGGCATGAAAAACGTAGTTCGTAGCGATGGTGGGGTGGTGGGGGGATCAGTTAGTCTTGATCGGCGCTTGCGTTGATGCAGAAGGGGGCAATAGACAGCGTGCTTCCCTCATGGGGCATGGAGCTTCCAGGAAGCGACGTGTAAGGCAGGGATAGTTGGCAGGGGGGGCTCAAGGGGGCTCAGGGGACTGCGCCCAGCCTTGCGGCAGATGCGGCAGTGGCTGATGTGCACAGTGACACTCGACACGGGGTTTTTCGGCAAATAGGCACGTTGGAAAACGGAAACATAACTTTTAGGCCTCAAGATGTGCCCCAGAAAGCAGCAGGGCAGGTGGGGATGCAATATGGAGCTGGCTTGTCCCCAGGTCAGGCCGCGTGTGTTTGGGGTGTGACGTCGCGGTAGCATCGCCAGAAGGTCTGGATGTAGACAGCCTTTTGGTTCAGTATCACGAGCTTGCGGCGGCGCTGTTCTGCCAGCACGGCTACGACACTAAGAGCCTTCCTCTTCTCGCGAGACGCCCACCAGGCGCGCTGGATGCAGCGGGCAGCAGCGTGAATAAGCTCGCGTTCCAAGCGTTTCCGCGCAAGGCACGCAAGCCACAAACGACAGTTGTTCTGAATGACGGCAACTGCTTCCCGTACCCGTGTGGCGTGGTCCTCTGCTGCGATAGCACTGTCGTGTTGGGCACGCAACTCAGCAACAAGACTTGCCGCCCTGAACCGTCGCCACTGTGATTGGAGGAGCACAGCACACTGCCATTGCTTCTGCTCGTCCATGCGACGCTCCCAGTCTGATGCAAGTTCATCACGGCGTTGGCGTGCCGCCTTCCGCAGCAGATAGCACCTGAACTGGTGCTGCACGACGCGTGCAGCAGCATGGCGACGCCTGCAGATGCGGCGCACAGCAGCACGGCACACTGCCTGTGCCACCAGGAAGAGAGAGTACCTGTGCCGTAGCACAGCGGTGTGACCGAGCGAGAGCTTTGCCCGGGCAAAGGCACCCACGATCAGTGCGCGGCGGTGCCTGTCACGCTGCAGGGCCTCGCACACAACGCCATACAGACGGGCAGTACGGTCACAGCGCCGAGAGAAGCGCAAGATTGCTAGGCCTGCGTTGCATCGCAAGTTGTGGATGCGCAGCTTCATGAGTGTATCGTTCTCAAGACGCAGCGCACAGAGGATCCGGCGTGCAGCACGCTTCTTCCACCTGGTCCGCACCAGCGCGGCAGCACGCAGCAGGCGGCGGTAGGCAGTTCTGCAGAGGAAGCCCCGAACACATGCCTGCATGCGTGTCGCGGACGCAGTCTTTACCCTGTGGCGCAGCTTCGCCCTACGGTAGAAGCGTTGTATGAGCTGCGCGGCATGCATGCACCGCAGGGCATGCCGTATCTGCACGCCACGCCTGCTGCGCTGCAGGTGCAGCACGATGCTCAGCACGCGCCGCCGTGCCTCCGCCCTCCTCTGCGACACGCGGCACCGCAGGCAGGACTGCAGCAACGCCACCCTGCTAGCCACCCGCTGGTCCCTAAAGCGCTCCCACATCCGGATGTAATGCAGCAGCAGGACGGAGTCCGACTGTGCCGTGCAGCGCAGGAAAGGGCACGCCTTGCCGAGCCTGTCGCGAGACACACGCCCCCTGCCCGCCCTCTGCAGCACATCCACACCGGCACGCATGCTGCGGAGACGCAGCAACCCCTGCACGAGGCTGTGGCGGAACTCCGCTCTGCGCATCGTGTGGATGATGATGCCTGCCGCCACTCTCTTGTGGGCACGCGCCTGCCACCTCCGCAGCATCGGCAGACACCGCGTCACTGTCGCAAGCAGGCTCAGCATCGAGCGCGCGTTGCGGAGGCACAACTCATAGCGGTTGAGGAGGAAATTCGACAGCAGCGCTGTACGGTAGTAGCAGCGCTTCTCGATAAACCTCTGGTTCAGCGACAGCTTGCTCAGCGCTGCTCTCGCGAGCGACTCGGTGCTGCCCAGCACAGGGGCAGCACCGCGACCCACGCCAGCCCCTGGGACACAAGTCTCAGCTGCAGCCTGCTCGCTCCGCACCACCTGGCTCGCTGACAGGCTGCACCACAGCACGTCAGATCCGCCCACCGCCTGCCAGGCTTGGAGCGCCTGAGCGAGGTTCTGAGCTGTATCGTGGTATCTGTCGAGGTGGTGTTTGATGGCTGCTGTCTTGCCTGTCGCCTTCTGCAGCCGCTCGTTCTTAGAGTAGATTGCGTGAAAATTCTCCAAATCACGCGCCGCAGCGTCATGCTCTGAGAAGGCACACAGAACACCTTTCCGGAGGGAAGCAGCACACGCCTTGGGGACCACCTGGCGTGTCTGCTCCGCACAGGCATCGAAGAACGGATCCCCGAGCTTCCGCACTGTCCCTGCCTCACGCGCGAACACAACCTGGAGGGCAGCCCCGGAACCCTCCTGGCACACCGACCTGGACACGGCGTGGAACACCACAAACGGAGGGGCCAGGAAGTGGCGCAGGGAAGTGCTGCTGGCGGTGCCCCCTCCCAGCCCACCTCCTTCCGCAGGGCTGCACCGCGAGATTTCCACAAAATGCGTCGCGTCGCGCACCACCAGAACTGTCAGATCCTCCGGGACGCCTATCCCATTGTCACCCAGGAAGGCCGCGACCCCCGCAGCGCTGAGCTCGTCATCACCACGCTGCAGCAGCACCCCACGCATCGGCACGGCAAAGCCGAAGCTCGCCCCACGGTCTTTGCAGAGGTCCTTGGAGGGCACCACGAAGAGGAGGTTCGAACGCAGGAGAGGAGGTCTGTCGTAGCGGGTGCGGCGTATGGTGCAGACCAGGGCTGCCCACACACAGCACATGATGGAGATGTAGGCGAAGTCATGCAGATGCGCCTGACCCTGCTGAACTGCGGCATGGAACTGCCAGTCGAGAGAGAAGCACCTCAGAGGGGAAGAAGACCCGCGCCGGTGCCGCCACGCGGCACCCCCGCCGACAGCGCCCCCAACCCCATCCCCCGCGAAGCAGGAGAAGGAGGCGGACAGCCTCTGCGCAGCCCTCCCTGCCAGATGGCTGGCACGCCCCGACGCTGCTCCCCTCACGCCCCAACCCGCTTCGCGCCGCGCCAGCTCCCAGCCATACGAGAGACAGCGGAGTGGCGCGCAGGCTGCCTGGGTTGGGCAACCCGGATCTGCCTGACCCCCGCCTGTCGGGGCGAAGTCCCACAGGGTGCCTTCGGCATGCAGTGCCTCGAAGGAGATGTCATCGGATGGGTTTCCCCAGAGGAGGGTGTCGAGTGTGGATGTGGCGGGAGTTGTGGAGGAGTTCATGCTTGCGTCGGGGTCGACGCCCATCAGAGATTCTGCGCAGATCGGCTCGTGGTCTAACTCGGCACTGCTGGGGCTGTGCAGTGCAGAGAAGGGCTCCCCAGGATGGCCTGCCGCTGAAGAACACCCACCCCTTCTCGCGCGTTGGAGGGCAGCCGTATCCGCGACAAAATCCGACACCTCATCCTGCAGGGAGCGGTGCGTCGCCCAGCTCATGCTGTCCCGCCTGGGGGGGCTCAGCGAAGGTGCCACCTCATCCCCGCCACGCCCCTCCTCGTGATCCAACACTCCGACCCACGGCTTCCGCTGGCGATGCTGAGGAGGAGGTTTGGCACGCCCGCGCCTCCCCTTCTCCAAGGTCCCACCACCACCCCCCTTCCCACCACACTCCACAGGGGGGACCTGGGCTGGGTCAGCCCTGCCTCCACCAGAAATAGATGAAGGATTTCCAACGCCATTTGAGAGCATGTTGTGCGCCTCGGGTTGTGTGCCTCCGCTGGAGGCGGCGGGAGGATCCACTCCAAGGCATCCTAGGTTCTGTGAGAGTGACCCGAGGGCATGGCGTGCCCCCACCGACACCCGGGTGGTGGGGTTGGGGCTGGGGTTGGAGGGAGGGTGGAGCGCGCCGGATGCCCCAGTCCCCCCCGTGGGGTCAGGGGGGGGTTTTGGAGAGCCTTCGCAGCCCCGGTGGCGGTTTCGATCCCAGAAGAGGGAGATGGCGGAGTCGCTGATCTGCCGGAGCTCAACCACTCCGAAGAGGCTGGAGGTGTGGCTGCGGATGACCTTCGCAACGTTCAGACCGAGGAAGCCAGGCGTGGCAGGCCTGGAGAGGCAATCCCCACTCCATTCAATCTCCTGCGGCATGCAGGGGGCTGTCGTGTTGCTGACATACCCACCCCTCCAATCCACCCCCTCCCCCACGTGGATACGCACAGGGGACCCCTCGGCTGCAGAATCGAACCCCCCAGCGCTTCTCCTCCCCAACTCCCACAGGCCCCCCTCCCCACCCTGTTGGGGTGCCGCGCCTTGCCCTGATGGATCCCCCATAGAGGTGCCTTCCGCTGCTGCCGAAGAAGGTGACTTCCCGACCAGGTGTGGCTTGGGCGCGGGGAGGAGGAGGGTGTGCCTCACAACGCGGTACCTCCACACCCCGAGGGATTGGGAGTTCCTGAAGGAGACGGAGGTGGTCCGGCGGGGCTGCCCCTGCTGGGGGTGGTGTCCACCGGAGACCCTTCTGCGGTACCACCCGGAGAGGTGGGGTTGCTGGGGTGCTTCCACATAAGCGTAGCCTCCGCGCATGTCCACCCGAATGACTTCCTGCCGCTCGTCTGGGGTGCAGCAAACCCTGCGCGGAGGCGGGAGAATGGGCAACGCTTCACCGCCGCTGCGCTGTGGGATTTCCCTCCTCTGTGGGTTGCGTGATGGAGAATCCGCCTCGCTCGCAACGCCCTGCGGAGGGAATGGGTCCGGTTGTGGGGATGAATGTGGAGATCCACCATCCAGGAAATGCGCCCCGCCACCCGATAGGTTTCCAACGCCTCTGTGAAACCCTCGATTCCGTAAAGGCACCCCTGGGGAATCGGGTGGCCCATCAGGAGAACCTGCATCCCGTGTGCCAAAGCCTCTGCCCCCACCCATCCTCACGGCAGACATAAGGGTTGTGCCGGAAGGTCTCTCCCTCTGTGGGGCGATGAAGCACAGCAGCCACCCGGCAACACCTCCCACCTTCTCGACGAGGATGTCGAAGGGGGGCGAGGAGGGGCCCTCTTGGCTGCTGTGTGGGATGGGAGGGTGCACCACCCGCACAGCATAGTCGCAGAAGGGTGTTTCGACACGGAGAAAGGACACCCCAGCCGATGCATCGGGGAAGGGCTGATATGGGGAACCCTCCGGCGGGTTGCCTCTCCCCGCTCTGCTTTCCGCCTCGGATGTGCCGGGCTGCAGCATCGGCAAAATGCTGAAACACTCCCCATCTGAGACACACTGCAGTGCAGGGTGGGATGCGAAGCTAACGCGCCTCGCAGTGTCTGACCCATCGGGGGGCTCTGCATGGCCATCACAAGGGGCTTTGAGGTGCCCCCAATCCCAGTCGGGCACAACGGTTGATTCGTATGGGAGATGGAGTGCAGCGAGGCAGGTAGGCTGCAGCACGGCTGTGCCGGAGGAGATGTGGATGTCCAAAGCCTCGACGGGGATCTCGTGGACATAGCTCCATGACAGCCCCCCGTTGGATGTCTCGATCAGAACCCTTCCGGAGGGCAGCTCCGCCAGCTGCCAGGAGGTCGGGGTGGTCTGTGTCAGCTCAAAGTGTCTCGGGAACCACCGAAATTCAAACTTCCCAGCCCCTCCAGGGCGGGACCACACCGCTGCAGCAGCACCCCCGGATGCACCACGCGCAGCCCCCGCCGTAGCATCGCGTTGAGCTGTGGCAGGCGCTGCATGGGGATGTGTGACACGAAGCACCTCCTCCTCCCCAGCTGCTGTGGATTCAGCGTGATGCACCTGCTTGCGAGCTGTTGTGTCAGGCACTTCACGGCTCGGGCTGTTGTCGCAGAGCGACCCGCTGTGGGTCTGGTGGCGGTGGTGGGGTTGGGTATGGTGATGCTGCTGCATGCGAAGCGAAACCGGAGCTCCTGTGGCACCCGCCTCCAGGCACTGCAGCCCCAGGGGGGTCAGCGTTCTCCGCTTGCGTGACGCGGCTGTGGGGTGGTGCCCGCCACCCTGCGAGGCGGCACCACGCCGCAGCGACTCGGGCACCCTCTTCGGATACCCCACACGCTTGGCGCTGCGGAGTTTTTTTGCGAGCGCATTGCTCTCGGCAAGGAGGGGTGAGCTGCAGACACGCGCTGCATTCGACACGCCAACAGGCCCCACACCCTTCCCATCTGCCGCAGGCGGGGCCAAGTCTAAAGGCATATATGAGTGAGCCGCTGTGTGAATGGGGAGGGGGCGGGGGGTGGTAAAGTCCCACCCCCTCAGCGCCACCACCGATCCCCCAGCTCTTTGCCCAACTGGTGGTGGGGCTGGGGTAGTGTTGCAAGTGGTGGAGGGGGGGGGGGGGAATCAGGGTTGGTGAAATGGGCATGCCCGCTGGTGGGATCGGAATCCAGAATGCACTTTCTTCTGGGTGTTTCACGGGCTGCTGTGTTCGGTGCAGTTGCCTCTGCCAGTCTACGATAAGATCGGGTAAGCCGTCTCCGAGACAGCACCGTGCACTGCCTGAGGGACAATCCTTCCCCAGGCACACTTGGGAACGAACAGGGTGACGTGTCCTGGCGCAGGCGACAGCTAAGCTGACCCCCGATGGCGCCCCACCCCCCGACACCTCCTGTCCCTCTTCGCCCCAGCCTCCCCCCCCCCCCCCCACGCAGACAACACGGGCATCACGGGAAGGCGACGCGGTTGCTGGGTAACACCCCACACCACCTTTGGCTCAGAAACGAACAGCCCCTCGGGGAGACCGCACAATACCCTTGCCTTGCATCAGAAATGGCTGCGGAGAGGGGGGTGGGGGGACGACTCAACCTACCAACTTCACACTACACTGCATGCCTTCTATGTCGCGCACTGCCGGACGGGGTGGTGGGGGGGGGGGGGGGCGAGGGGGGGGGGGGGTGGTGGTGAAAACCGGCCCTGGCTATGAATACATATCTGCCGACATTCTTCTTCGGCAGAAACTTTCTTTACGTTACCTCGGCGGCTCCCATGTTACTATTCTTTGGAGTGGAGGCGGAAAGGAAAGCCTGTGTCTGGCTGCATCACCAATTGGGGCGGGGCGGGGCGGGGAGAGGTCGTGAAGGGGATACAATTCACAAGAGGGTGGCTGTTCTATCAGGCACAATAACACCTGGAGGGACGGGGGGTGCGGGGGGCGAGAGAATCAAGCAGCGTGTATAGTCTTGCATCTTCATCACCAGCCGGTATCCGTGGAACACCGGCATCATCCAGGAGGAGTCGGTAGTTAGGATCGTTGATGCGCCATAAACGAAGCGGAGTTTGAGAGGATACGCGAGTCAGCGACTGTCGGGACCTTGTGGGACATTGCAGGCCCGGGCAGGCCCATATCAACAGGGGTGTGTGCGGTCGTGGGTGGGGATGCTGTTCGTGAAGGTGAAGGCTGGCGCTGCGGTGAAGTTGCACGACGGGCGTCGTGCAGGGCAGCGACGTAGGAGAGGTTGGCGTCAAAATTCTCCTCCATCCTGTCGAGCTGTCCAGACACTCGGCCCAGCTTCTTCCTCAGACGCTCGCGCTCCCGCAGCAGGTGAGATTCGCCGTCGGTGAAGTTTGCCGCGCCGTACTTCTTCATCAAAGTGCGCACGTTGACCAAATCCATTTCGACAACAGCAGATTCTGCCTTCACCCCATGCTGTGTGCAGTAGAGGTGTGCCACGGCTGTCCGAGTGCTCAAGGCAGAATCCATTTTGGTCTTGGCATTCAAGTCTGTCCATTCAGCATCATGCTCGGCCATATGTGTATCAAAACGCTGCCACAGGGCAGGGCAGGACCCTACCCAGGGTGCCTTTACGAACCACCACAGAGGTGGTGCCTGGGTGCCCGCCTGTATGATGACGGGGAGTGGCACGAGAAAACTCAAAGAGAGTTGCAGCAAGTGGAGGGGTACAAAAGGAGGACATATCCTGTTTGTGGGCACGAGGGAAGTGGGGCGTGCAGCATAGACAGCGTGGTGTGTGTTGGAACAACACGCATCGACTTCGACTCGGCATGGGATGACGCACAGCAACCCACCCGGACTAGAGGGAAAACGGCACCAGGGATCTATCCCTGACTCCCTACAAACAAGCACACGACTAGCCTACACAACAACAGTACAGACCGCAACACAGTATCACTAAAACACGACCGGGACGTTGGGTGGGGGGGGTTTGATCGTCGAGAGGGAATGGAAAAGTAAATCTCCCAGCACCTTCTCGCAATGTTAGTCCTTTTTGTAGTCACTACACCAGATATGTTGTACAAGGCAGATCAATGCACAACGGGAGGGTGTGTAGCAGTTGTCTGTCAGTGGCTTGGTGGTTGGACCGCAATACAGTATCACTAAAACACAACGAGGGTATGCGAAGTGGGGGGGGGGGGTTTGATCGTTTTCACGGCTCTGAAGTAAACACCTTTCAAGTAGGTTTACAAGTGGTTTTACATGTAAGTTTACAAGTGGCACTTGTAAAAATTACATGTGCCACTTGTAAAAAGTTACATGTAAATGACATGTAACTTTACACTCGATCCGATTTCGGCAGCTGTTGCATTGCGCTCCCACCGTTTGCTGGTCATTTCTCCCCCCTCCTTGCCACTCCGCTTGCCAAAAAATCATCAGGGGGGCGGGGGTGAAGCATCAGAAAAAGGGAAAAAAGGGAAAAGAAAACCACAGACACAGAGTTGGTCTCCCTTCACTCGATATGCAGGTTGAGTCCGTGCTCTGATGCTTTGTTTGACCTGTGATAGGTCGGGACGTTGTGCGGGCAAAAGTAGGGCCACGGTGGGCGCACCACAGTATGATGGGAGGGGGTGTGGTTGTCGGTTTACCAGGGAATGGTCATCACTACACACATGGCGGTTCATAGCACAGTACCTTCAGATCATTACTCACAACAGCACCTGTGTTGAGGTCAAGATTCCGAAACATGGCAGCAAGTTTCCGCGGTGCGAAGGCGGCTGCACGGCACATAGATGCAAATTCTGTGCTGTATACGGGATCCATCGCAGCCTGCATTGTGTCAAGTGACAGGATGATCATGCTGTAGAATTTGCACACTGCAATCAACGAACCATCCCTCGACATCGCCCCAGGGAGGTCTCCAGCAAAAGTGCCTGGGCTACGCTCTAAAGGGAGGCCTGCCTCATGCCGGTAGCAGCCCCATCCGTGCAGGGAGGAGCCGGAGCAGTCTTGGTACACTGCAAAACTACTGCCAGGCACCAGGAGTTGGGTACCGCTTGGGAGGCGACCCACCTCCTGTAGTGTGTCGTCATAGAGAATGAAATCTGCCCTGCACCCTGTCGAGACGTTGAGACACACAGCAGAAACACTCAATGTGTGACGGTCTCCAAGAGAAATCCCACCCCACTCGCTACTCCACTCGCTTGGAACTGCCGAATTGCCGAAGGCCACTGAGCGCTGCTGGCCACCCGTCACACTCCAGAGATACACGCTGCCCGACGACTCGAACATGACCGCCGAACTATCTTTCGTGAACCGGACACGCGGAGCGGTGAGCCCTGTCGACATCACCTTTCTGCCTGCCGTGTCCCACACGGTGACAGATACGCCAGCTGTTGCAATCAGCTTCCCATCAGCGGAGAAGGTCACGCCCCGCGACGGACCCTCCACCTCGATCCGCTACAGCTCCTCCCCCGAGGGCACAGCGACCAAGATAAGCAGGTAACCAGCCCCCAGGACGATCAGAGTCCCGTCAGGGGAAAAGTCCATGCTAGTGACATGCAACGTCAATGGAAGAAGCTTGAACGTCATGATCAGTTTTCCATCCCACGATCCGAGGCTCGGCGGGGGGGCAGGAGTCTTCATTTGTGGCACGTCGGTGTGTGGCGCTTGGGGCAGTGGGACATCGGTCAGTGGCACTGGAGTCTCCCAACAGATCGGTGGTTCAATTCGCTCAGAGAATATGTCCTCCTTGCTGAGTGTGAATTCCCCTCTAATATAGGGCCAGTCGTTCTCAAACCCCACGTCAAGGGCCCCTGTGTAGTCAGCTTCGATACACTTCGTTGGCACTTTAACACCCGCACGGAAGTCAACCGAAAACCCCACAGTGAGCACCCCCAACTCGACTGTGACAAACGGAAGTGGAAGGACGGAGAAGGACAGCCGCAGCTGCGGCGTGATGCTGAGTGAAGCGGTGCCCCCCACATTAAACTCAGTACGGCGCTCCTCGATAAGTGATTGGCTGAATCTCGAACTGCGATACCAACCCCCAAATCCGGGTGCGTCGTAGATCACCCCGTATGAACCCTTCAGCTCCCTCCCCACTTTATAGCTGAACTGAGGGGACAGCTCCCACCCAAGAGTGGCCTGCAGCGTCACGTCAGCCGACAAGCCAACCTTCACTGGTGGGAACGACGGCAACACCACCGCGAAAGCACCCAACGACACAGGCTGTGGCGGGAGGGTCACCGTTGCCGATGCGGACTGCTTGAAGCCAGCGGTTGGGGTCAAGCCGCATACTGCCCGGGTGGTGCCATGCAGCTGGGTGCTAATTACCTCAAGCTCGCTGTCTGTGAAAGGAAATGACGTCCACCGTATGAACACTAAAAACTGCAGCTTCAGGCTCGCTGAGAACTCGTAAAAGAAAATGTTAGCAACGGTGTCTGTGAGGCGGGCCGATAGCTCGGTAGATGCGAGGGTGTGTGCACTGCGGTGCGTTGTTGTTGTGTCCTGTTCGTCATATTGCGCAACAGAGAGCTGGTCGTAGAACTCAGTCAGTAAGTTGAACTGCTCGCCTTAATTCCACATGGAAAACTCGATGGTGTGTGTCCACAGATTTTCTCTCGCCACACGGACCGCTGATGTGTTTGCCACCCGCCCTGCAATGCCGCACTGTTGAGACAGCACCGTCGTGTACTCCAGCTGTGCCACGTCTGATTTGCAAACCATCGATGTCGGGTCGGTCTCTGTCGGGCACACCACTTCAGTGCACACCACATCCGCCTCCAGCGTGTTGTTGCGCAGCGAGTAGTACTGGCCAACACCGAACGCGAACCCGATCGGCACCCCAGATTGACGCACCTCGAGGTAGATGACCAAAGGGAGGGCGTCCATGGGGTGCAGCAGCAGAGGGGCCTGCAGCCGCGGCACGTCGGTGGTGCTGCTGATGTTCGTCCTTTGATCGGGGACCATGGACGTCACAGCCGGGGTGTGACTGGCTTCCACAGACCACACAAACACGGCGTCCTCAGGGAAGGTGCCAGGTGTGACGTGCGCTTCTGCCTCAAGGGTGCCCGAGTGTGAAGCGAGCCGGAAAACTGGCGAACTTACCGTGATGTCGAGCCCGCTCTGCGGTTGGGGAGTGTCTGATTGGGGCATGCCTGACTGGGGAGTGTCTGATTGAGGCGTGCCCGGTTGGGGCATGTCTGGTTGAGAAGTGTCCGCCCCCGTGTCCCCATCCGAATCCGTCACACCAACACCGACACCAACACCAACACCGACACCGACACCGAGAGCCACAGCCACACACACCGCCGCAAAGATCACAATGCGACACCGGTTGTTCTTCTGCTGCACCCTGAAGTAGGGCTCTGCGGTCTGCAACGCATCGAAGTCAGGTTCGTCGGATACGATGGGCAGCACATCCTGCTGCATCTCTGCATGTGACATCGCAGCGGGGCACGGAGTGACCCGGTGCTCTCAGGGTGGGGATGTGTCTACCTGCGAGTGGGTGTCGTGCAGTTAGCAGGTGCGTAGCTAACAGAGATCCCTCATAAAATTGTGTCTCCGAAATTATTTAAATAGCCTTTGTCAAGTCACTCTAAACACGGCTAGTGTTGGAATGGCCCATCATGTAATGGTTCAGGGCTGTTGATGGACGGTCTGTCAAGCGTGGGTGCATGGCCCATCATGTAATGCTTGGTCAAGTGTGGGTGTTGGTGGCTGGTCAGATGGTGCAGTCCTCTTGATGGATGATCTGTCAAGCGTGGGTGAACGGTGGGTGAACGGTGCGTGGGTGAAGATGGATGGTCTGTCAAGCGTGGGTGAACCCATGGCCCATCAGGGATTGCTTTTCAGAGCGGGGTTCATGGCCCATCAGGGAATGTTGTGAAGGTCATTAAAGATTTCCCCGGAGCCAAGCTCGCTGGTGGTACCTCGACGGAAGCTTTTTGTTGCATCTCTGCGGCGGCCGTGTTTGACTGGTGCTTGCAGTACGCGGTGGCGGGCGGACCGGGCCGGAGGGGGCGCGAAGCGCGGCCGGCCCGGTCCGCCCGCCACCGCGTACTGCAAGCACCAGTCAAACAAGACTGCCAACACATTAGGCATTGGTGGTCAAAACTACGAACCAACTTCCAAGCCCGACCAAGTCTGGAGGAGGCAGAGAGGGGTCCGGGGGAAAAACCTGAGTGACGCGTTTAATTGCACAAAATGAGCTCAAAACTCAAAAATTCCTTCGAAATCGGGCTCAAAAGTGAAAAATAGGGTTTTCCGAGAAAAAAATCGAAAAGGTCCCCTTAGCAGAAGCCGGATTATTGGGGGTATGGAAAAGTCGGTGAAAAAAAATGAGAAAAAATGAGAAAAAATCGGCCGAAATTTGCTGTTTTTCACGGTTTGCCCCCCGGCAGGATCCCGGGAAACCCCGGCCGGGCCCGGAAATTCCGGGCCCGGGACCGGGATTTTGAAATCCCGGCCGGGATCCCGGGGAAATCCCGGCCGGGTCCGGCCGGGGTCCGGCCGGGAATCCCGGGGGTTCTCAGTCTCAGGTCGCTTGGACCGAGGTCATCTCAGACCTATGGCTTTCAGTCCCCAGTTTCAGATTCAGACCTGCTGATCCAGAACCGCACCCTCTCCTTCCACACCAATTGTATCCACTGCTCATGGGTCCGAGTGACGACGATAGCAATGACGATGGCTCCATAGCAAAGATGGCTACCACTGTCAAAGCTCATCTGGAACAGAAACTGTCCCAGATGGAAGTCTCCTGTATAAATACAGGGTTCGGGGTTACCACGAGTGTAACGCAGATACGTGCAGGTGTGTCAAGAGAGTGTGCAGCTCACAGCAGTTCCGCATCCTCCTGGTTGCTGAACTCCACAGTCCTAGGACGACGAAGAGGACGACGAGGGTCGACGTAGGCTTATCTTACGCTACGGCAGGGGTGGACTCAGCCACCCCGGGGGCAGGTTGAACAGGTTGTGTGGTTCCACTGATCAACATGTAGGTCGGCCTGTCTGATAAGACTCAGCCACCCTGCGGGTCAAGTGATTACAAAAGGGTGCCTATTTGACCAAAAGGCAAAATTTCCTCCCGCCATGCTCCCGTACCACAGAGGCTGTTGTGTTTTGCCTCTGTGTATGCGTACGTTTTGCGATGACGGGGTGTGGAACCTGGCGTAGACCGAGCTACAACCAGGAACCAACGGCCCAACTCGGCGCCGTGGGTCAATTTTTGTGAAAAGGCCTTGACCAGAGGCATCCCCCTAACACTAAATTTGCTCTGTTTCACCTGAACCGACCAACCAGGCACCGTGAGGAGGCATCAGAGCCCCTCGTGGACAGCCGCAGCACCCTTCCTTTACTAACGTCAGGTTCACCACTAGCACGAAGCATCACTGTTTTACGTCAGGTATGGCAAATGCCCACCCAAGGAAGTCGAGGAGTTTGAGCCGTTGGAAGTTACCAGAGGGACAAGCAAGAGGGATCTGCAAGCAGTGATGTCTGTTGTACCCTTGGACCACATTAAACTCAAACTGAACCCTCAGTCGTCCTTGATCGCCCGACAAGGTTCCTTTCAGCTTTCTAACAGATGGGTACTGCAACTGTCCAACTATCTACAGACTCACATCCCAGAAGGTGCAGTCCAGGTTCCACAGAGCAAATTAAATGTTAGCATTTCTGCACAACTACCGGTACGCAAATCGCAGCGGCGGTGGAAGTGACTGACTCGAAAACGGCGAGGTATCAGTCTTGACGCTGGAAAATTCCGTTCGGAAATACCAAACACATCCACAGAAAGTGGAAGGAATGGGCGCCAAGATGATGCAAACGATTTTTGGGGGGGGGAGGGGGTGGACTGCTCTGTATCGTGATACCCGCGAGGGCAACCAAATGCAGAACAGGGAGGCACAGGCGCACACACGAAGGCAGCACACAAGTGGCAAGTGGCAGGGGCTGGGGTCTGGGGCTGGGGCGCCGCGCGATTCGCTTCTCCTGACTTTCTGATCCGGCAAACTACAAACACAAAAGCAGTACATGCACTGCAACAACAACCTCCGAAGGGAGCCACAATACCCTCGTGACTCCAAAGCAGCTGATGGCATCGGAGGGCAATCAGCATCATACGACGTCTCACAGCTGCAGAACAAGACGTCAGACACAGACAGCAAGGAATACGATATACACACACACGGACGCACACACTGTGCCGGACAAATCACTCCTCATCGTCACTCTCAGCGTCATTCACACGGAGTGACGGGAATGTCCGCCGGAAGCCACACTCCTTGCCGTACGCACCTCGCACATCTTGATTGATGGCCAAGAGCGAGAGCTTTGCGTGGGAGTCGCGGGACATAGCACTCCGGCACACGGGGATGGCTTGCATCATGACAGAGAGTGCGCTGTCAGGTGCTGTGCAGGAAGGGGGCAAGGTGAGGAGAAACAACACACGCTCAGCAAGAGGCTTGAGCGTCTCGTTGGTAAGCTGGCGTTTCCAGAATACCCTCTCTGAGCCGACCTCGTGCTCCGACACTGCCGAAGTGTACGCCTGGTACATGGGCGCGGTGACGTCGAAGCCGATGTGCTTGCCGAGGTCTTCGCGTGGCAGCAGGTCATCCAGCATCTCCAGGGTCTCGTACCCCTCCGGAGTCAGCTGGCGCACAGAGAGGTAGAACCCCCGGCCCGTTTCCGAGGATTCGCGCCACCGGCTCTGCAGACCGTTGTAGAAGGTCTTGGACACGCGGGCTGCGAGTCCATCCCCCGTGCTCGCCCTCTGGAGGATGTCGATCAGCTCCTCCACCTCCGCGTAGATCGTCGCCGATCCAACCGTCCCGGGTGCCTGCGCGTTGCTGTACCGCGACAAAGCGGCTCTTACCGGCGCCGCGGCACGGACGAACTCCGTCAGCATGTCCTGAAGCGCCTCAGAACCGACGGTCTTCAGCAGCACAGCAAGCTTCTCGAACGTGGGGGGAGTGTAGGCATTGCCAATCCCGGTAGCCATGTACGAGTACAGCATGGCGACACGCTCTTCAAAGTGCTCCGCGCAGTCGAGCATGCTGACGAAGCGTGTGTCGTAGATCCGGGGTGCACGTTTGATGGCCACCGCCTCCTGCAGAGTGCTCTTCATGTCGGCGTGTGCTGCAGACATCAAGCTGCAAAGCTCCCCAAACGTCTTTGCGTTGGCAATCGCATCCTTGTGCGCCTCGGTCACCGCGGCCTTGCAGAGGCCCTTCATCTTGTCCAGAAGTTTGTCCTGTTCCCGCGTTGTCGTCGATGCCGACTGCTTCCGCAGCTTCGCCAATAGGACACCCGCCGTGTGTGTCTGGGGGTCGCTCTGCACACTTCTTTGGTGGTCCCGCCACTTGTTCTGCTTTTTCGCGTCACCAAACACGTAGTTCGTGAGGTGGAAGAAGTCGAGCAGGGGGTCCTCGGCGGCCTTCATCATCCGACGAACATCGGAAAGGGTGTTGTTCAGCAGGTGAGCCAGGCAGGATACGTACGGGATGTGAGCCTCTCCTGCTAGGTCGCGCGACATCTTCACGTTCGACCCACCACGATCGCTGCGCACGACCCTCACATGTTCAATCCCCACACCGACAGCAGCGAGAGATTCCTCCAGCGCGGTGCGCACCGTAAGACCTGTAAACGGGACATCCGAATACTGTAGCGGCAGCGCAACGGACGTTGTAGCGGTCTGTGCAATGAACAACACGACATTCTGACCCTGGATCGTCGAACCACAGTCGTGGACGATGCTCAGATCTTGTCCTGCGAGCATATCGGCAATCGTGTCGAGGTGGTTGTCGTAGACGGTCGCCCCGCTCCTCTGCCAGACCTTCTGCATGTTGACGTCTTCTGGGATGGTGAGCCCAGAGACGGCACGGAAGACCTGCGTCGCGCCACGAAACGAGAGCCCTGCCATCGTGCACACCTCCAGCAGCGTTTCCCGGACGTTGGAGTTTGCTGGTGCGGGTCGGTTGCTCGAAGGTGTGGATCGGTCGGCTGCTGGTGTGGATGCGTCACGGTTTGGCGTTGAGGCGTCGACTGGGGTCGTTGCATTGCGACCGTGGCCCTTCGTACCCACGTGGCTCGTGAGGTCGTGCCTGTCGACGCCGGGTGCAAACGCCCACTTGCACGGAGCACACACGGGCACCTCCTGCTCGTCGCAGCATCTCGCCGTGGCCTTCGCGAACCTGTACCCGTCGGTCGTGGCCTCCGCTTTCGTCTTGACTGAAAGCCACTTGAACTCGGAGAAGCGGGTCGACAAAGACTGGGCAGGCTGCAGCTTCGGGGGGGTCAGGTCAGCTTGGCTGCTGAGGCTCTCGGCGAGGGCGGCCTTTGCCGGGCGGCGCAACTTCCCCGTCGGCGTGCGCAAGGCCACTGCGCTGGCGGCGAGCTCCTTCTTCTTCCGTCCGAGAGCAATCAGGCGGGCGATCTTCGGCATGAGGGGGGCTTTCTCATTCTCTGTGAGGACCCCTTCAGCGACGGCCAAATCGATCAGCGGCTGCCTCTTCCGCTTCACCTCCTTCAGCACCGCCTCAATGGCGTCGTCGATGTCGTCGTCGTCGTCGTCGTCGTCGTTGTCAGTGGTGGGGTCCGGTTCCGGGGCCGCTACCTCCGCCTTGCCTCGGCGAGGTTGCTTGCGGCTCTTGCCGCCGTCGCCATCGCTGTCGCCGTCATCCGCATCATCCCTCGCCCTCTTCCCTCCTTTCTGCCCTGGTGCTGCATCACCAACGAGCAGGAAGGAAAAAAAAATGAGGAGTAACAAAAGAGTACGGTGCATGTTTGCTGTTGTGGAAGGTTTCTCTGCCGGGTGTGTGTATGCGGCGCAGTTACGTGGGGGGGGGGGGGGGGCGGGGCGGGGTTGTGGGGTCCAAGTCACGTGCGGTATATGTGAGGTGAAATAGTCGGGTCCAGCAAAAACTAATGACATCGGGTGGATCGCAAAGGGGAAGGGGGCAACGGCAGCGTGCAATGTGCAATGTGCAAAACTCTCAAGTCATCTTACCACCCACCTACACCTGACCCCGGGGGGGTCCCGGGATGACCCCGGGATACCCCGGGGTCATCCCGGGATTTCCCGGCCGGGATCCCGGGATTCCCGGCCGGGAAATCCCGGGAATCCCGGGAATCCCGGAATTTCCCGGAACCCGGCCGGGCCCGCCCGGGATCCCGCCCGGGGGGCAAACCGTGGTTTTTCGCTTAAAAAAGAGTGTGGGGAGTTGGGTCCAGTTTAGCAAAGTGAGCTTATTTTTCGAAAATTGAAAAATTGGGGACACCAAAAGTCCCCAAACAAGTCTTCGACTTGGCGCGCAGAGTGATTTTTTTTGGTGAAAAAATGCCCCAAAAATTGTCGGGTCAAAAGTTGCTGTTGAAGACGGTGCAAGATCTCTGCAGGCTGGGTGGGCGCTACGCTGACGGACAACGACAAGCCGGAGGCTGCGACTGTGAAGAATCCAAAGAACGGCCCGGGTCCTCCTCGAGATGGCGGTGCTGGCCCCTGTTCCCACCGGTGTGACACGGGGCATTCCGGGACGCGATAGCGCTGCTGCACGGATGCCAACGAGGAGGGCCACTCCGAACCCTGAACACCCCGCCAGACCTGCTTGTTACATCACAAACAGCAGACCCAGAGTGGAGTGCCTCGCCCCGGTAAACTCAAACCCTGCCAGATTGACGAGGCCACCACCTCCTGGCACTGCCTGCCCGTGCACGACAGGAACGGGTGACCTGCAGGTCGTCGTGAGCAGGACCATGGCAAACCACTCGAACCTGTGTGGGGTACGGCTGCTACCGCAACTCGTCATGTGCGGTGTGCAGCGGGTGCGGGTGCGCCACGACCGGGTGGTGCGTACTCCTCCAGGAGAAGTGGGCGAGCTCATTCCCGCAAACGCCTGAGTCGGGGATGAACTACCTCCTTCAAAAAGCATCGGAGCACATTGGTGGTCGTGGCGTCAGGGAAACCGACCGTCCTGATGAGAATACGGTAAGTGATGAGAGGATGTCGGCGCCGTTTGCCCACGTCGTCAACTGTGGGGAGAGTCTGTCGGAGGCGAGGCGGGGAGGGCCGCGACACAACACGGGAACCGGGTCGCAATTGAAAAAGGGGGACCGGTTCGCGTGTGGAGGGGGGGTGCGGGGGGGAGGCCCGGCAGGCCAAAGGACCGATGCGCCACAAACCCGCGACCGACGCACCAGACATGTGTGGGAAGGGGGGGTGCGGGGGGGAACAGGATCCCAGACAACAGGACAGACCAGCCAGGACCTCAGCTGCACGAGTCTTTGTCACGTGGGCTTGACATCAGGTAAAAGGCCATTGCTACCAACCTGAGAGCAGATAGTGGCCTGGTCTCGGTGACAGCACACGGAAGACTTGCTCTCAACGCGGCATGCGGGTCACAGAAGTCAGAGCGTGGAGGCAGGGTGACGCGTCATGAAAGAGGACAAAGAGGTGTGGGAGGGAGGAGGCGAGCACAAAAGGGCGTCGGCTACCGCACGCCCTTTGGCCGCAGCCGACGACGGACCGTACCGGCCCCCGGCCGGGAGGGAGGTGGGAGGTGGGAGGTGGGAGGTGGGAGGTGGGAGGTGGGGGGCGGGGGGCGGGGGGCGGGGGGCGTGGGGGGCGGAGCCCCCCACATGGGGGGTCCGGGGGGCGAAGCCCCCCGGAAAAATTTTTTTTCGGCCAAAAAAATTTTTTTTTCGACATGTCGAAAATCCGGCCACCGTGGGGCAGCAGCCTGGACTGGTGGCCACCCCAACCAAAAAAAATCGAAAAAAAATCCGAAAAAAATCGGTGTGGCACCCCAGAGGGCCCGATTTTCGGTTTAGTCGGCCGAAAAAAAAAATTTTTTTCGGCCAAATTTTTTTTTTCGACATGTCGAAAAATCGGTAATTCAGTACCCCGGGGGGGTATGGAATCTGGGAACCTCGACCTGGCGACTACGGGTGACTACGCGCGACTACGACACAATGCGATTTTTTGCGAAAAAATCGATTTTTTTCGAAAATCTTACTCTTTTCCCCAGCCGAAAAACCGCGCGTAAATCGCCTAAAAGTGACTAAGAATGACTAAATTTCCATACCCCCATTGGTGTGAAAAAAGGGGGAAAATGGGGGAATTTCCGGGTTTCCGGTCCGGCCGGCCGGGCGGCTCCAGCCCGCATTCACCGATTTTTCAGCCAAAAAAATCGAAATTGGGTTCGGCCGGGAAATAATTAAACCGAGGTTTGCAAGCTACGCCCCATATCACTGTGAATACGTACACCCCCCAAAAAATTCACGGTGACCATTTTTTCGGCACAGATATCGAATCCATCGGTTCGTGCGTCCTCACAAATTTTCGGGCAAAACCCCCCCTGGGGGGGGGGGTAGGGGGGTTAAGTCCATTTTTTGCGTCCCAGGGCAACTTTTCCAAAAATCGAGCACAACACCTCGTCATGGGGTTTCTCGCACCCTAGGTAGGTCTGAGGCGCAAAATACCACATCAGACCACCAATATAGCCCTATCCGAGGCATTTCTCGGGTATGGCTATAGGGGTGGCAAGGGGTTTGTACCTGAGGCTTTTGTAGGCAAGGGGTTGCACCAAAAAAATTTGAAACTACCTGAAGTGCGGTGATACAGAGGCACGAGGCCTCGCCGGAGATGTCCCGATTCAACCCGTACCCCATCCGGATGTGGCGCCGCCTCTGCTGCCCTGCCCAGATCCACCCCAGTCCCTCCTGGAAGCACACCCTCCGCAGGTGCCCGTACAGCACTGCGGGAAGGGTCTTCCTGTGGATCGGGTGCCCTCGGATGCCCGTGTGGTTCCTCTGACCATGGGCTGCATTGAATCGGATTCCAAATAAAAATTTTCGATTCCGGGAATCGTGGAATCCGGATTCGGAATCAGAATCCGGATTCCACGATTCCAGAAAAAGAGTGGAATCGGATTCCGGAATCGAAAACGCCGATTCCAAAATTGTGGAATCCGATTCCGGAATCGAAATCACCGATTCCGGAATCGTGGAATCGGTGGAATCCGATTCCAGAATCCAGAATCGGATTCCACCGATTCCGGAATCGAGAATCGGATTCCGGAATCTGACCCAAAAATGTCGAAAAATGGACAAGTCGTAGGGGGACCCCAACACCCCATATACCCCCTTCTGGGACCAAAAAGTGCACGAAAGGGGTTAAAACGGCTTAATTCGTTGATTTGTTGCATTTCCCTGCTAAAAAACGGTTTTTGTGTGGGCGAGTAGTTGTAGAAAATCGCGAAAAATGTCAAAAAATCGAAATTTTCACAGAGGCCCAAAAACGTGTTTCTGGGTGAAAAATGGGCCCAAAAACCGATTTCTGGCCATTTCTGGGTGGTTTTTGGGGGTTTCCGTCCATTTTTCAGCCATTTTTCTGGTCAGAACCCACCCAGAAGCCCTTAGAAAATGGCTGGTGGCAGTTTTGGGTCGAATTGAACAGAAGGACGAATTGCTCACCAACTCTTTCGATACATGAAAATTTGGGCATTTTCCGTTACTCTCAACACATTCGCACACCATGCGAAAATTTCGAATTTTTGGCCGAAAAATCCGGTTTTTAGTTGGGCCAGGGGGCTGGCTCTCCGTCCCTGAAGTGTCCCTGAATACTTCCGGCCAACACAACGGCAACACAACATACGAAACCACGCCTGAAAATTTCCGGCGCCTGCGGCGGGCTGTTGACCCCCACCCCCCCACCCCTGCCGAGGATTTCTTCTGAGAATGGCGCTCCAAAAGTGCCGAAAATTGGCAAGACTTGGTCGAAAAAGTTGATTTTCGGTACACCTTCTTTTGTCGACCCAAAAATTTCCGGCGCCTGCGGCGGGCTCTCTGCCCCCCCCCCCCCCCCCCCGCACGCGCACGGAAAGTGCGCGGCCCAGGACGTGTTCTCCCGAAAAAAGTCGATTTTCGGTACACCTTCTTTTTTAGACCCCAAAAATTTCCGGCGCCTGCGGCGGGCTTCCCCCCCCCCTCCCCCGCACGCGCACGTAAAGTGCGCGGCCGAGGATGTTCTCCCGAAAAAAGTCGATTTTCGGTACACCTTACTACTGAAAAAAGACTACCTAATTTGGCTCGCGGAATCCACGATGGCCATTATTTCGCACTGAATCGTCAATCTAAGCATGTTCCTGCCCTCATTTCGCCAGACCCCATTCACTGCTCAGCAAGAAGTCTCGGTAATCCGACGACTTTGCGAAATCGAGGCTCATCCGAGGTGAAAAATCACGAAAAATCGCATTGTCTTTTTCCCGTACAAAACCATGAAAAACCAAGTGTCACCCAATGGGAAATCTATTTTTTGACTTTTTTTGTGGAATCGGATTCCACTCGGTTTTTCGATTCCGGAATCGGATTCTCGATTCCAGGAATCCGATTCCCTGCAGCCCATGCTCTGACGCTCGGCTGCCCAAGAGAAGCCAGTGTGCTTCGGCGGAGGCTGTGTCCAGGCGATGATGTACAGCTCGTTGACGGTGTCGGTCAGGTTGTCCGCGTTAGGTCAGGTTGTCTGCGGCGCCCAAAGGCTGACCCGGCTTGCCTTGGGGGGTGCGGCTCGGATTCTGCAGTGCTCTCAAATGCGTATTTTCATGTTTCCCAGCCGGACCGCGAGTAGTTAGGCGTTTTTGAACCCGATTTTCATGAAAACCCTAGCAGGGCCCCCCTGGAGCCCTGAAAGCCCACTAAAAAATCAGGAACCCAAAAAAATCCATTTTTTGGACAACTATGGGGGGAAGCGGGTCATAAGTGGCCCCAAATGTGGTTTTCCTGGCCTATTTCTGGGGTTTTTCACCTATTTTCGTGGGGAAGCGGGTGTTTTCTGACCCGCTTCCTTCCGGCCCAACCTGGGGTTGCCTGTATGTCGCTCTGATAGCCCCAAGAACAAGGGAACCAACCACAGACGACTTGTAGGGTTTTCTCAGGGTGTTCTTCGAGGGAAGCGGGTCACCAGTACCTCCAAATGGGCCTATTGCGGGTGTTTGAAGGGTTTTCTGGTGGTTTTCTCGGGGAAGCAGGTGGTTACAGGTGGTTACACGCCATTTTGAGGTGGTTACAGGTGGTTACATGCCATTTTGAGGTGGTTACAGGTGGTTACACGCCATTTTGAGGTGGTTACAGGTGGTTACACGTCATTTTGAGGTGGTTACAGGTGGTTACATGCCATTTTGAGGTGGTTACAGGTGGTTACAGGTGGTTACAGGTGGTTACAGGTGGTTACACGTCATTTTGAGGTGGTTACAGGTGGTTACACGCCATTTTGAGGTGGTTACAGGTGGTTACAGGTGGTTACATGCCATTTTGAGGTGGTTACAGGTGGTTACACGCCATTTTGAGGTGGTGACAGGTGGTTACAGGTGGTTACAGGTGGTTACATGCCATTTTGAGGTGGTTACAGGTGCCACTGAGGTTCCTTGAGGTTCCTAATGGCCAAGGAACCTATTTCTGAGGTTCCTTGTGGTCAAGGAACCTCGTTCCGAGGTTCCTTGAGATTCCTTATGGCCAAGGAACCTTGTTCCGAGGTTCCTTGAGGTTGATGGTCAAGGAACCTATTTCTCGTGTCTCCGGTGAGTCACCGGAGTCTCCGGAGTCGGTCTGGAGTCTCCGGCGAGTCTTCGGAGCCGTTCCGGAGTCTCCGGAGTCGGTCCGGAGTCTCCGGAGCCGTTCCGGAATCTCCGGCGAGTCTCCGGAGTCGGTCCGGAGTCGATGCGATTGTAGACAACTGTCTCTGCTGTGTGTTGACAGAGATTGTATTGTCCGGTTGGCGCACCTTTCCCTTGGTGCACCGACTGTTTCCACCCGATAACGTCATTCTCTGCCGGCGCACATGTCGCGCGGAGGCATCCTTGGTGGTCGGCCCTCTGACCATGTCCGACAGTCACGCCAAGTCCCTGGTCACCCGAGGTCGAACATTTTGTCCTGAACGTGCCCAAACGGCCAAAATAATTTTCGTGACACTTTTTTCAGCTGACAAAGAGTGGGTTATGCCCCCCCTACCCAGAGCAAAGTGACCCCACCACGGTCCGGAAAAATTCCGGAAATCGAAGTTGAAAAATGGGTGAGCGACTCAGCGACAGTCGCTACACCCGTCGCAGTCGCAATCGCTGAATCGCTAGCGACTGTAGCGCTACTCGAGCGACGGTGTAGCAATTGTCACATTGGATGAGGAGTCCGACGTCTCGTCTGTCGTCGCACGCCTGCCAGAGACGTAGGCGCCGTTGCGCCCCCATCGTGTCGCGAAGAAGACACCACCAGTAAGCACCACCGTCAGCGCCCGCGAGAGGCTCCCGTCCTTCGTCTCCAGGCGGAGCGCGTTCGTCCTGTCGTAGTCCACACCGTTTTCGATCCCCGAGAAGGAAGGACGGTGCTTCGCCAGCGCCTTCCAGCCCTGCCGCCGCAGACTGTCGCGCAGCGCATGGTTCCGGGAGGACCGTGGTTCACCGGCGAGACACATATCCCCAATGGCACAGTCACGGATGTCGTCGCCCCACTCTAGTCCAGCAGCAGGGAGGGCGACCGAGATCGCGATGCCCACAGGGCCGAGGGCGTCAGCAGAGGAGAGGGTCGGGTGTTCCTCGTACAGCACAGCGATTCGGTTCATCCTGTCCACCATGTGTGGGACAGTGATCTGATTTAGTACCGTACTAGGTAGTACCACCCGGTACCACCTGGTACCACAAAATCGCGATTTTTCCGAACCGTGGTGGGGTCACTTTGCTCTGGGAGATGAGTTTTTGGCCACTCGAGAATTTTTCAGGTTTCCCAACGTAAATATGGACCACCCCAAAAAGTAAAACCAAAAAAAATCAGTTTGCTGAAAAAGTCCAAAATCTGAAAAAATACCAAATTTTTTTTCGGGGTTGTGGGGAAAAACGAAACCCACGAACCCACTTTTTTCGAGAAAATAATTTTTCGAATTTTTCATTTTTTTTTTTTTTTTTTCCGCGTATCCGTCAGGTGGACCACCGGGTGGGGAGAGATCCGGTGTGAGGCACTTGGGTCCGTCCAGGTGGGCAGGGGGAACCTGGGGGCGGGGGGCCTCAAAACCCGTCTACCAGTGCCGCTTCTAATCTCGTCGGTCTTGTCCCAACCACCACCAGCCAGCCCAGAACGCCCTGACGCTGCGACCTCGTCGATTTTTCCGTTTCGCCCATCCGCCCAACTCCGCCAACCCAACCAGCCCTACCCTTTCTCCCAGTCAGGGCGGTACTCACACGAGCGGCAAAGCGCTGGGGGAGGGGGGGGGGGGGACATCAATAGGGGAGGGGAGGGGAGGGGAGGGGAGGGGGGAGGAAGGGAGGGGAGGAAGGGGGGGGGGGGGGGTTATGTTGTTTCTAACCCAGACCTGCTGTGCAGAGCCCGGGGGAGGGGGTGGCCAGCCCCTGTCTAACCATTCACAACGGCCACCTGCACACATCTATGAAAGGGGGGGGGGGAAGGTCCCGGGGGGGGGGGGGGGGGGTGGTGGGGGTGGGGACGCTGCTCCGCCTACTCGCCCCGCTCCACCTCCGTCTGCAGCTTGCGCATGTAGACGCGCAGGCTGACCCCCGGCTCCCTCGTCTGGTTCCCGGGCTCGGCCTGCGCGCCCCCTTGCAGGATGCGCGCCTGCAGCCACTCCGCCGCTACGTCACCTGCCACCCTGGGCGAGAGGGGGCAAAGGCCATAGCTGGGGTGGAAGCAGTGCCTCCACGCCTCGACGGTGCGGGGGATGGCTCCTCCCATCGAGACGCAGGGGGCCATGCCGCGGGCCCGCGCTACCACCCCCTCGGCCCAGACACGGGACGCCGCAAGCTCCTGCAGAGCGGGGATGTTCGCCGCGGGCGTCTCGTCGTCCCCGTAGGCGTCGATGGCCTGGAGGTCGTCCTCGGGCTCCCACACGTTCGCCGGGTCGTCGTCGAACTCCATGGGGCCCGCCGCGTCACCCTGACGCAGCTCCTCCAGGCGTCTCGAGGACGCGGCCGTCCGGCTGCGGCGCTGCCCGTCCCGGCGGGCCTGCGCGGCGTTGCGCATCATCGTCGCAGCAACCCCCTGGATCCCGCCAGCCCCACCGGGGGCTGTTCCGCCAGAGGTGCCAGAGGGGGCTGTGTTGAAGGTGTGGGAGCCTCCGCCCTGGCGGCGCCGCGCGGCCTGAGCGGGGCCAGACGGCTGGGCGCCTGCCGCCGTGACCGGAGCCGCAGAGGGCACACCAGAGGGGGCTGTGTTTGAGGTTTGGGAGCCTCCGCCCTGGTGGTTCTCTGTGGCCCCCGACCCCGACGGCGGGCACTCTGCATGTTGGGCCTGCCCCTGCATGGGGGCTGGGGCAGCCCGGGAGGCACTCTCCGCCGGGGGCACGCTGTGGCCGTGGGTCGCGGAGGGCGCACCAGAGGGGGCTGTGTTTGAGGTTTGGGAGCCTCCGCCCTGGTGCATCTCCACGTCCTGGCCGGGAGCGACCGGCTCCTCCGCCACTTCCTCCTTCACCCGCGTTGGATGGTGCGCAGCCCCCGACGAGTCGTGCGGGGCACTCGGCTGCCTGGGCCCCATCGGCGTGTCGTGCATGCGGCTCGGGATGGGCTTCCGCCGGCGGGGGCGCGCCCGGGCGGACTCCAGGACCTCCCGCAGATCCGGGGTGACCGCGGGTTGCTCCGCAGGGTCTGGAGCGTCGACATCCACCGCCACCCGGTCAATGTAGCCTGGGCACCGCTCACCCCGCACTGCGCATGACGCGCACACTTTGCGCCAGCATCTGCCACACGCGTGATGCCTCGCGGAGCGGTCGAACGGGCGGCGGCACTTCTCGCACTCCTCCACCTGGCCCGCCGAGCCCCCCTGACGCACCATCTGCATGGGACTATCACCATCGCACCCCGTGACATCCGCTGCCATCGGCTTCGGGGGAAGACCCGCCAGGTGCTGACGCATGGGCTCCGGCATAACTAGGGGCACGTAGTGCCCATGTTGCCCCCCCGTCCTCCGCAGACAGTGGGCGTCCACCACTGCACCCGCACCTACTGGGGACAGAAGCATCGGCTGGTGGTTGTCGATGAGCACGAGGACGACGCATCTGGTCACGCGCGCAGCCGCCGCCAGGGCGATGAAGTCCGCCCAGGTGCGCACGTCGTCGCTCCCTGCGCGCATCATCTGCTCGGCCCACTGGTTCGGACCCTCCTCCACCCGCATCCGGAGGTCCGGGTCGCGCATCGCCCTGCGGACTGCCTCTTGGCGCAGCCACCCGCTGGATTGCTTCACCGATCGGGCACCCAGCGTGGCCAACGCATCAAAAGCACAGTCCCCCACCCGGAACGATCACAGTTTACTGAGGGAATATGACCCAAGGCCACTGGCAGCAGACACCCCCATCCCCCTCATCACCCCTGACACCCCTCAACCCCAATCCTGTTGCCTTTCCCCTCTCTCTCTCCCCCCATGTTGTGCCCATGCACCTTCCCGGGACACCTTGTATATAACTTTAACACCACACCACACAACACCCCCTTCATCAGGGTAATCTCCCCGCGGCCAACACTCTTCGTCTTGTCCGCTTTCTTTTATTGTTACACTTTCACCTTCTGTTCCCACGCCTTCTTCCCCACTGCCCTTTCCAACCGCCCGTCGCCCGCTACACAATGACAACCTCCCCTGACGTCGTCCCCCTGCAGCCCTTCACCATGTCGTGGGTGGGGACTCAGCGGGCGCGGGCGGTCTCCCCCAGAGCCACCGCTGGGCAGGGGTTTGTGGCCCCTGTGGAGATGTCGGTGCGGATGCTGGGGGACCAGGCCGCTGCCCTGGTGAATGCGTGTGTTGTATACACGTGCAGACCGTCTGACGGATCGACGGATTTCGCGCGTTACGCAGCGCGTCTCTCTGCGGGTGCACCTGACCAGGACGGCTCTCCGACATATGAAGTGACATTGTCGGAGGCCTACAACTATGTGGCCGGAGTCGAAGTGCACGACGGTCCGGATGTGACCTACCCCTTCCCCGCTCCGGATTGGGTCTACATCCGACTCGTCGAGACCTCGGTGCACCAGACCGAGATGGCGGCGACGACCATCGAGGACATGCGGGTGCAGTCAGAACGGGAGGTGGCAGCGGTGCGCGAGGCTTTGAACGAAGTGCAGGCACAGGCAGCAGCGCAGCAGCGGCGCTTCGACGAGGCTTCGGCAGAACAAACACGTCAGTTCCAGGAGGAATTCGACCGGCGTGTCGCGACCATGCAGCAGCAGGCTGCATCGATGGTGGCGTCGCAGCCCCCTCCCCCTCCTCAGCAGATGGGTGCTCCCCCGGTGACACCGCCCCCGATGTACCCGCAGATGGCGGCGCCGATGACGAGCGCGGCGGTGCACCCGGCGGATGTGGCGGACGTCGCGGAGTGGGATGCGGCCATCGAGACCGACGCGCAGTACCTGGTACTGCAGCTCGAGTCTCGCTGGGTGTCGGGTTCGCTGCATCTCCCCGGGGGGCGCATTCTGGGGGAGGCCTTCGAGGCATTGCGCCTCTGGATCTTGGCGACGGCGTGCGTCGCAGGCTGGGGGCGCACCCCCCAGAGGGAGCTGGGGAACCACCTGCTGCGACAGGTGCTGCTCCAGATTGCCTTCGTGCGAGACAGGGTGCCGCGAGCTGCGATCGAGCGCCACCTCGCCAGGGAGGACGCCACGGCCCACCCTGTGATGCGAGCGGCTGCGGCAGTGGGCCCGGGGGCCGCCCCCCAGACACAACACACACGCCCCCGCACCGCCGCCAGAGCCCCCCAGCAGCGCATCGTGGCGAAGGCACCGGCGAGGGCGCCGGGAAACGGCAGGGCCGGGGGCGGGCGCGCGTGACTGCCCACCTCCCGGCTCCAGGCCCGCCCCCCCCTCGCGCTTCTACAACACCCCGCCCCTCGCCGCCCATCCAACCCCCCCCACATCCACAACATCAACAACATCAACAGCATCAACAACAACGACAACAACAACAACAACACCTCAACAACATCTCCTCCACCCGACACATCCCTTCGACCCCACCCCGCTCAGCCAGGGCCCGCAACGCCCTTAGGCGCATCCGGCGCCGCCAGCGGGAGAACACCGCTCTTTGCGAGGGCGATGATGCGGCACGTGGCCGCTCGGGTCGGGGGTGTGGCGGTGCGCGTCACGGGAGAGGTGGAGGTCGGCCCCGGGGAGGCCGTGGAGCGCCTGCAGGCCGTGGTGGCGGGTATGTGGGCGCGAAGCACTTCGTCACAGAGGCAGCGGCTGTGGGCAAGGCTGGTGCGGTGGGCCAACGAGCACGGCCTAGAAGTCGACGCCGACACCGCCATGCTGTTCGTGCTGGCGACAGGGGTGTCGCCGCAGGGGATGCTGGCCTACGCAAAGGCGCTCTCCGGGACGATGCGCCACCTCGGCCTCGCCCAGCAGCCCCTCCTCAGCCTGGCAAGCGCGCTGCGTGCGGCCGGGGGGGCCATTCCGCAGCAGCAGGCGACGCCGATGCCGAAGGAGGTACTCGTGGCGTGGGCGCTGTGTCAACAGCCGCATCTCCGACTGGCGGCGCTGACGGCGTGGAAGACCGCGGCCCGGTGGGGGGAGGTGTGCACCCTCTCGTCGGAGCAGTTCATCGCGGTGCAGCCCACGGAGGTGATAATAGACTGGCACACCTCCCCGAAGGGCCGTCGGGCCAACCCGTTCACAGCCTCAAAGTGGACGGTGATATGCGGGGACCTGACCCCCTCCATCGCGGAGCTGGTGACGCGCCTGCGCCCCTTCGAGCGGCTGACGGCGGTTTCGACGGCAGATGTGACGGCGATGTGGCGGGCAACACCGGGGATGGAGGCCTACTCGGGCCACAGCGTGAAGCGCGGGGCGCTCACCTTCCTCTTCGGGCTCATCGCGTCGGGAGCGGATCTGTCGGAGATGCTGGTGGGCCGCCTCGCGAAGCATCACGGCGAGAGCGGCCTCTCCAGCACCACCATCCGCTACGGGGGATGCCCCACGGAGATGGCGAGGGCGCTGCGGACGCAGGAGGTGACACGGCATCTGTGATGGCCGACCCTGAGTCCTTTTGCCGCAAGCAGCGGGGGCTGCACTCGGTGACGCGGCGTGCGCACCAGTCGAGGCTGCCGGCGACGGAGGAGGAGCGCCGTGCGCCCCTGCATGTGTCTTCTGTGGCGGAGATGGACGTCGAGGCGCTGCGGGCGAGGATGACCGCCACTGTGAGGCGCAGGTTCGACGAGGTGTGGCGGCTGACGTTCCCCGATGCACCCCCGCCGGGCACTTCTACACCTTCTCCCTCTGAGGGGCGCTCCCGCCCCTCGCATCTACAACACAAGCATGCGGAGCTGCTGGTGGAGAACGGAGTGGCTGGGCCTGCGTCGGGTCCGGGCCCCTCCCTGTGCGTGCCCTTTACTGTGATGGAGGAGAAGCCGTCCGGGTTGCGGCAGAGGTTCATCCTCTGGACCAAGCAGGCAAACGACAACTTGGAGGAGTCCTACGCGGCACACGTCCCCCTGGGGCACATCTCGGGGTACCTCGACGCGGTGTTTGCGGAGTGTGGGTCGGCGCGGGATTTCAAGTGCGGGTTTTATCAGATCCCCATCCCTGCGCCTGCACGGAGGTTCTTTCGCTTCGCTGACGAGTCGGGGGACTGGTATGAGCTGCTGAGGTTGCCCATGGGCCACTGTTGTGCGCCCGAGCTGATGCACACTTTGGCTGCTGTTGTGGGTGGGCACCGGGACTACGTCCGCCAGGAGTTCTGCACTGCGCCTGAGGTGGGGGTCGACGTCTGGATCGACAACGTGCGTCTGACCGGCCCCCGCACCAGTGTCGAAGAGGCGACGCGGCAGATGGACAAGGTGGCTGCGGCGTGCGCTGCGACATGGAAGCCGTCTGACTCGGTGGACACGGCGACGGTCTACGAGTTTCTCGGGGTGGCATTCGACCACGCTGCCCAGACCGTGTCTCCGTCGGACAGGCTGATGGCGAAGCTGGACAGCGTGGACTGGCAGAGGGTGACGGCTGGTGAGCTGGAGTCGCTGGGTGGAAGGTTGCTCCACGCCAGCGCCATTTCGGGAGTGTCCCCGGGGAGGTTCTGGTTTGGGATCAAGTTCCTCCGCCGGGTGACTAATTTTTTGAACCGGGCGGTCCTTCGGCCGCCTGACCCTGTGCGGATCCCCCCATCGGTCTGCCGGGAGTTGCGGCAGTGGTGTGTGTGTGTGGGGGTTGCGCGTGTTCCCCCCCACAGGAGAGTTATTCAGTCCACACCCCCGTCTTTTACTTGCTTTGTTGACGCCTCCCTCAAGGGTTGGGGTGGCGTCTTAATAGATTCCTTTACACAAGAAATGCAGGTCATTGGTGACTCGTGGACCGCAGCCGAGTCCCAGCTGCACATTAACATTCTCGAGGCGATGGCCCTCAACAAAACAGTGCGAGCCCTTCCCCGGTCTGTGTGCGGGGGGGCTGTAGAGATCTGGGTCGACAATACGACCGTGGCAGCTGTTGTGCGCAAGCGGCTGTGTGCCGCCTGCAATCTTATTAACAAGTCCGTCCTGGAGGCGGTAGAATACCTCACAGCCCTCCAGGTTTTGTCTTTTTCCGTTGGATACGTCCACACCTCTGCCAATCCGGCAGATCTCCCTTCCCGTATCCCCCCCTCTTGCATTTCTTCTCCCGAAACCCGGGACCAGGTTTCACTTGCGGTGCGGCGCTTCTTCACTCGCGGTGGGGCAGGCGGAGACCTCGCCTCAACAGCCTGAATTGGCGGTTGTCGCGGGATCTCTTAACCCCTTCGCGTTGCAAGTGAGGAAAAGCTGAACCGGAAGTCCCCCTTCCCCCTTCCCATCAACACCCCCACTACCCATTGCCTTTGCCTTTCTTGTCGTTGCGCACACACACCACCAGGAGAACTATAGCCGAGTCGACGTGTGTGTGCCCCCTGTCTGCGATAGCCCGGCCAAGGTATGATTCTCACAGTTTACTGAGGGAATATGACCCAAGGCCACTGGCAGCAGACACCCCCATCCCCCTCATCACCCCTGACACCCCTCAACCCCAATCCTGTTGCCTTTCCCCTCTCTCTCTCCCCCCATGTTGTGCCCATGCACCTTCCCGGGACACCTTGTATATAACTTTAACACCACACCACACAACACCCCCTTCATCAGGGTAATCTCCCCGCGGCCAACACTCTTCGTCTTGTCCGCTTTCTTTTATTGTCCCACCCTCCATCCCCCGGACCTCGCCTCAACAGCCTGAATTGGCGGTTGTCGCGGGATCTCTTAACCCCTTCGCGTTGCAAGTGAGGAAAAGCTGAACCGGAAGTCCCCCTTCCCCCTTCCCATCAACACCCCCACTACCCATTGCCTTTGCCTTTCTTGTCGTTGCGCACACACACCACCAGGAGAACTATAGCCGAGTCGACGTGTGTGTGCCCCCTGTCTGCGATAGCCCGGCCAAGGTATGATTCCTCAAATCCCTCTCACTCTCGCTTCTCTCTGCTGCTCTCTAG